>JALBCR010002412.1:0-50945 GCA_030710515.1 Abscondita cerata | reverse complement strand
TAAACTGTTACACATCTGCCACCTAAAAATTTTTGATAGACTACTATTTTGACGTTAGAACAAGTTTGTGGCACTACATGTCGCACCACTTACTTATATGTCCAATGTGTTCAATAACGTTAATTTGTCTTGTATTGCATTTTTTAAAATTCTTTAGTGCATTTTTGTGAATGGAGTAATGGTGGTATGTGGTAGAAAAATAACATTGTGATCTTTGTTTATCTATGTATACAAAGGCAATACTATAGACAATAAGAACAAAACAATAAAGTAACTGCTTTTAGAGTTTTATCTACTTATACATAATATTAAGTACATAATAACCATAAATTGTTTTGTTGACTCTACCGTCCATAGGTTTTCGTTACGAAACTCTATATGTTAACAATAAATTTCATTTAAAGATCTAAAAATAGAATATAATAATAATAATTAAAAAATTATAAACCAACACTATACAGTATGTTCAATCCAAAACCGCCTAAGAGTATAATGACTTCAGTTGTGTTATAATTATAACAAACCACATACATGAATAAAAGGGACGGTCATTCGTTTGTTGTGACGTCATTGAAGTTTTTTTGAAATTGCACGATATAATTTTTTTTCTTCAAGTGACATCAAAACGGCATATTACTGATTTACTGACAGACGCTAAAATGGCTTTTTTCTGTCTAAACATTAAAAGCAACAGTTCTTTTTTTTCACTGCTATTTAGAATGGTACTTCGGTTAAGTCATATTATGAACGTGTGGCGGTATAGTACCAACCTGATTCGTCGAAAATAGAACGTCACTATAACACTCGAGAATCTCGAAAATTTGAGAATAACACATCAAAAGAAAAAAAAAAAAATAGTATATTTCACTTAGCATTAAAAATATAATTATTTTGCTTAATTTGTTAACGGCTAACGCCTCGCCAGAAAACTTTTAGGCTTATGAATTATATTGTTTAACTCTTAGTAAAATAATCTACTATTTTCTTCAAGCGACATTTAAACGGCATATTATTGAACTACTGGCAGACGCTAAAAAAGGCTTTTTACTGTATAAACATTAAAAGCAACAGTTCTTTTGTTTTAACTGTTAGAACGGAATATCAAATCTTGTTTTTGGTGTGACGGAGATTGGCCATGACATGTATTGTACCTGTGTATATCATATATATATAAAATAAAGTCAGTCGTAATTGTACAATCAAAGAGAGAGTACATGCATATTTTATTCATTAAGTATACTGCATATCAAGTATAAAATATATCAGGTTATGGGCACAAGTCAAAACGCAATCGATTAATTAACAATACGTAGTGCAGTTATTAGTAATTTGGGTATATATGTGTGTGTGTGTGACTAGTGTATTATAATTGTACTGATAATAGAAAATGGCGGCGAATTTTCTAGCGAACATTTCTAAGCTTAAAGGCCGGGAAAATTATGGTGATTGGCCATTGAGAATCTTTTGGTGCTTGACCATTTAGATGGTTTCATTCTCATAAAGGCAGCAACTGACGCTAAGCAAGTATGGGATAAACTAAAGAAATTATTTTACGATTTGGGATTCTCAAGAAAAATTGGGCTTTTAAGAACGTTAATTTCTATAAGATTGGACGACTGTAAATATAGAAAGCTACGTGAACAAGTTAATTGAAACATCGCAGAAACTGAATAACACCGGATTTAACATTAATGACAAATGGGTTTTCTTTTATTAGCTTTATTACCAGAGATGTACACACCGATGATCATGGCGATAGAGCATTCAGGAATCGAAATAATAACGGACGCCATTAAATCAAAGTTATTGAATATGGGGCCAATTAGTAACACAGGTGGTGCATTTGTCGGCTCAAACACAGGTGGTTATCGTTAAAGACAAAGTTCTAAAGCCGGTGATGCAGTTTGCGCTAGTAATGCTTATGACGGTAATGCAGTTGGTGGCATAGATGGTTCGTATATCGGTAATACAGTTCATGTTTTGAAGAATGTCAAATGTTTTGGGTGTAAACAAATTGCGCATTAAAAAATAAATTTCCAAACAAAATGGAAAAAGCAACGGTAAATGCTTTTAGTGCGTTTTTTAGGTGACGGTTTTAGTAAGAATGACTGGTATGTTGATTCTGGAGCAAGTGTTCACTTATCAGCGCGGTCTGATTGGTTACAAAAGACATCAAATGCAACAAAATATAAAGACATTATTGTGGCAAGCAATGAGAGGCTAGCAGTATCCTGTGCAGGTGATGTTCAATTAATGACAGTACTAGGCAACAATACTTATGATGTAGTAGTTAAAAATGATATGTACTTTCCCAAGTTAACGACAAATCTTCTTTCGGTTGATCAGCTAATTCGAAGTGGGTAATTTTTGAAGAAGATGGGTGCAAAATATTCAACAAACAGAAGACTTTGGTAGCTACAGCGAATCTAATTAATAATGTGTATAGGTTGAATATAAACAATCATCATACATATTTCTTAGCTTTACCTACGATTAGTAGCACTGAAACTTGGCATCGTAGGTTAGGTGACATTAATTATAAAGACCTGAAAAAGATGGAAGGGATTGTAAATGGAATTGCAGTAAAAGGAAAATGTATGATCTGGGAAATTGCATCATATGTTGTGAGGGTAAACACACAAGGTTCCAATTTAATCATGTCGCCACAAAATCAGATTCATTAATGGAATTAATTCACACTGATTTATGTGGACCAATGGAAAAATTGACAATTGGTAGTTCGAAATATTTTTTACTATTTGACGACGATTTCAGCACTTCCTTAAAAGTAAATCTGAGGTAACTGAATGTTTTAAGCAGTTTAAAAGTTTAGTGGAAAACCAGAAGGGGTGCAAAATTAAAGCTTTGAAGTCAGACAATGGAGGAGAATATAATTATAAAGAACTAGAAGAATCTGTTTGAAGGAACGGTATTATTCATCAAACTACGAACCCCCATACTACACATCAAAACGGACTCTTGGAACGTATGAATAGGTCCATAGTTGAGAAGAGCAAATGTTCGTTATATGGTGCAAAACTGGAAACCAAATTTTGGACGGAAGTTGTTAATACGGCAGGCTTACTTAAAAAATAGATCTGTTGCAGCGGAATTAGGTGAAAAAATACCGTTTGAAGTGTGGCATGATAGAAAGCCAGATTTGAGTAGTTTAAGAATATTTGGAAGCACAGTGATAGTTTATGTTCCGAAAGTTAATTGTAGAAAATGGCAGAAAAACTCTGAAAGGATGGTTTTTGTAGGGTACAGTGAAACTACCAAGGGCTACAGAGTATATGATCCATAAAAAGGGGTTGTGACTACTAGTCGTGATATTATCATTATGGAAAATATGACGGGGGCAAATGTAGGCATGAGAAATTCAAACGATAGTGAGATTGTTTATGACAAAAGGGAACTGTGAGAATCAGAAAGAAGAACAAAACCAAAGATTTTATCAAACCATGTTATGTACGTAATAACCACCAACAATCAAGTTTTAGAGGCTGATCCAATTAGTGTGGAGGAAGTTCTATCAAGATCTGATAAAAATGCAATGTCTAAAGAAATATCATAAATTAAAGAAAATGATGCATGGTACGTGCAACGTGCAGGAAATTCTACAGTGGTGGACTGTAAGTGGGTGTTCAACAAGAAAATGGTGATGGTTACATGGCGCGATTGGTTGCGAAGGGTTTTACGCAGCAAGCCAAGATTGACTATGACGAAATATTTTTACCAGTGGAAAGACACTCAACTTTGAGATTATTAATGGGATTAGCGGTGCAGTTAGATTTAGACATGACACATCTTGATGTGGCAACTGCATTTCTGAACGCGGTTTTAGAAGAAACAGTGTATATGAGACAACCGGAAGGATTTATTTTGCAGGGTGATAAATCTTAGGTATGCGAGCTGAAACGAGCAGTGTATGGACTCAAGCAAGCTTCTAGAGCTTGAAACAAAAAGGTTAACGATTTATTACTTAATTTAGGTTATAAGAAATTAAATTGTGAACCATGTTTGTATATGAAATGTTTCTGTGATACCTTGTTGATTATTGTCTTTTGATGTGACGGAGATTGGCCATGACATGTATTGTACCTGTGGATATCATAATAAAATAAAGTCAGTCGTAATTGTACAATCAAAGAGAGAGCACATGCATATTTTATTCAATCAGTATACTACATATCAAGCATAAAAAAATATCATTCACGGTAGGTACCTCGGTTATGTCATATTACCTATGAATGTAACAGTAAAGTACCAAGTTGATTCGTCGAGAATAAAACGTCACTATAACACTCGAGAATCTCAAAATTTGAAAATAACACATGAAAACTAGCAATAAATGCTTGAAGAAAAATAATATATTTCACTTGGGTTAAAAAATATATTTTTCTCTTAATTTGCTGTCTCCTAGTATAATAATCTATTATTGTCTATTCTTGTGGAGAATTTTAAGTACTTCTCATCTATTCAAACATTTACTTTTGTAACATTACTGAAGCCACTATACTCTTCGGCGTTTTTGGTTGAATAGTCGGTTTATCGTAAAATGTAAAATAAATGAAAGATATTTTCAGTTACTTTTTAAAAAATGAAAAGAAAATTTTTTCTGGAAAACGAGCTGACATTGTTTTAGTAAAAAATAAAGTCTTGTGCAAAAAATTTTGTAGCTGGATTTTTCAGAGGACACTTTTCAAAAGATTTGTTTTACAAACTATCAAAATTTGCATATAAATAATAAATGCGTTTTTACAGTTATTTCTTGTTGTGTGCTTTTCTTACCTTTGTTATATTAGATGTTACTTTATTCAATTCATTGTTTTAGGAATCAGAACCATGCAGTTGCATGGATTGTGCCGCAGCTTGTGGCAACAACACATACTATGAAGTATCTGAAGGTTACGAGATATTAGGTTTAAATGGATACTCATTTATAACTACGATTATACTTTTCTGCGTTAGCGCGTTAACTGTTTTCATAACCTTACTCTACCACAAAAGGTTTCCCGATTATAATCCCGATGGTCAGAAGTTGAAAAACCAATTTAATGTACAATTTTTTGAATTAAATTATTACAGATCTACTCAGCGAAAATAATAGAAAATTAACATTTCTGGAGAGATTTTTCCAAAAACACAGTGAATGTAAGTATATACATGTTGTTCCTAAAAGGTCTTTGCAAAACTGTACCACGTATATTTCAGATAAAAATACGTCTATTTAACAAAACTTAACATGTAAAAATTTTCTTAATTTGGTGCAATACGGTAATCAAGTTACAATTATGAAATGTTTTTTTTTTGACATAAATTTTAAACCACTTAAACAATTTTCCTAAAATTTGGAACGCAGTTTATTAGACCAGAAAATGTCACCTTCAAATTCTGACAAAAATAAATCTATTGGCAGGGTTTTGTAATAATTAAACATTTGAAATATCTACGCCAATGGATAAAAAGAAGGTTTGTTTATCAAATGTGGATTAAGTGACTATAGGCCACAAAAAAGGTTAAGATTTGATAACCGTTTCCGCAAAAATCGCATTTCACTAATTGATATCATTATTCTTTAATATTGTTTTCTTCTCCAAAAATCTGAAACGGCTGAAACAAATTTGGTACGTTTACACAGTTTTATGGGCCAGAAAGTCAAATCAAAATTGTGTCAAAATCAATCCATAGACAGAGAACCATATTTCTTAGTAATAAAACATTTTAAATAATTACGTCAATGGAAAAAAAATGTTATTAAATTTTGGTTTTCAAAAGTTGGTTAATGTCCACTTTTTCCTCAAAGAAAAAATCCAAAGGATTCAATTCACGGGGCGATTTCATAATTGCTACTTCAGGGCCGTATTGTAACAAAACTAAACAAATTTTCACTAAGCTAAGTTTTGTTAAATTGACTTATTTTGGTCTAAAAAATATTTAGTCGAGTTTTGCGAAGACCTTTATTTTTAAATTTTAAACATTTATTTTTTATTTTTAGTTATTGCGAAACATAGTGTTATTGTTCTGTTTTTATCGTCATGGATTGTTATTGCTTTACTTTACGGAGTTTTTCCTTGCCTGTTACTACCAATCCGGTTCAAATTTGGGCGTCGCCAACCAGTCGAAGCAGAATAGAAAAAGATTTTTATGACAAACAGTTTGGACCGTTTTACAGAATTGAACAAATATTTATAAAAACTGTCAATATTGAATCGGTTAGTTAAAATCTTAATTAAACAATTAATAATAGAATTTAGTTTATTTATGAATCTAAACGAGGAGATATACTTATGGGTCCAGCATTTAACAAAACATTTTTAATGGAAGTGTTTAAGTTGCAAAAAGAAATAGAACAGGTACGACTAAATAGTTTCACAACATCATTTCACAATAATTTACTTCTAGATCCGTACCGATAATGGAATAGGCTTGGAAACTTTATGTTATAAGCCGGTGGTCAATCAATTTTCAGGGCCATCAAAAATTGATTTTTGTACCGTCCAATCGGTTTTGGGTTTATTCAAAAATGATATTGACTATTTCGATAATATACCAGATTATTTAGAAGTTGTAACACGCTGTTTAAGGTTCGTATACATAATGAATAATATAGTTTACGCATTTCGTGCTATAAGCAATATTTATTTAAACCGAAATCGCTCATTAAGCGAAAAATATCTCACCGGAACACAGTCGTGTTATGACTCTTAGAAAAACGCCTATGATGGGTTATGGCAATCATAGAAAGTCTTTATAGAGAAATTGTCTTGTAGTTATTATGCTATATGACCTGAACGCATTGTGGCAATAAAAAAAAGCATTATAGAGTATAGCACTATTTTAGAATACGATGCACAGTAGTTTGAGATATAGATTCTACTAGTTTTGAAACTTTTTGGTACAATATTTTTTATTTCGTTATTATTGGATTTTTTTATATTATCAAACAACTTAATTTGTTTCTTAATCGGTTTAGACTTGTTCGGTTTATTCGAGTCGTCTTGATTTGGGTCTAAAGGCCATCGTTTGGAATTTCTTTCTAACGTTTCACTAACGCGAGTGGGTAGCTTTTTCAGAATCGATTCATCTTCGATGTTGGATGTGGACTGTTTTGGATTTCTGTTTCGCAGATTGAATTTATATTGGTTTAAAGGGGGTGGAGGTTGCATTCCAGATCTGGTGAAGTTTTTAAAAAGTTTTCTGTATGTTTATTGATCTCAATGATTTATATGACAAATCTTCAAACTCTGAAACAGTATCTTGTGATCCATATTATTAAACGCATGTTTGACTACCGCAGACTTCTCGTTGTGTCCCAGAAGGCAGTTGCTTGATGTTCTTTAAACTTAGTTTTCATCGATCTCTTGGTGATTTCTATTTACATCCTGCTATAAGAACAAGGTATACGGTAAACTCCAGTTGCTGACAGAGGATCTGTGCCCTCCATTATTGATCTTATAAGATCTACCTGAGATTGAAAATGTAAATATTTTATTTAAAACGTCACAACTAATTTTACTCTTTAGTATGGGTTTTCCCTTAATCTTGCATAAATTTCTGTTTTTAAATACGGGCAATATTTCATGCATCATTACAATTCTATTCTGTATATTATTTATAGTAGTACTAGTCTTTAATCAGACCTCCTTAAAATCCTCTATCGAATGGTGTATTCAGTTTTTTTTTAAACTTCTCTGAGGAGATGAACATACATACAGACAGACAAACAGAGATTTTAAGGAAATTATAATAATTAGATTCAGCAATTCCCTGCTCCACTAAAACAATAAATTCACAATTCAAATCAAGAAAACTTATTGATTCTTCATTTTCTGAAGTCAATAAAAAGCTTCAGATCCTTTCACGTTTCATTTCAGGCTTATGACAACAAACAATATAATTTAATTACTCAAACGGAAACTCAATTGCAATTTGTTAGTTTAGAACTTGAAATAAGCACGAACAAGTTTGTTACTACCGAGTACATGCTGAAAATACCAAAAACTGCATTTTGGTGTTTTCGTTTTCTACCGAAAGATGCTCCAGGTAATACTGTTTCACTCAGCGCAATAGATTGATTAATTCTCTTTATTGTCTTCTTTTTTAGCTTTCCCGAAAAGATAAAAAAAATGTTTGTTCATTCAAAACGTTACATTATTTTTTAACCTAAATAAACACCATGGTATTTTAAATATAACTAAAAAACTACTTATTATTTCTCATCCCAAAATCGTTTGGGAAAAAACAGCATTAAAGAGATGTAACAAAGGAGGTTACAAAAATAATTTTGTATAATACCGCTTTTGTGTTTCTCACTAACACAATGTACAATTTCAGAAGTCCTTATAGTCTTGAATGTTTAGCACCGTACGGTGGACCAGTCGAACCAGGAACCGCTCTTGCTGGAGCAACTAACGATGATTTTACAGATTCAATTGGAGTTATATTAACGTTTCTAATTGCTAATACTCTCGACGAAGACGAATTGGTTCCAATTATGGAATGGGAAAAAAAGTAACGATCGCAGTTGTAAAAGTAGAAACTTTTAATATCATATACTTTTTTAGGTTTGTGGAATTCATAAAAAACTGGGAACAAATTGAAAAACCTGAAATGATGGACATCGCCTTTTCTGCTGAACGATCGATCGAAGATGAATTGTTAAGGTTATCACAAGGTGAAGTTGTTACAACTCTCGTGAGTTACTTGGTAATGTTTATATACATTACTATTGCGTTAGGAAGGATTCGATCTAGGTCGACTGTATTGGTAAATAATGAGTTTTCTTAGAATTTTGATTGATTTGAAAATTAAAACATAGATAGACAGCAAAGTGACCTTGGGTGTTGGAGGTATACTTATAGTTTTGTGTTCGGTTATTTGCTCTTTAGGAGTGTGTGGATATGCTCAGATTACCACCACTTTATTGACAATTGAAGTAATACCTTTTTTGGTGCTTGCCGTAGGCGTCGATAATATTTTTATAATTGTTCAAACACACCAAAGACGGGAGAGGTTTGTTAATATCGAAATTTGCTAAATGTATTGATAAATGCTTTTGCAGACAAAAAAATTTAACTTTAGAGCAAGAAGTTGGTTTAACGATGAGTAAAGTAGGACCTAGCATGCTACTAACGAGCTTCTCCGAAATGGTTTGTTTTGGAATAGGTGCAATATCTCCGATGCCCGCCGTCAATACTTTTGCCATTTATTCAGTAATTGCGCTTGCTTTTGATTTTCTCTTCCAAATAACAACATTTGTTGCGTTACTTTGCTTGGATGACAAACGCTATGAAGTGAGAATTTGTTTTTTAACAATAATGTCATGTAATTTGTAACATTTATCATAGCAAAATCGTTTGGATATATTTTGTTGCATCAAACAAAAAGATTGATTTCTTACATGCGAAAGGATGGATTTACAAGTTTTGGACTCGATTGTACACTCCACTTATAATGAAGTACAGTTAAAACATGTTTTAATATTTGTGATAACAATGTGATTTTAGTTTTTTTATGCGTTGTTTTATCGTAATATTATTTATCCTTGTGTTATGCTTAAGTATTTTGTTTATTCCCGACTTGGAAATTGGTTTAGATCAAGAATTATCTATGCCGGATGATAGTCATTTGCTCAAATATTTTCAAGTAAGTCTGCTCATATTATAAAACAGAATATTGAATTGTATTGTATTAGTACATGAAAGAATTACTTGGAATTGGCCCACCATTATTTTTTGTCACGAAAGGAAGTGTGAACTTCTCAAGCGAAGAAATTCGTTCAAAATTTTGCGGAACCGCCGGATGCATTCCAAATTCTGTAACAACACAACTGTTTTTAGCAGCAAAAGAAAAAGATGTGTAAGACTATTTTCGACTTAAAAATATATTCTTAATCAATTCGAATGTATTACAGAACGTATCTGGCCCGGCCAGCCACGTCTTGGGTTGACGATTTTAAGGATTGGAGTGAATCGGCCCCGTGCTGTAAATATTTTGAGAATAATGGATCTTTTTGCCCAAATGATTACAGCGATTGCAGGAGTTGTAGTATAGAGATCATTGGGCTTGAGAGCGAAGAATATTTTAATAAATATTTTCCTTTTTTTTGGAAGATAATCCAACATCTTCTTGCGCTAAAGCAGGACACGCCGCATATGCACAAGTAATACTATATTTTTATTAATTAATTTACTTTAATTAACGTGATCAAATTAAAGAGATAACAGAAACAAAAACGTTTTCCGGGATTGGTCCGTGTCAAAAAGGTAACCGTAGTTGGCAACGTTTTGCCAGGGCTTCATCAGGGCGAAAAAATTGAAACAAACAAAAGAAAGTTTAAGGTAGACAACTGAAAATCAGGTAATCAACTTGTACCCAAGCCAGATTCTAGACTAAAAGAAGTCTGAATCTAGACTAGAATCTGCCTTGGTCACAAGTTATTACCTAACTTTTGGTTGTGTACCTTAAACTTTCTTTTGTTTGTTTTAGTTTCTTGCCCTGATGAAACCCTTTACGTTAGGTGGCGAAACGTTTAACTACGGTTACCTTTTCGACACAGACCAATCCCGGAAGACGTTTTTGTTTTGTTTCGTTAATGACTTCGGCCGTGGAAGCATCAATTCTTACAAAGAAATAACTGTCTAAATTTAAGAGAGACCTTCTGTTCATAGGAATTAATCCATTTTTTATTAGATTGCTATCTTGTAAATCATATCGACGAATGAAAAGAACCTAACGAATAAGAAAATAATAGTTTTGGGATTGGTGTAATTATAGAGGTTGATTTTTTGATCTCAGACTAATAGATTTATTAAAATCTATCCAAATGTGCATCTCATACTATTATTATGTCTCGGTTTATCTATCTCATATGTCAGATAGTTTTTAACAAATTGTAGAATTTGATGAATCTACAGGTAAGTCAAAGAATTTAGCTAATTAAAAAAAAAGCTTTTATAAATTTTTTCTTTAAACCTGGAAACAATTAAAACTGCGTCTTTAAATTGTAAGGTTAGAGGGTCCCTCTTAAGATGATGCGATAGTGTAAACCGTATGAATTTTGTTTCTTATCTAATGTATGTAAGCGTGACTTGATTTTAACATATTTCAAATTTAGAAGATATTTTTCTTAAACGTACATTTTAGGGAATAAATTATCACGTGTACGACAACTACACCGAGATAATAGCATCTAATGTTATGGCTTATCACACTGTTTTAAGAAACTCAAAAGATTATTACGAAGCTTTGCGCAGTGCAAGAGTTATTGCAGATAAGTTAACTGAAGCTGTTAACATGCCTGACGTCGAAATTTTTCCCTATAGGTAGGTAGTGATGAGTAATTACATTTTAGAGTCAAATCAAATAAGTAACTTTTCCACAGCATATTTTATGTCTTTTACGAACAATACCTCGACATTTGGAAGGAAACTTTAAGTTCCTTAGGGTATTCTTTAATGGGGGTATTTTCGGTTATTCTTTTAATAACAGTTTTTGATATAGTTTGCGGCTGTAACGGTTGCGTTTGTTGTTGTTATGATAGTAATAGACTTGGCTGGTATGATGTATATCTGGAGCATCCCTCTCAACGCGGTTTCTTTAGTTAATTTAAGTGATGGTAAGAAGATATTTTTTTAATATAAATTATTTAATGCATACATCTGAATAGGCTATGGGTATATCGGTTGAATTTTGCGGTCACATTGTACATTCCTTTATACATTCCAGTAGTACAGGTTCCGTTAATAAAGCTGCAGAATCTTTAGCAAACATGGGGAGCTCGGTAATTATAAACAAACTGACGATTATTTAATTCTTAATTTTGACATAACAGGTACTATCTGGAATAACGTTAACAAAATTTTTTGGCATAACAGTGTTGGCATTTGCAAAATCACAAATTTTTAAAATATTTTATTTTCGGATGTATTTAGGGATAGTTATAATAGGAGCTTTACACGGACTTGTTTTTCTCCCAGTGTTTCTCAGTTTTGTAGGTACGTTATTCCATAATATAACATTCTTATTATTATAAATTATAAGCAAACGTAAGTACTTAATTGATTTTTTTTTGTTTTAGGCGCTTTGCGTTACGGAAGTTAATACTTAATTAAATTTAGATGCAATAGCCTAAAACCCGTAGAATATCATATTTGTAATTTGTGTTATTTTTGTGTAGTTGTACAAAAACTACTGTGATTATGTTGTACTACAAATTAGTTGAAATAATAAATATTTTAAATATCGTTTTTAATTACAGTCGTAGTTATACATATTATATTGATGTACATGTACACTCATGAAATTTAAAACTTGGACACCACAATTTCTGTAAACAAAAGTTTGCACATTGTGAAGCGGGCTTAAGGGTATCATTTACAATTCTAACAGCAGGTAGTCTCAGCAGGGGTTATCTTATAGAAGGACTGTAGAATGAATCATTACACTAAGCACGTTTTAGAAAATAGGTAATTTACGTTGCTTACTTAATTTTTTCTTTAAAGAATATATTTGAAGGTATCGCTAATTAAACACCATAGCTCGATTAATTATCGAATCAAAATTTTGTTTAGGAAATGTTTACAAAATAAAATTAGAAATAATTTTGATTTAAAAACGTCTACAAGCAATAACTTTTAAATTAAATCAAAAACTAAACATGGTTATTTGGGTTGACTGATTATTACTTATTTTTAAATAAATCTAACCTACTAATTATTGTAAGTTATTAAAAAAAATCATTAAACTCTCTATTCATAATATTTAGTCCTTACAAAATGTATATTTTATGACGTTTCATTTTTTTCTGTAGTTAATATAAAAGTGAAAATAAAAACTAAGGCAATTCTTATTGTCAACGTATATATTTAGTTTTTGACAAGAATTTATTACATAATTATAATTAAGATACCAAGTTATAGTTTAAAATTAAATGAAAACTTTTTTTTAAATAAAGGTATTACTATATAAATAAATATAAGAAATCAATAATGGGTGTGACCTCCATTATTATTGATACATTCTTGGAGGCGTCTGCTCATTGACGCTATCAAGGTATCAATATAATTAATATTAATCGTTTCCCATGCGGTATCAATGGCTGCAATTAGTGCATTACGGTTTACTGGTATAAAATTTGGCCCTTGTTGTCTTCGGATAACAGCAAGTATTCGAGCCCAAACATTTTCGATAATGTTAAAATCTGGGCTTTTGCTGGCCAGGGTAACAGCTCCAAGTTATTTTCTCGTATCCAATTGCGCACAACCCGCGAAGTATGAATAGGGGCTGTTGTCCTTTAACAACAAAAAATTACATTATGAAAATATTAATTCAACAGATCCCGAACTATTTTTTGACTTTGAGCTAACTATTTATCTAACATACTAGTTTTACTAAAAAAAATTCCTCTATAACTCATTTAAGCCTAGAACACATATTTTGTGACACTCTGTATATACAAGGTGATTTATAGTCATGATTCATTAGAAGTTTTTGAAGAACGGCAAAAATATTGATTCGAAGTTTGTATGGTTATTACGGTTCGATCTAAGCTATTTTTCTAAAATATTTTCAACAAATTGTCACTTATTTCAATGTCCAATGTTTCAATTCTGTAAAGAAGTTATGATTATAACTAAATAAATACATAAACGTTATCTCACAATTTAGTTAAACTTTTCTTTTTTAAGTCACTCGTATCATTCTGGACCTTTTGTTTCTTTTTCGAGAGCAGCTAGGGTGTTAATGGTATTCCAATTTACGTTTCCTCATATCACCTAAAACACCTCACGAATGCAGCGAAATAACAACCGTAATTGAATGGAAATCATAATGATATAGATCTAGTAAGAAAATGAACGATATGTATAATTTAATTTTCTAGAAGTGCTTTTATAAATTTTGATTATTTGATCTATAACAACGATAAACAATTTATTTATCATAAGTTGTACTTCTTCTTCAATTCTTCTGTTAGGATTTATTAATGATATGTGCCAAGGACGACGAAGCGCTTGAACCCTTTTCTCAGAAGGAAGCCAAACTATCGAATCTCTAGTTCTTGGCGACGTTTCGCAGCCGTTTATTAGTGGGTGCTTCTTCGGGGCACTATTTATTAATCAAAAATCAAACATTTATAATAAATGATATAATAATAAAGAATCAATATAACAACTAAAATAATTATTCGACATGTACCGGGTGGCCAACTAATAATGGACACCGGCTATATCTCGGAAATTATAAATCTGACAATATTGACAAAAAAATTTAATATGTAAATCGGCTACGGAGAAACCGCGGGAAGTTTGTAAGATGGTCGCTAGGGGGCGAAACTGTCATGGCCGATCATATAATTGGTTCTTTCTCCAAAAATATGCAAATATAAATATATTTTAAATATTGCCTTAGTAAAGACTGCAAAATTTCTAAATTGCTAAATTGTCGGTGCAAACCGCAACTTCCTATCTTTTTTGAAACCGAAGATATCAATAAAACAAATGTTAGACCGCTGACTATTTACATATTTTACGCGTAAAACAAATTTAAATTAGTTGAAACAATTTAATTAATGCCGTCCTAAATGTTCAAACTGCATCTTTTACTCGACCCCATAAATAAAAATCCAGGCATGTTAAATCCGGTGATCTAGCCGGCCATGGAAAAATGCAGCCCCGTCCTATCCATCTACCAGGGTAGTTGGCATCTAAAAATTGACGAACATTCACTGCTAAGTGGGCTGGACAGCCATCGTGCTAGAACAGGCAATTGCTCTGTTAAAAACTGTAGGTAATTTTGGCCATTTTAGAATCCCTGCCCAACAATTTACAGACCAACGACCTTGGTGCTGAACTTCTTGCATCCAGTGCGGATTCGTTCTTGTCCAATAGTGCATGTTATTGACATTTACACTGCCATTACTATGAAAGGTGGCCTCATCTGTCCACAATATACGTGATAGAATTTGGGGATCGTCTGCCATCATACCCAAGAGCCAGTGGCAATGGTCTAGTCTTCGATCAAAATCTGCAGCAGTCAATGCCTAATGCAGGACTAAGTGACATGGATGTAACCTGAAAGATGTAAGATGATCACTACTGATTCAACAGTAGGATAAGTATTAAGTAAACCTTTGTAAGTTTGCAGTAGAGTTTCAACATTGAAGATTCGCTTACCTGTGCTCTTTGAGAATGTTTTGAACGGTAGATCGAGTTACTCCCAGATCCTGTGCAATACTTCTAGTACTTAGGTGTGGATTAAATTGCACATACGCTAAAACATTAATAATGTTCTCTTCGGTACGTCTCTTGTGTTGTCTACGGTATACGGAAACATGGACGCTTACAGTTGTTTGTAAACGATGGATAACTTGCAGAAAAACCTTTTTATTCGGGTGCCGTCTATCGGAATATTACTGCGCATATACCCTTTCAGCAACTGTAGCATTTCTCATGCATTCAAAATAGACACCTATCATGTCAAATAACTCTTCGTTGGTATAAAGTCCATTCTTAGTTGGCCACCCGGTACAAAGTAATAAACTAGACTAATAACATCTGAAAGTTTTTTAAAAAAGAACTAAAAATTTAAAACGTAACATGTTTAAACCATTATGTTAGTTTTGTATAATTTGAAAATATAGACATAACTATTCGATTATGTAACAAGATAAGATAAGATAACAAGATGTCAAATAAAGTAAAAAAAACTTACGTGCTAGAATGACGAGTTCGTGGATATTATAAATATTAAAAAAAACGTGGAGTAGGTTTGCCATTCAAACAATCTGTGTAAAAATTAACACCTTTAAAAGTGCAAACCTTCTCACTAATTAAATGTGTGGCTGTGTAACTTGGTAAATACGTTAAGACATTGTTCATGTACGAGGTTTGTCGAAAAATACGTATAAAAGTTGAATAATAACTTTATTTTACAATTATTCAGGTATTACAATATGGTGTCCTTCAAAGTACTTTGTCTGAGACAAGATACTCTTCTGCCAACGCCGTTTCCACAGTTGATAACGTCACTGAAAGTCTTCAGTTGTGATGCTGTTCAGTTGCTTTGTCGTTTCTGTTTTGATGGCTTCCACATCTCCCAAGTGCCGCCCCCGAAGCGCCATTCTAAATTTCGGGAACAAGAAAAAATCACAAGGGGCTAATCGCATTTGAAACAAGGGAGATGTGGAAGCCATCAAGGCAGAAACGACACGGTAACTGAACAGCATCACAATTAAAGACTTTCAGCAATGTTATCAACAGTCGAAACGGCGTTGGCAGAAGTGTATCTTGTCTCAGGGAGAGTACTTTAAAGGAGACCATATTGTAATACGTAAATAATTGTAAAATAAAGCTATTATTCAACTTTTATACATATTTTCCGAACAAATCTTGTACATAAAATGGGCAAGTTACATTATAAAATTATAACTGTAGACGCATCATGGCGATCAGGAAGCGATTATGACAACAGAATTTAGCACATTTTTTTTCATTTATTCAAAATTACGAATTGCACATATTATATAAGCTGACGACGTAGTTGGACAAAATAAACCTGTTTGTTTAATTGGATTAAAAAATATCCCTCTTGTTTTTTTAATTGTAAAATTGTCTATAAATAAGATGAACATTATTAAATTATGATATATTTCGAACGCTTACTTGATTTCATAATTCGCTCAACATCCAAAGCGTTAATGCATTTCTTGTAATCATGTAATCCTTTTGGAATCATGCCGAAAATGTTTTCTGCTGCAAAAATCACAAACCATCTGCAAAACAAAGTCTTTGCCAATGCGCTCATAAATAATAATCCACCTGGTTTAACGCAATGGAACAGCAATTAATAAAATAGTCGTGATCGGTAACGAGCTCCAGAACGAAATTTGATATAACGACGTCATATTGTTGAAAATTTTCCTTCCAATGGTTTTCGACGGGATCTAGCAAATACCTTATTTTAGGTAAAGTTGGATCTAATTTTGAATGCGACTTCGCTATTTCCAATAATTCTTTGTTAATGTCTATTGCAACTAAATTGCACCCAGCACGACACAGTAATTCAGATAAAAATCCTCCTACAATTATAGTATAATACTATAGAGAAAAGAAAGTAATTAAAATGATGTTTACATGGGAGAATAATGTTGGCGTTGTAGGTTGTATTTTTTTTGGTAATTAAGCTCTCTAAATGCCCCTAATTGGTGTTTATTCTACCCTTAACTCAAATTATATTTCCTTAAATTTGTATAAAATTTATGTTACCTCCACATGCAACTTCACAAAATTTGTAAAGTATTCAACGCCTTGTCAGGATAAGTTTCTTGAATAATAAGAACACACATAAGGCGCTAATAATTCACAAGTTTCCTGAAGCGTTTTTAATTTACTACTACTCCACCAAGTAGAACTAATATTTTTAAAATTTTCATATTCTTCTTGATCAACTGTGGTTCTTTTAGAAGATGCCATTGTATAATAACTGTAGGCCAATTTAATTGTCGACAGACAAGCACAGTTTGCAACACTAACTTCTTGATTATTATTTAAGTAAAAAATTGGAAAAACATACATCCAAAGACACGTTCTACCATACTATCGTTTTCCGCAATCGGGCATGTGTGGATAAGTACATTGAATAGATAATGGCTGTTGAACTTGTAGTAAAATATAAATAAACGTTTACATATTTGCATACTTACATATTTATTGTTGAAATCTTATTACTTAATTTTAGAGGTTCAGAGACATCGAATTTTTTTAAAGAAAATTTTTTATATTTATTATCACTTAACAAATATTTTGTTAATTTACTTTTTATGTTTAAATTCTATTCAATTTCCTTATTTAATCAGGAGCAAACTTTTGGTGTTTTATTTAAGCTTTACCATTATTTTGACTGTAAATATAGTATCATAGCGTTTAGTGAAACTAGATTAAGCCAGTAGGGCTTAATACAATTGGTAGATTTCCTAGCCAAGTAGCCGAATTCCTTCAGTTAGAGAATCCAAAAGACTACACTGGCCACTGTTTTCGAAGAAGTGCAGCAACTCTGTTGGCTGATAAAGGTGGAGATCTGCTAACACTTAAAAAATTTGGAGGATGGAAATCTTCAAGCGTGGCTGAAAGTTACGTTGATGACTCCATTCAAAGTAAAATTAGTATTGCCGATCGTTTAATGGAGCCAGCACCAGGACCATCATATAATTCATACTGTAAATGTGGCACAGTCGTTATCTGATTCTCACCCTCCAGGAACTTCTGGAATAATAATTTCAAATTGCACCAACTGTACGATAAATATATATAACAGTAACACTGTTTAAGTTGTTTGTTTAAGATACTGTATACATTAATTTAATTCTAAATGTCGCTTACTTTTATTTAAAGTCAAATAAAATATGTTTAATTTGTTTTGAAATGGAACAGACAGTCTCCTTTTCTGGTTCGATTTTGTTATTGAGGTTATATTTGCTCTGCGACTATTAGACATGGTCTACACAAAATCCACACAATTATGTCGAAACCACTTTACAGGTGCACCGATAACAATTTCCAAACGTAAAATTATGAGACCAATTTTCTTTCACGAGATGAACTATAATAAGGGAACACTACCTTTGACATTTACGTTAAGTTGGTTGCAAAATTGTGCGATCGTACAATAAAACGAAATTTGTTGTTGATGTTATCCTTTCAGTTACTTAATAAGAAACATATAAAACGACACGCTATGTTAGCTAATACAATAAACAAATGAATTATAGACATCTTACTATGAAATAATCGCGGTAACATGAAACTTTTCTACTTTGAAAAAGTTGGCACCACTGTGTGTTTCCCGGTCGACTAAACCGGGAAACACGCGTTCCTGGTTGACTACACAGTGCGTCAGACGTTGTTTTCGAGGTAGTGAGTTCAAAAAAGTTACATTAGAGTATTCATTTGACAAATTCCTTGAAGTTACGATCTTCTCTATAATTTGGATAGTCCAAACTGTGCTTAATCACGTCCGATAATTAAATTGGTTTTCTTCTTTTTTTATTGTGCCGTTGACATAGAAAGTTGTAGTGAACTTTTAGTTTAAATCTAGAATGCAATTTACGCTCATTCAATTTGCTATAAATGTTGTAGAACAATTCAAATCTTCAAATAAAAGTTTGACAATTAAATAGGTTAATTGGATGTCAGACGACAAATATATTCATTATGTGCATTTGCATATAGCCACCACAGCTTACTAATTAAATTTTGTGATTTACATGTGACAGTAATAGAGATTTGAAAATGCAATTTTAGAAAAATGATTGTGCAAAAAATAGCATATGCAACATGTGCGTAAACGTATTCGGAAATAGTCTGTTTTCGTACATGTTACGTAAATAACTTTTTTCTATTTTGGGTCGCTTATAGATCTATAAAAGCACCCAAATGAGTTCTTTTATAGGAATTTGAGTTCTTTTATAGAAATAGAACAATTTTTATTCCGAACGGTGGTAACACTGATAATATCCAAGCTGGCATTACGTTCGGTGTGTATTAATTTAAATCAAAATTAATGTTCAGTAGATTTATTTATCTACTTATTTTTATTTCCACCCATTTTTTAATGAAACATATGATAAATGTACTAATTAAACTTAAACTAGCATTTAAACCAATGTTTAATGAAAATATTGACACCTTAGCAATTACACTTCAAAATTCCCTAAATTTAAAAACTCGCGAAATTTTATTTTAAAATCAATCTGAAAAGCCCAAAATAGAAAAAATAGGGACTCGTACTTTCGAAAACTCTTGCTTCGCGGCTCGTTTTCGAAAAGGTACTCGTCTTGTAAAATGCGACTTCTGAAACTAGTTCTTTAATATACTATTTTCGACTTTGCTACGTTAATAGGTCTATAATGACACCAATGTCAGTATCGTTATAAAGTCAGTGAAAGTCTATAACGATATTTGTTCTGTACTTCAAGTTGGTATTTAAATGAATATTCAAATTTGATAGACTCCAAATTTATCGTTGTACCAACTTCGAAAAAAAAAATTACTAAACGTCAAAGTTTAAACATGGAGTTATCTTTTTTAATTTTTTTTAAATTTGAGATGCAAAGTGGAAAAATTATAAAAAAGAAATACTATATTACACACGTTATATAAGCTCTCTTATGTAACTCATATAATAATACATATACTAATTTATGTTTTTGACGAAAACACAATGAAACATTTTGTAATGCCAAAGTTATAGCCATACCTTGCTCAAAAACTTTTATGATTGCTTTATGATAGCAGATCTATAATTCGTAATTATAATTTTTTGTAAAAGTATGAATATTGATGTTATTGTATTTTGGTTTATACTAGAATTACAATAAAGCTGTGTGATTTGTGTTTTATCCTTATCGTCATTTAAATTAATTGGTACGAAAGACCAATGCGTTGGCAATTTCGTACATACTCTTTTCTCTATTATTAACCATTAACTATTTTTTTCACTTTTTTGAAAAATTATTATTTATTTATTTAATCGTATGGTACATTTTAAATATTGTATTGTGATGTGGTAGTAGTTATGTATCTGCGCCAGGAAGATCAGTATATAAACCTGTACAGTGTGGTGACAAAACCGTGTGCAATTGCGGATTGTGCAATTTAAATGTAATTGAAGGTATTATCAACTAAATATAACCAAAAAAGTATAATTTTGAAAATATTTAATATTTCCTAAATATAATCAAACTCAGCTATTATGAAACAAACCTCTAAGAACAAACATCTGTATACATTTTCTTTTAATTAATTATATTCTACCAATTATAAAATAAAAAAGAGTCGCATAATTGATTAAATGATTAAAAACACAGGGTGTCTCATCAATTTGAGCATAGGATATATCGAAAGAGGACAACAAAAGACATTGATTGATGATTAAAAACATAGGATGTCCCATTTAACTTAAGCAAGTTTTTGAGGTCGAAAGTTGTTCATATTGGCACGAACATTTTCATCACCCTGTACATGAAATTCGAGTTTCCATTCATATGTGAGTTACTGTAACATATCGACATTTGCCACAACAAATTAGGAACTAAAATATTGATATCAACGATAAAAATTCAACATGATTTTAATTATTTTTTTTTAAAATCGTTATAACTAAAAAACCAGTCATTTTTGGGTATGGTATAGTAATTAAACTACACCTTAAATTTTACGTAAAATCTGAAAATAAAATAAAAAATAGCATGTTCCATTTGAAATAAGAAAGTTGACAGCTACTTCCCGGTACAACCGAAAGTGCTGTATGAACGAAAATATTTTGACTGAGTTCAGTGATGTCGAAAACAGGCGCAGCACTATTTTCAGAAAATAAATCGAATTAGATCTCTATATACTTTTAATGCACGCTCGATGTATAGGATCTTAAACACTTTGATTTTAAAACCTTGTGTAATCCCATTTCTTTTACCTAAAATGTGAAGTAATTGCCCTTTAAGACAACTTACCACCTGAACCTAGTCAATCTTATCTAAATATAATTTTTAATCGTAACTCGCTAACATAGGCAAAAATAATAATTATGTTAATTTGTTCATTCTTTTTTTTTCATTCTAAAGAATTATTTATTTAATCAAAACTGCGTTGTGCACACACAATATAAGTCATTGCTGTTGTTGATGCAAAACTTGCAGAACAATTAAACGGATCAATAAATAAATATACCTCTCGTATTCTTGATTTTCAAGTTATCTAAAACAATTTGTAAATATGAATATGTACGTGGTACATACTTCTGTTGAAGCATCGTAATTTCATGATGCGCTCAGCATCTGATGAATTGACCATTTATTATAATCATGTCCTCCTTTTGGAATACATTTTGTAATGTTTTCTGCTATCACGATTAAGCTCAGCCAACATAAAAACGTTTTTTTGCCAATGCGCTCATTAATAGCATTCCGCCAGGTTTAATGCAATCCGAACAACATTTAATAAAATAGTCGTGATCCGTAACATGTTCCAAAACAAAATTTGATATAACAATATCGTAGTGTTGATAATTTTCTTTACAATGTTTTTCAATAGTATCTAGTAAGTAGTTTTTTTGGTAAAGTTGAATCTGATTCTGCATGCGTTTTCACATTTTAAAAGATCTTGATTTATGTCTATTGCGACCAAATTGCAACCGTCACGACAAAGTAATTCAGTCAAAATTCCACCTGAAAAAATGTCTTAATAAGTATGTTGGCGTAGATTCCTATTGTTACCCCCACATCCAACCTCTAAAATGCGGAGAGAACCTAAAGGCTTATCCGAATATGTTTCTTTGATGGTTTCTGTTATGTAAGGTTCTAGTAATTTACCTATCTTCTGAAGAAGTTTTATTTGTGGGCTAGTCCACCAAGTGGCATTTAATGATTTAAAAAGTTCATATTCTTCTTGATCTACGGTACTTCGTGCAACAGTTGATGAAATCCTTGAGTTTCGATCACACACTACATTTAATTCTGTTTGGTGAAAATAGAATTTCATAAATATTCTTTTATCTGCATGGCGATAAGGATTACAATAGTTACGCAAACCGAAATTTTTTTTCCACGACATACTTAGAAAACGGACGTTTCTTCTCTACAAATAGTGAGGAAAATTCGTTTTTCCTCACTAGCGAGGAAAATAATGCCGTGTTACAAAAATGCCTCTTTAAAAAATGTAAGAATGTGTTATTAGAACTATATGCGCCTAGTAGTTAGTTAAACAATTTAATTTAGTATTCAATAAGGTTTGTTTAATTTAATATCTTATATTTCGACTCTTAAAAATTGCTATCCTACATTTATTGGTTAGAATTACGCGACTGCGCTGTGACAGATTGAGACCACGCCGATACTACAGAATACTGTAGCGAGACTATTGGTTACGTTTACAATATTACTTCTTTCATTAGGTTGTTTTTTTGGGGAATGTCGTGGAAAAAATGTTGTGTCTAACACATGAGGAAAGCCTTTTTCCACTCTCACTCTAATGCCTCCCTCGCTACGCTCGTGAGGCAACTCGAGCTCGAGTGGGAAAAAGAATCGCTTTCCTCACTTGTTGGACAAATAACTATTTAACACTTTTTTATATTCTTTTTTTCCTTTGTTTATAATAAATAATTATTAAATAATAAAAAAAAAATATTTAATAAAAAAAAAAATTTTTTTTTTTTTTTTTTTTTTTTTTTTTTTTTTTTTTTTTTTTTTTTTTTTTTTTTTTTTTTTTTTTTTTTTTTTTTTTTTTTTTAATATTTTAATTTTTTTTTTAAAAAAAAAAAATTTTTTTTTTGAAGTTTTTTTAATTTAAGAAAATTTTTATTTTTTAATTTTAAAAAAAAAAGAAAAATAAAAAAATTTTTACATGTTAAAAAACAAAAAAAAAAAAAAAAAAAAATATTAAAAAAAAATAATGGTTTGGTGTAGGGGGAAAAAATAATTTAATATTAAAAAAATAAAAAAATTTAAATAAAAAAAATTTATTGGGAAAAAAATTTAGATATTAAAATTGTGGTATTAAAAAAAATTTGTTTTTTTTTTTATTAAAAATTTTATTTTTGGGAAAAATGGAAAGTTAAGAATTAAAAATAAAATTTAAAATATTAAAAAATATAAAAATATTTTAAAAAAAATTTAAATTTTTTTTATTTTTTATTTTTTTTTTTTTTTTTAAAAAAAATTGAAAAAGGTGTGAATAAAAAATAAAAAAAAAAAAATAAAAAAAAAAAAAAAATTAAAAAAATGTTAGGGTTTTTTTTCAATTTTTTTTTTTTTTGGGGGTTTTTTTCTTTTTTAATTTTCTTTTTTTTTCTTTTTGTTGTGGCACTTTTTTTTTTTTTTTTATTGTGGGTGTTGTTTTCTCACATGTTGAATTATATTTAATCTTTATATATAAAAATGGATCGTGTTTTATTCGGATGCTTAAAACTTAAAAACTACTATATTCTTCTACAAGTTTGTTCGTAATTGCTACGCGAAGGTTTAGGGAAAAAGAAAAGTTAAAAATTTTTGAGCTGGCACATTTAAACAAATTTCAGGTGGAATTGTGAATGCTCAAAAAGTCTATTTTTGGCAAAACGAAGTTTACCGAGTCTGCTAGTTTAAGGTACCATCAAATCACTTTCGACTATTCTTGCACAAAATATGGGACGATGCAGTGATTTTTCGGTAACTTTATTTTCCATGTTTTTAGTGATGGCCTGCATAATTTTTGATTATGTAAACGTTTTTGACATAACACGCATTTTCTTTAGGAGTGTTACAATCTAAACTTACAATGTAATTCAAATTGATAAAGCAACAAAACGAAATGGGTGCAATAATAGAAAGGTGTGTTTAGAAAGTGGGAGTGTTTTGGTGTATTTGTGTAAAACTGATAAAATAATAAATTAATGTTCACTTACTGCCGATAAGAATAAAGGCTTGTATTCCTATCGATAGTAATTGTTGGTTTAATTTTATCTTAACAGCGTTTACGTGTAATATTTTTGTATGTGTTCTTAAAAACTAATTGCAAATTGTCTTCTGAATCTTGAAGTCTAGAGCCTACGGTCTATAGATATACTGCTATGTGTTGAGTAAATTTTTGTCGTTATATTCCAAAATTCCATTCTCAAAAGAAGCAACGCTTTTCTAGAAATACTTAATTTTTTTACCACCAAACGGCTACAGAGAACTTCACCAAATTGTTCCCAAGAAAATATCCCAGCTTCATCTATTTAATTCACTACATAATTCAAAAATTTTGAATAGCACCCCTTTTGCACAAGACAATTTTTGGCCAAATTTTTTTTGTCTACTTTTATGAAAGCTATCGTTTTGACCAGGTTTTAGCTTTTAGCTATTAAAAAAAAGTATTCTAATATATTTTAAATATAAAAATGCATAATTATGCAGAAATCAATCGTTCAAGGCAAAGAGCGTAGCATTCAAATTTGCAGAAGAGTGTTACAAAATTGTTTGGCGTCAAGTAAGGAAGTGTTATTAAGCTTGTTTGCAATTTAAGAAAAAAACTGTAAAAAATGGACATTCTTTGGCCTAACAACAGACAAAATGGGGCAATCAATAAAAATATGATGGAAAGTTTGCAGTTGATTAGAATTACAAACTTGACGAGTTTCTCTAAAATCTATTTTGTACAACTTGTTCTTATAGCAAATTCATTCATAAGATAGTCTAACCTGGGCAATGAGACGGATGATACGAATATGAGAGCGAAAAGTTAAGTAATTTTGTACCAGTCTGTTATACGTAAAGTATTGTGAAAACAGGCCGTATAAAGATTGACTTAATTTATTAATATCTTCTTAACCAACAGAAAAACACCAAAAACTTGATTCGACACGTGTTTCAACAGCTAAGCTGTTATCATCAGCGATACCGATAACAGCTTAGCTGTTGAAACACGTGTCCGAGTCAAGCTTTTGGTGCAGTTTTTGGTGTTTTTCTGTTGGTTAAATAGACGCTGCAGTTGGTGTTCCTTTTCTTTAATATCTTCTTGATAACATTTTTCCTGGAATTTTTGCAGCAGTACGTCTTTGTTCTTTACTAGTACTAGGTAATTAAGCTCACTCCATGATTCGAATGAGCTAATAAAATTTAAGATTGATTGAACTAGCTTGACCCAATTGAACCTTATATCACTATCGCCGGGCGCATTTGATTTAGAAAACAAATTTTCGGGTACCTCCCGGATTTTCATAGAATAAAGTTTGATGAGCCAGTTCAACGTGAATTTAAAAAAAGTATAGTTTAAGACATCCAACTTCCAGCCTCACAAGTGAATCGGGGGTGTTCATTACTAGTAGTAGCAAACGTTTAAAAAATCCGACCTGAATCCGCTCAATCGTATCGCAGTCCGAATTCCCCAAACTGAGAGGCACATAGAAAGTGTGCTTACTACGATGGACTGATATAGTTGCAGTCTACATTGCCAGGAGTTAACACGTGCGTTTGTAAGAATGCGCATAACTGTTCCCATAGCTTGCTTCGCCTTGGATGCTGATGTTTGCGCCATTTTGCTAAATAAGCCAGATGAACAGAACGGTACACCCAAGTAAACGTGTTCCGAGACAGTTTCTATTGTTTGAGAATTGTAAAGAAACCAAAAAATTTTTTGCCTATTGAGTCCACCCTTAGAAAATCTCAAAATCTTAGACTTATCAATGTTAACCTCTAACTTGTTAACAGAAGAGGACACCGAGTTTCCGAGCCAGATCAACTTCAGATTCAGCCAGAATGACCAGATCATCGGCGTATAATAGCATAAGTATGTCTGTTGTTGCACCTGCAGAGACACCATGTAATCCTTTGAGTCTAAAATATTGCTCGATGTCCGCTAAATATAGAGAAAAGAGAGAATGACTAAGGAGAACACCACACGCTACATCGTATTTTTGGTAAGTTTCTGGTTTGTTTTAATTTTCATGGAGGCGCCGTTATATAGGTTTCTTATAATTGTAATGAAGGCAGAGCTAACACCAACTTCGTAGAGCTTTTTCCACAGTAAAGCATGATTGATAGAATCAATGGCGCGCTTGAAGTCTATGAAAGCAGCGAATAGTTTGCCTCCCTTGCGCCGTAAATGTTGTTGTATAAGAATATTTAATGTGAAGATATTATCAATACATCCGCGTGCCTTTCGGAATCCAGCTTGACACTCGGGTCTATCAGATTGATCCTCGGCCCAGTTGCTAAGTCTTTTGAGTAAGATTGAGGTGAAGAGTTTTACCGTACAGTTAACCAGGGGTAATTATAAGGATCAGTTTTTGGCCCTTTTTTGTGGATCATTGTCAGAATGATGTCGCCCCAGGCAGAGGAAATTGAGCTAGTCTCCAGAATACTATTAAAAATGAACAGAGATATAAGAGCCAGTTAGAAGGTAAGTATTTAAGAAACTCGAAACAGATACCATCAGCACCCGGAGCTTTTCCGTTACGGCATAGATTTAAAGTCCTTTCAAGTTCATTTAATGAAATTTCACCATCCAGGACGTCACTTTTGCATCAAAAATAAGGTGTTATCAAGAATTCTAGCAGGAAAAATAGTGTCATAAAATGCTTCCCTTTCTCTAACCGTGAACGAAGAAGGCAGCTTAGAAACTTTGTATTTTTTTACGGTTTGCCAGAATTCCTGCGAATTTCTGACATTGGTAAATTAGTGGCTTCATTGAAAAAATTACTCATTTTGTAATTTTTCAGCTTGATTTGGAGATTTATTTTAAGACTTTTGCACTCAGTATCGAACCAAGGTTTATTGTGACGTAAGAAAGTAAAATCGGATTTTTGAGAAATTAGCACGTTAAGATTTTTGGCACAATCGTAAATCGTTTTATGCAGGTTATGGTTTGTTAGTTTTGGATTATTTAAATGCAATGCTGATACATTAGTAGACCATTGCATGTTTTGCTTATATTCGTAGTTGTAAAGAAGTGAATCATTCCCTTTAAATAAGGCGTGTGATGAGGAGAGGAGTTTTTTGTGCTTTAAAGCAATATTGTAATCTAAAGTTAAACAGATTGGAAAATGATCGGAGATGAAATTATCATTTTTGACAGAGAACGATTTTACAGTGCCTAATGAAGAATTTCCAACAAAAGGAGGATCAATAACACCTCTACCATTATTGTTACAAAAGTGAAGTTACCGGGTTTGTCATTAACACCGTTCTACCATTGAGTAGACAAAACGAATTGTAGTCCATAAAATTGAGGAGGCTACGCCCTCTTGCATTAACCGTGCAATCTAAACTAACTCTATCACAATATAGAATAGTATCCACAAGAGCTTCATCTGAAATAGTACTTTCATTGCCGGTTCTGCAATTGCAGTCACCCATTATAATAATAATATGATCAGGATACATCTCTATAATGTGTGACAAAGATAGTTGAAAAATGTCAAATACCTCATTAATGTTAAGAGAATGTTTAAGATAAACATTACACAAAATAAAAGAAAATTCATTAAATTCTAATAAACAGATAATCCACCAAGAACATTTTTCAATAAGAGTATATGAGAAACATTTTTTAATAAAAACTCATAAACCGCCACTGGGACGACCAACTAATTTGTCACTGGATGCATTAACTTCTATGTTGTAAAAAATCATTTAGCTTATTCACAACACTGTTTGCATACTTGCTCTAAATTTTTCTTACAATAATAGTTCCTACATTTGCCACACAAATTAGAACATTTATTGTCTGATTTGTATACATATAGCTGCCCCTTTTCTTAGATTGAGTTGACGTTAAAGATTCATCATTGTGAACAATAGTTGAAGCAGATTTTATTTTTTCAACAACACCTCTTGCAGCTTTTGTTCGAGAAAGGTATTTTTATCTTTCAATATGTGGTTGTACATACCATCAACGTGCCCAAATTTTCTAAAAAATGTAGTCGCTTGCGATGATCTTTAGAACCACAACTGTTGATTACTATAGAGAATAAAACATAAGAATTGTAAACAGTAATGTCAATTATAAATTAAAAAACAATAAGTGACCAACGGTTTGTTTTCCTTTTGGTGGTATATCATATAACAGCTTTATCTAATGTGTCGACTGCTCCGTTTGTTTTGTTGTAATCTAGTATAATTATAGATTTTTGACTTGTTTGGTTTGACATAGCTTTTTCTAAATGTAACGTACTTAGTAAAGTAACACATTTGTTTGACTTTTCGGGGAGGTATGAGACCAAACAAGAATTAGAAGTAAATGCACACTTTAAAGACATTTTTGGTACATTTTTCGTTTGTAGCAGTTCCGGTGGAATTCAAGCCTTGTTTCTTTGACTTATTAAAGGAAAGAAACACAATCTGCAGCGTCTAATTTAACCAACAGAAAACACCAAAAACTGCATCAAAAAACTTTAGCCGATAGCTGTTGAAACACGTGTCCGAGTAAAGTTTTTGGTGCAGTTTTCGCTGTTTTTCTGTTGGTTTCTTTGATTTAGTTCATAAAAAGTAAAAAATTATGTAAATTATGGCCTTTTAATCCGTAAGATAGATCCAAAACAACCCGCATACCCTGATTTTGAAGTTTTCGAGGTAAGGTTAGATGTTCCATACATACACTGTATTTATTTATTTATTTTATTTATTTATATATTTTATTTAACTCTAATTAACAGTTACCCATTAACAAATTAGAGCACCAGAAAATTATTAAATTAGAAAACAAATATTAAACAGATATATACTAATAAAGTGGTTAAACAAACTACAAATTCCGGATTAAGTATATTGATTTAATTTGTCTGGGAGAAGAATTAAATATGTCAAGTAAGTGCGTATCTAAGTTGTAATTTTCACAGATGACAAAGATAGTTGGAAGGTAAAAAGTTAATTTTTTCTTGAAACTATTCTTGGAAGCAAAAAGTTTAGTTTTTTCTAGTAGAAACTGACCATCAATATGATTACATCTGATTTTATTTAAAAGAATATTGAAAAGTATTCTCTCCTCACCATAAGACTGTTGAAAGAATGTCTCTGCACTAAACTAGCATGAGAGATGCCTATGTTTGGGTATACTTTATCCATTTTGAAACTCAGTAGTTTTAAAAATCGTCTTTGTACAGATTCTATGCAATCTATTTGTATATTGTACCAGGGATACCATATTATGGATGCGTACTCCAGCTTTGGACGAACTAATGCAATGAATAAATGCTTCAAAGAAAACATGTTAGTAAAATCACTAGAGCATCTTGCAATAAACCCATACGTTTGGCTAGCTTGAGATATAATATCAAAGATTACCCCAAGTCTGTAACCATAACCAATGTATAGTCATGCCGAAGAAGTTCTGGTTTTAAGGAAAGAGACTAGCAGTACATTTAGTAGAATTTAAGTGTAGCATTATTATTACGACACCAGTTCACATGCGATTTAAACTATCTTGTAGAAAATAACAATCTCTCACTAATACTTGTAACTCTTTGAAACCAACTCTCATATCATCTGTGAATAACAGTGCATCAACATCAATCTCATCTAAAATGTCATTTATAAATATGTTGAACAGCAGGGGACCTAAGTTGGATCCTTGAGGCACACCAGACGTAGCTAAGTAATCTGGCGATTTATAACCATTACAAACAACATATTGCGTTCTAATTGATAAATACGACAAAAATGACTTTTAATAATGCCTGGAATAAACCAAATTTTGATAATTTCTTTTGTAATATACTATGATGAGTTTTGTCGAAGGCTTTTCGAATCCGTATAAATAACATCGGTCTGAATATTATTGTCAAGATTTTCCGCAATGGTTTGGGTTATGCTCAAAAGATTTAGATGACAGTGGAGCGTCCTTTCATAAAAACCATGTTGAGGAATGGTTAATTGCTTACATACTGCAGGGATCACAGGAACATTATGAAGAAGGATTTCAAAACATGCAAAAAAGGTTTGAATTACTAGAACACCCCTTATTCAATTGATTTGGCCCTGTCCAACTATCATCTCTTTTCTCAACTGAAAAAATTTAAAAGGTCGTACATTTTCTTCCAACATGGAGGTAATGAAGCTGTGGAGGTCTGGTTTGCAGAGCAAGAAGAAACATTTTTTTTAAAGGTCTCAGAGACGATGGAGGTTCGCTGTAATAAATGTATCTAATTAAGAGCAGAATATGTTGAGTAATAAAATATTTTGACATTGAAATTTTGTTTGGTTCTATAGTAGGCTAAGAATTTTTCAATATATCCTCGCAAGTTTATTAAAGTTGTCAGAGGAGACATGAGAACAACAGACAATCTTTTAATAAGAAACGAAGGTATGTGATCAGGGCCTGCGTAAATTTAGATTTCATTTGTTTTAGGACTTGCAATACATGACTTGTTTTAATTTTGAAATACTTATGTACTCACTAGTAAGTGAATCACAATTAAAAGGCAAGTTGGCTGGGATAACTGAATTACAAAAGAAATTAACGAAAGAATTGACGATATCCTCAGGAATATCAATAGACTTGTTCTATACTTCATTCTATTATTAATACTTATGTACTTCTCTTGGCATTAATAAATGCCCAGAATTTACGAGCATTGCTTTTAATTATATTTTCAACATTGTCAACATAAGTTTAATAAACTAGGTCAATGTTACTTTTAATTTTTGTTCTTAGTTCACGAAATTTGTTACTCGCGTATGTATTATTGCTATTTTTCTTTATTTGACGAAGACATCGTTCCTTCTGTTTTGACGTTTTTTTATAATAGATGTATTGAACCAAGGAGGATACATTTTCTGCGAGTATACATTCATTTAGGTACACACTTGTCTATTAGAGTATGTAACTAACTATAAAAGTAAATGCATGCTCAGTAGTAGAGTATTGTAAAGGAAAGAAGAACCTCCTCCTTGTCAAGGAGGAGGTTCTTAACCGGCAAATGGGTGACAGTTCCTCAAAGCAATTGTGGGCGGAGGTTCTGTCACCGGCAGATGGGTAAGCGTTCCTCAAGGCAATTGTAGGCGGAGGTTCTTCAACCGGCAAATGGTTGACAGTTCCTCAAAGCAAATTGTCGGCAGAGGTTCTTTCTGTACGCGTTGCAGGAGGCAATTGTATATGCATTATACGTGTTATCCTTTTGGTGGTCTTAACAGTCGTAACGTATGCATCATACTGACCTGTATCATTTACCTGTACTGCATTCTATAGACATCGTATACATTTTAAACCAGTTTAGTTTAGTTGCAAGAATTTTGACCCTTAAATACCGCTCAAGGTTGTCGTTGTATTGTATAAGAGGATGGGTTTGAAGTAGGAATTCAGTATTGATTCTGGTTTAGTCGTCTGTTAAACGTCAGTATAAACGAGACAATAATTATTATTAAATTGGGTATAAAAGGTAACGAACTCTACAGCACGTGTTATTATAATTGTGTTTGTTGTGCGAAAAACTTGAAATTGGTGTGGAATCGTCAAAGTTTAACGAGTAAGTAAGGTTTATTTGTGAGAACGTATGTTTATAGTAACTTTGTATATATAGTGACAAGCAGAGTTCAAGGTCAATATAAATCATCTTCGAAGCGAAGTATGAGCGGAAAAGGTGAAAAATTAATGCCGAAGAAAACTAAAATCGAAATGGTACCTAAAAGTTCGATGACAGAAGCGACATGTTTAAATTTAAATAATCCTTCACCAAGTTTAAATATAAATAACCCTATTACAATGTTAAAGAAATGGAAGATGCCGTTCAAGACACCATTAATTTGCTGCCTTCTGTCGAATGGGACAATATGTTAGGAAATAACGACCAAATACCGTATACGGCGCAAGGTTGTGGGATAAATAGTGTAAGTGATAATGTTTTGACAAAACACACCCACACCATCGTTTAATCAAAATTGAAAACAATATGAAAGGGTGTAACGCTCGGTTGTATGCGGAATGTATGTATCCGTTAAACAAAAGTCATAGCAAATGGATCAAAGTGGGATTGAGCGGAGAACTGCAATTCGAACCCGTCGTTAAATTTATGGGTAAGGGACAAAGTCTTATTTTAACAGAAAACGAATGGAAAAAACGCTGATTTGTTATAAAGCCGTTATAACAAATAGCTTTGCGGGAAACGGCAGTACTCCATCATATCTCGAAGTTTGCGGTATCAAAATTAACTACCGAATGGATGGATAAAGTTCGGAAAGTTTTGAGGATGCAGAGAGGTGAAGAATCTATTTATTTAGCGTACGATTCAGTCCACCAACTATGGAAATTGGGAGATTTAGTAACAAATCGTATAGATTTATTAACAAAATTAGATTACGTACGTTTCTATAATAGTGCAATCGAAGCGGTAGCAACTATGAACGGAGAAGTTAAGCAAAAATATGTTGTCAATTTTAGATAAAACTGGATTATCGGAATACACTTGTATTACCAAAGAATTAATAATGTTTGCTATGGATAAGATATTGTTAGATATGGATTTGCGCGAATTCGTTAGAGTGTAAATGTAAATGTAAACATTATAATTAATTCGAACGGTGGGTAGGGAGTAATAATAGTAGTGAGGGTAATAGTTGAGTATATAAGAGTGAAGTAATAGTTTTAAATCATCAGTCGGAGGAGTTCAAAATAAAAAATGGAAGCAAGTTTTTATTACGTGTTCAACCGCATTCTATTAATACCTGACGAGATGGCACTTGACGTTTGAGATGGGCAACCTACGTATTGGCGATTTAACATACGAATTTTATCTGGGCCCTTTCATCCTCTAACATTGATGTTTGAAGCTCATTTGGTAGACGGTTTCACCGGGCAACGCTTTCAATACGACGACGGCACTTTCACGATACAAGGCGTATACGTACGCGACGAGAGTGCCGGAGTTAGATGAGTTGCGAAGACGGCTGGAAGAAGACCCGACGATATCTCGACGTCGATACCGTTTACCTAGGAAACCTCTTAGATAACATATCTGACGTTTCCTGGGAAACGGACCAAGATATCGACTCTGTTCGAGGAGCAGTCGGAGGATGGAGTGTTAGAGGATGATCGGCGTGAAGACGTCGAAGAGTAGCGTTGTGATCTAGAAGATAATTTGTAAATTGTAAATAGTCGCTTATGATGTAAATAGTTTATTTTTTTAATTTGTAATATTTAACTTGTATTTTAGTTTATAACTAGGTATATAAATGTCGTTAAATTAGTATCATCTTTTCATTTCGTAGAGAGTGATAGTGACGAACACGCGTATAAAAGATTATAGTCACGCATGAAAGACTGTATTAAAAACGACGATCGTTAAAGCAAAACTGCAGTAGGAAGCAGATTATCGGGCGTGGAATAATAAACAAGTTAATCGATAAGTTACCAATAGAATTCGCACATACCTGGTTATAATTATTGCGGTCCAGGAACGAAATTACAAAAAGGTTAGATCGCGGGGACGCTGGTGTTAATAAATTAGACGAAGCTTGTAAAAGACACGACATCGCCTATAATCTGCACAAAGATTTAAGTAAGCGTCACGAAGCGGACAAAGTATTGTACGAGTCCGCAAAAGAATTGTTACGTAGTGAAGAGACTAGTTTAGGCCAAAAGCCGCCGCCGCAACAGTAGCTACACTCATGAAAATAAAAACCAGTACAGGTATGGGCCTACGTAAACGCCGTGTTAAGATGAGACGCACGAAGAAAGCAAGTCGAAACGTCGGGGTGGTTCATTAACTTTGCCAAAGCCGTTAGAATAGCTCGAACAGCCGTTTCTACGTTCCGGCACTAAAGATTTGTTGCGAAACGTTAAAGCGGCTTACGGTACGTTGAAGAAACATCGTTTGAGTATCAAAGCGCCACGTTCTCGTGTAATACGTTCACCAAAAAAAAGGCGGATTTTTACCATTGATACCTTTGTTTGCTGCTTTGGGTGCATTAGGTTCATTGGGAGGTGGGGCTGCCGCAATCGCAAAATCCGTAAACGACGCAAAAACGCTAAAGAAAAAATTGGAAGAAGATAAACGTCATAATCGTGCAATGGAGGCGCAAACAGTAGGAAGCGGATTTTACCTAAAACCATATAAAAACGGATGCGGATTATATAAAGACGGATATTCAAAATTAAATAAACTGCCTCGTCGAGCGTTAACGAACGTGTTTTTAGAAAATATGCGCGTAAATACGGAATTTTAAAGTTTCGAGGAGTATTTATGCGAAACGATCTTCCAAGTAAAATTAACAAAACGAGTGCGGAATTATTAATTTAGATAACGCCGACGGACCGGGCACACATTGGGTAGCATATAAAAAACAAGAGGACAATATAACATATTTCGATAGTTTTGGAGATTTAACACCACCCATAGAAATCGTACGATATTTTCGATCTCAGAGAAACGAACGTTAAAATCAATTACAATTACTATGAAAGATATCAAAAATTTAAAGACGTAAATTGTGGGCAGTTGTGTTTACAATTTTTATTAAATAATAATAATAAATAGGCGGAGATCCGAACGAAAATCTTCAGTGTGTAACTGCAATTCGATGGAGAAATCAAACAACTAATATCAAATACGTTTACCTTATCCGAAACGAAACAGAACTAACGTGCGATTTTAATCCGCCTTTATATCTAGAGGAATATCGCAATTACGAATTAGCTTTACTAAATTTCGAAACTTTAATTCGATACCGAACGTCGATAAAAGTAATAACTTGTTTTCGTACCTATGGGCAATAAACAAAGTGACGCAGTTGTCTGTTTCGAAAGACGAGTTAAAATTAGAAAATGCAAATGATTTAATTGAATTTAAAAGTGGAATAATCGAAGTGGAAACCGGTTCCTACGACATAGAAGATTTATGTAAATATATTGAAAACAAACTCAACGAGCAAACAAATAAATTCGGTACAATTAAAATCGAAGGAAATAATAATACGCAAAAGGTGTCAATATTAAGTAATTGTACCGTAGATTTTGATTTAGATAATAGCATAGGTTCTTTATTGGGTTTCAACAGACGTACGTTGCAACCTTACGAGGTTCATCATTCGGATAAAATCGCAAATATAAATCGTATTAACGCATTACAAATATATTGTAACTTAATCAACGGATCTTATTATAACGGAGAACCCGTACACGTATTATATCATTTTTTCCCAAACGTTCCAGCCGGATTTAAGATAATCGAATCGCCACAACAACCGATTTATTTACCCATGTTTACAAAAGTTATCAGTAATTTGACGATACGTTTGTTAGATCAAAATAGAAATCCAGTCGACGTAAGAGGCGAAGAAGTAACGGTCAGACTTCATTTGAGATCGATAGATTGAAGTCATCGGAATAATTATCATTATTGTCATTAGCATCGTCACCATTAACATCGTCATCATCATGGTAATATTGTACCATAAAAAATGTCAAGATTACACAAAATCAAAACGTTAAGGGTAAAAGAGATTTTACAAACAAGTATAAATTTCATAGCAAACGTCATCGCAAAATCAGTAAACGAAGAGATTCGAAACGTTTAACATCTTCAAATCGAAAGTTTTTAACGCAATTAGGTTATACAGTCATAGCTTAATGGATATTTTAAACGTGACGGACAAACTTAAAATCGACAATTCGATAGTGTCATACGAATATCATTCTCATCAACCGTTCGGATCGACCAGCTATGGTAACAATGACGAAGTTCGAATATCCATACCTGAAATTGATAATTACACCTTGCCGTCCGAAAGTTATCTATACGTGGAAGGTAGTTTGAGAAAAATCGGAGAAGACGGAACGGTTACGAAAAATGCTAGCCAAACGTGTTATTTAACCAGTAATCCGGTAGCTTTTATGTTCAGCGATATACGCTATCTGTTAAACGGCGTACAGATAGACGCAGTTCGAAACGTCGGTATAACTTCTTGTATGAAAGGATATTTTTCTTTAAACAAAAACGAAATATTTAAACTCGAAAATGCCGGTTGGGAAACGCAACAATATTATTTGAATACCACGGACGAAAATGGAAATTTTTCATACAGCGTACCTCTCAAAACTCTATTGGGTTTCGCCGAAGATTATAAAAAATTATAATGAACATGAGACAAGAATTGATATTAATTCGTAATAACGACGACAACGACGTCATCGTTCAACCGAAAGAAGAAACAAAGAGGAAAAGTTAAAATTAACTATAAACAAAATAATTTGGAGAATTCTCACGTGACAGTCGGTTTAAGAGAACAATTGGCTTTAACAAAATTATCGGAGAAAATACGTACATAAACGTGCCGTTTAGAAGTTGGGAAATACACGAATATCCATCGATTCCAAAAACTAATAAACAATCTTGGGCGGTTAAAACAGCTCCGGAATTGGAAACACCTAGGTTTATTATCGTCGGATTTCAAACGGGTCGAAAAGGAAAAATGAAATCCAACATGTCTACTTTCGATAATTTGAACGTAACTAATATCACCGTGTTTTTGAACGGAGAAAGGTATCCTTATGATAATTTAAACGTCGACTTCGATAGTAATCGTTACGCATTAATGTACGATATGTATACACGTTTTCAAACCGCTTATTATTATCAACCATCCGAACCTATATTGACGCCCGGGGAGTTTAAAGACACGCTCCACTAATAGGAATCGATTGTACGTATCAAACCGACGTTTTACATAAAAGCGGTGTCGAAATTAAGATCGAGTACATGACGAAAAAGAAATTCCGGAAGGTACGACGGCATACTGTTTAATATTACACGACAAAGCGTTTCAATATTCTCCGTTGACAAAATCGTAAAACAATTGGTCTAAATAATAATTTTATTTCAATTCGGGATACTCGCGTCAAATTTAAACTATAAAAGAAAGAATCTTAAACTTAATCGTATCAGTCGATCGGTGGATCGAAACGTAAGTAACATCATCTTATAAAGCTGTTGTAATAATAGTGCGTGTAGTAGACGACAAAATGGCAAGTTCTTTATATTGTAACGTGCATACACCAGCCAATTTTATCGTGGTCGATATTCAAGGTTTTAAAGTGAGAAATAACGAATTTATGCCTAAAGAATTAGCTACGATGGATTCATTACATCGGATGAGTCATTTCGTTTTTAAACCTAGTCTAAGTTACGGATCTCTAACGGGAAAATATCGCACAACGGTTAAATGGGTTACGTCTAACTATCACTGCATCGATTGGAACACGGGATACGTGCCCGCTACAGATTTCGATACTATCATTACGTCTATTTGCCGATCCGTAAGTGTGGTGTACGTTAAAGGAAAAGAAAAGCTAAGTTTATTCGTAATATTTTGAGAGCACCTATCGTGGTTGCAGAATTGGACGAAAACGTATGTAGGGTGCGACGCGATTATCCCCATTGCACTTTTCATAAGAAAGATAAAAGCGTATGCGCATTGACAAACGTCGGCGTTCTATTTCGTTTCGCAAAAGATGAGTATGAAAATTGACTGTTAATTACGATTCGAAACTAAATGTCGACGCAAACGGTTTTACCGATTATAGTACAAACGGTTTTACCGATTATAGTACAAACGGTTTTACGATTATAGTAGTAACACAACAACTCAAGTGGTGAACGAATGTAATACCAAAGAGTCGACGACTATTAGCAGTAACAACGAAAATAACAATCAAACTAACGCAACAACCGACTTTATCAATTTTAATGAAGAAGAGTCGACTAATATCGAAGACAGTAACAAAAACTCGTAGGTACTAAAGTAGGAGAAAAAAAAAAATTGTTTTGCAAGTATAAGACCAGTGCAAAGTTAGCCGTATTTAGAAACGCACGTGTATACAGTTTAACTGCATTATGGAAAGTTTTTGCGGTGTTTACAGTGGTGTGGGATATTACGTCACATTATAAATCGAGTATGGAAAGTTATCGATAGATATGAAACCGATTTGTCGTTTAAGAACGTCAAAGACGACGAATTGCAATATTTACCTTTAGATTATTGTTTGAAAACGTAAGACCCCTAACTTTGAAAGAAATATGGTGGAAACTGCCTCACGCCTATCGCAAAAATAAACGGTTGCAAAATAAACTGCCTTGTTTGGAACATTATAACTTATCCACCAGCAGAGATCATTGGGACGGACCACCTGTTTCTAAGGATATATGTGGCGTATGTCGTAATTCAAATGATAGTTAATACAATATGATTGTTGTTGTTTTGTGAAATCGCAGTAAATATGTAAAACTTTATAAAATAAATTAAAGAAATATTAATGTCTTTTTATTGTTTAAACGATAACAATAAATGTTGTGGTCGATTATTAAATGTTGATGTGTTGTACGCTCGGTGTTACCTAAATTAAGTTAGGTTAATCGAAATAGTTTGACCTAATATAGGTAAGTGACATGGAAAACATGTAAATGAGTTAGGTTAGATCGAAAACTTAGAACTATAGGTAAGTGACATGGAAAACATGTAAATGAGTTAGGTTAGATCGAAAACTTAGAACCTAAAATAGGTAAGTGAGATGTAACCAAAAATAAGTTAGGTTAGATCGAAATGGTATAACTTAAAATAGGTTAGGTATGATCGAACTCATGTAACCTATGAGTTAGATAGTTCAAAAACGTATAACCTAAAAGGTTAGGTTAAATCAAAATTGTTTAACCTAAAATAAGTTACGTTAGATCGAAATCGTTTAACCTCAAAATAAGTTAGTCGTTTAACCTAAAATAAGTTAGGTTAGATCGGATTCTGTTTAACCTAAAATGGGTGTTTAACCTAAATGTGTTAGGTTAGATCGGATTCGTTAAACTTAAAATGAGTGCTTAACGTAAAATATGTTAGGTTAGATCGAAATTGTTTAACCTAAAATAAGTTATGAAATCATAAACATGTAACATAAAATAAGTTAAGTTAGATGTAAAATTGGTAAGTGAAATAAGGGAAAGAAAGAAAGAAAGAAGAAAAGAAAAAGAGAAGAAAGAAAAAGAAGACAAAAAGAAAAAGAAAGAAGAAAAAGAAAGAAAGAAGTTGAAATTGAGAAGAAGGATAGAATAGTAACGAAGAAGGCCCTCCTACAGGTCCGCCTATGGAACGCCTATAAAGAAGAGAGGAAGAGTAGGGATGGGAGGGGGGACGGGGTTGTCCCCCCCCAGGAAAATAAAACCCACAATTTTGAAAAGTTACCCCCACCACAACACGCCCCACTCCGCCCACTGCCTCCACTCCACGCCCCTTCACTTCACCCACCCGGTTTCCCACCACACCTCCCTCCACGATTTAGGTATATAACCACGAGTTTTTGGGAAACAAATCAGTTGTGTTCCAGCTCCTCTAACAGCAACAACAACAAGTGAAGTGTCATGGAGAAAACATTGTAAGTACATTCAATTTTTAATTTTAGTATTAACCTTTAATGCATGCATTTCATTTTGTGCATTAACATGTTACATACATTTGCTTACGACGTTTTTCTTATTGTTTGTGTAATGTGTTTGTGTTTTGTGCTTGAAGACCTCCCAGACATCGAATATTTTTATTTGGCCGATTTTTTTGAGAGTCTGGCTGCGCTCAGACAACAAAGAGGCTCCGGTCCAAATCGGCCGAATACTTCGAAGATTTCGCTGATCGAGCTGATCGGATTCAATGCCGTCGATGCGGTACCTCCGGTAACGGAGTCCGTTTTGAAAGATGTCGATTTGTCCGGTACGTTTGCAAAACACCTATAGACGTAAGTGTCGCTATCCCCGGTACGTCACCTACGACGTGTGCCTCTATAACCGGTACGTTTGCAACACCTACGACGTGTGCCGCTATCACGATTTGTACTCCTTCCTGTTCCACAACATCATCGGTGGCAACAGGTAATGGATTTCGGTACAAGATGCGATTACCTCCGTCAGAATATCGCGCCCAGAAGAGATACAATTAATGTCTTTGAGACGTCACATCAAAAGTTATTTATATTAAAAACCGCGTTGAATGTGTAGTTAACACAAGTTTTTCGCAGGTAAAAATTTCGAGGTGATGAAGCTCTGTCTGGGAATTTAGACTTGATGCAGGTATCGCAAATGCTGGAGTTGCCTGGTTACTCATCGACTCCCGTTTCCTGCCGCCGCTAATAATCCTGGTGCTTCGGCTACTGGTTTTCATCCTTCGGCATCTACTTCTGCTCTCGTTTCTGCTACTGCTTTTGGTCCATCGACATCTACTTCTGTTCAGGCTTCTATTTCTTCTACTTCCGCTCCTACAACTTGGTGCTTTGACACTTTTTAAATACTTCAATTCAAACTGGTTTTCAACGGAATTGCTTGATAAAACTAACGAAATAATTAACCATTTTGATTGCCAACTTAATAAACAATTGACAATCTTGCGCACCAGTTTGAAGCAGATTACGTCATTGGCTAACAGTCTTCGCCACACTAATAATTTAGCTTCGTTAGTGGTGACGTTTGATGCTTTAAGCAATGCCATTCGTCAGCAACTAACCAAAATTGAAAAATTTATTAATCAAATAAATCTTTCTTAACGGCTACTTAGGGTTATAAGTGACGGCGTTAAATAACGGGGATGATGAGAATCGGCATGACTCGGAGGATGCGGCTATCGTTGAGGTATGAAGTTGGTGGTCTTTATGTGTTGTCGTTTCTGTTATTATTATGTTACGGTTTAATGGTTATAGAACGAAATTAAGAGATCATCAACTTCATTTCATTATAGATTACATCAAAGGTGATGATCGGACAATCGACATCGACAGCTCGTACCATTGAGATTGCTGCAGTGTATCAAGTTGAGGTATGAAGTTGTTGATTTTGTAGAATAATTTTATTGCCTTGTTGGGGTTACAGATCGACGATCAAAACTACAACACCGTCTTGTCTACAGACAGGCTATATTGTAGATGATGTATCGACCCTATAGATTATACCCGATACTTTCATCTTCTCCAATCAAACATGGTTGTTGGAAACGAACATGGTTGTTGGAAACGATGTTGACGATGTTCAAAATTGTAATATAATTTTTGGAGATCGCTAACATCATTTTCAATGATCAAAGCTGCCACACCGTCTAGTATTATAAGTTTTTGCCTTCTTTGTCAAATTTGGTTGTTGGAACGCTGTTGGCGACAATCAAAATAATATTATAAATTTTGATAGTCGCCTATGGCGATTTCTATGATCAAAGCTGCCACACCGTCTCGTCAACGCCGATAAGACGTTTAAAAAGTTTTTGAAATCTTATCCAACGTCATCTTCTTTGTCAAATTTGGTTGTTGGAAACGCTGTTGGCGACAATCAAAATAATATTATAAATTTTGGTAGTCGCCAATGGCGATTTCTATGATCAAAGCTGCCACACCGTCTCGTCAACGCCGATAAGACGTTTAAAAGTTTTTTGAAATCTTGTCCAACGTCATCTTCTTTGTCAAATTTGGTTGTTGGAAACGCTATTGGCGACAATCAAAATAATATTATAAGTTTTGATAATCGCCGATAGCGACATCTATGATCGAAAGCTGCCACACCCGTCTCGTCAACGCCGATAAGACGTTTAAAACATTTTTAAATCTTGTCCAACGTCATCTTCTTTGTCAAATTTGGTTGTTGGAAACGCTGTTGGCGATAATCAAAATAATATTACAAATTTTGATAATCGCCGATAGCGACTTCTATGATTAAAGCTGCCACACCGTCTCGTCAACGCCGATATTTGTCAAATTTACCTCTTTACGTCATACATTGTACCGATAGCTATAAATTACGACGATCGACAATCAAAACTACCACACCGTTTTGTCTACGTTGGGTAGACTCTTATATTGTAGATGTTTTTCATATTTACATGTATGCTATATTGTAGATATTTTTGACTATGTTTAAATAAATGTATTTCGAGCGCATACGACTTTTACGGACCTATTACTCTTCCTACTAATATATAAAATTTTTGTGCCATTTGACGTGGTGTAGAAGAAAAATATAAAATTTAAACGTACCTACATTTTACGATTGGAAGAAAATGAAATTTGTATGTCAACCGTTATAGTTATCGATTAATAAAGCTTTGTTGAAAGCGCCGATCACATAATGTTTACTTGGCATAAAAGGATGCTATTTGGTGTAATAAAACAATAAGTATTAGATTAATTGGACAATCTTTTAAATTCGTGCAAAAACAAACGTTATGCACTATCTCTTTTGCTATTGCCCAACGGATTGCGTTTTTAAATCTGTATGTTTGTTCAAGATTCTTTGTATCAAATGAAATACGATTTTCTTAGACGTTTAATTGAAACCGTAGAGTAGAGTGCAATTATTCCGAAAGCTGCAACATCGAGGCGTTTATATCGTAGCTTCGTAACATTTCGGAATATTCTGTTGTCGTCGTTCGACGACATATGCATTGTACGGGTCACAACGTGAGAAGGAGTATTTTTTTACGGTAGAACATAAAAACATTGATTGTTTTTTATTTGTGTGGATACACCTTACTAGTCCTGTTAACACTAACAACTCGTTTTGCACGCGAACAATTGACAACTTCTTAATTTTGTTTATAAGCAAAGGATTTAACAAAATTTAAAAACCACCATTTCCCCGACGATCACATCGCAAACGACATGACGTTTGACGAGTTTTAAAAACTTTGTAACCTTTGTTGGAAGGCTCCTTATGACATGGTGGTGATAGATCTCGATTGTTCGAAAAACGACGGTCGATATAGAAAAGGTTTAGATACGTTTATACGTTATTAAAAATTTTAAATTTACGTCGGCAATAATTCATTGTTCAGTATCTTTCGCGCGCGATACAACAAGTACGTAGTTATTGGTCGCGTAAACATGAATAAAAACTCGCCGAAGACTTGATAAACGCTCGCGAAGCTTTGCGACAAAAATCGGACATTAAAAGGAGACATCGAAAAAGCAAATTACATTTTGACGCTGCATACGCTCCTATTACCGAACCACTTAAACAAATAGCGACAAAACTGGATGTTGTCGTACCTTCGACCGACGTTAAAGTAGAACCTATAGATATAAAAGTAAAAAACGACGACGACGACGAAATACAAACCGACGATTATTACACTTTTCCTGCAGATTCATCTTTTCGTATAAAAAAGACGTTCGACTTCATTTTATCCTCATATTCGAAGTTCCCAAATAAAGAAAAGAAACGTTCGTTCGAAAAAAATTGTAAAATCTCCTCGTTCGTTCGCAATGTCTTCTCAAATATTAACGTCTACTCCGAAACCTAGGTCGTACAAAAAGCGGACGAAGAAGTGTTTCTTTACGATCCTACGATAGATAATATGGAAGAAAAACAACAATACACCTACCGCTTACGAAGCTAACGAAGAATTACACGATACCACCGATTCCAACATATCTATGGCATACGAGGGTGCAAAAATCAAATAAGGTTGTTTCGACAAGAAATAGAAGAGGAATTAGCCAGTCCCGCAGTTCAATCGGTCTTAAATCAGTTTCACGTTTTGCCTAGAACTTATTTGACGGAATTGAAAGCCGACATAGATAATAATTTTGACACTAAATACGGAGTTCGCGAAGATGACGGAAATTTGTTTATAGGAAACAGTGAATTTAGCATAGACGGACGAAATATAGTCATCGACGGTTTAAAATACAAAGGCACGACCGGATTGTACGAATTATTGTTTAAAAAGAACCGGGACAATTTACTATTAATGACGCACGTCAATATCGAGACATTTTGCGACGTACCAATTCTTATAAAGTTAATTACGATCCTCTTAAGCAGATATCCGCCAGCAAAGGATATAAATACGTTAACATTATTAAACCCATCTTGAACGGAAAGAAACCTAACGTATGGTGGGCAAGACGTTGGAAAAGCGGTGGCGGATTAGAATCACTACTACGACCACAAGAAAAATCAACGTTTAAACAAGTTTTATCTAACGTCGCCGCCACGGATTATCGATATTGGGACGATCCCAACGAATTGGTAGAAAGACTTCAACTATTAGTTGCTTCTAAAGCCGCCGGTCATACGGGTCACGATAATGAAATCATTGCCATTTTGGAGGAATTGCGTGAAGCCGGAATTGTTAAATAAGTTATCTTTTACTATTAAACTCGTTTTTATATTATAAATACTTTGTTTCAAAGAATTTTGCTCAATTTGATTTAGTTGTTGTAGTCGGCATGCCTCTAAATAAATTTTCTAATTACGTACACGGAAAAATGATTATAGATAAATTTGGGAACGACGTTCACAGTAACTTTATTTTAAAACGCTTAAATAAAGATGTCATAAAAAAATGTTGACGTACATATTCGAAAACGGAAGATGATATACAACAAACTATAAACGAACATGTTACAATGTTAAAAAGATTTTCAAAATCTTAAACAGGAAGTTCAAGAAAACCTTGAAGACATCGTACAACTAAAACAGCCACAAAAACCAAGCACTTTATACTCTGAAACTATACTGTATTTAAGCACAGAAAGACGATTAACTGACGGATTTATGATTTTAAAAGGCGGTCGAAATCGTTACACTTTTATGATGCAATCCGCTATAATTACGTTTTTAGAAATAACTCCACCCGTTGGCGATCTACAAGTTGGATGGGATTACAAAGTATACATATATATAAATAATAGAAGGTACGATGACAAAACGATCGTCGGAAAAAATTTGAAAATGACGGACGAAATTTATGTGCAAATCGAAAATCCAAGTTCGGAACTACCAAAACTAACGTTTTATCTTAAAGTTCCCGTTATTTCTACATTTGAGGAATGACGGTTGGATGAATATTAGTATAAATTTGTTCGAAGAATTTAAAAGATTTTAGTGCTCGCCGGAAAGACGCTCTGATAATATCCGTTGATCATGTCAACAATTAAACGAGAAGTCGTTGACGAACTTCACGCACCGATAAGAAAAAATTTCCGCGAAGACGAACTATAATTAAAGGTTTGATGGATTTGTTTCAAGCCGATTTGGTAGAAATGATACCGTATGCTAAACAAAACCAGGGATATAAATACATATTGGTGACGATAAACGCATTTTCTAAATACGCTTGGGCGTTACCTCTCAAAAATAAATCCTAAAGAAGTCACGGCTGCCATGAAACAAATTTTATTAGACAAGAAGAATAACGTTCCTAAAACCTGCAAACGGATAACGGGAAGGAATTTTATAATTCGAATTTCAAAATTAATGAAACAATACGGAATTAATCATTATAGTACATTTTCAAATGTAAAATCCGCAATCGTCGAACGTTTCAATAGAACCTTAAAAGGATTAATGTGGAAGGAATTTAGTATGCAAGGTGATTACCGCTGGTTAGCGTTGTTACCTAAATTGGTCCGAAAATACAATAGTACGGTTCACAAAACGATCGGTATGAAACCACAAGATGTTAATAAAAGAAACGCACCGCATATTTTAAAAACGGTTTATAATTTTATGAAAATTACGGATCCTACCGTAGCTAAATTTCGAGAAGGTGATTACGTTAGGATTAGCAAAAGTAGACACGCTTTTACAAAAATTACACTCCAAATTGGACCAACGAAATTTTTCGCATTTCGAAAATTCAAAATTCTAATCCCAGGACGTATATACTAAAAGATAGTACGGTGACAATATTTTAGGTGGATTTTATGAAAAGAATTGCAACGAGTCAAACATCCCGACGTTTACTTAGTAGAAAAAGTTCTACGACGAAAAGGAAACAGAGTATACGTAAAATGGTTGGGACTCGATTCTAAACACAACAGTTGGATATCGAAAACAAACGTATTATAAATACATATATTTTTATTTACATACGAGATATATACAATTTAATTACATATATACAAACGATACATAACATAAATTATGAATTTAAATGAACAATTTAATTATAAACAAATCTACAATTAATTATCGTTAAAAACGCTTATTAAATTGCCTAGACGTTCGTTTATTTCAAATTCTTTTGCCAAGTCGTCAATCGTTTTGTGTCCCCTAAGCCAACGTGTGAAAACCGTCTTCCATAATGTAACGTTTGTCGTCTTGAGCAGAAAGTGCAATCTTATTTTTAATTCCTTGTATACATTGTATGAAAATGTGATCGAAAACATCACATTTTTTATATACAGATTTTCCTTCCGTCACTTCACTCGTTTATAATCGTTTATAGTTAAATGTTTGTTTATAACGTATTGCTTTACACCTTTGGCCTTTTTATTAAATCCGACAATAATTGTATACAATACGCTTTTTGCTCCAGTTCCTAAAAACAACGGCAATCACATTTCCGGCGTATTCATCTTTCATTTTTCCCAACATCGGTGTTCCGCGAGGAATGTCTGAATATTATCGATATGATAATTAGATGTATCGAATCTATCTATGTCGTTTTTCATATCTTCGTACACGTTCTCCGATTTTATTTCTAAAATCAACGAATTCGGTATCCGTATATAGCAATTCGACATTATTGTAGTATTTACGCTTTAAATAATCATAAAAATTCGTACATGACGGTTTCTTGACAATTCTAAAATTGCAAACTCCTACAAACAAAGGCTTATTATATCGAACTTCTAATACTTCCATTTCTACGGCCACCAAATTATCGCAAAATATTTTACTCGATTTAAAATTAGGTTTCACTACTAGTGCTTCCACTTCGGCTCCTTCTATAATACGATTCCCAATGCGTCACCAATCTGATGTCTACCCTATTTTCGACATTTTCCATTGTTTTGCCGAAAACCATGTTGTTCATCAACTTCGTAATGATTTTTCGAATTCGTTACTAGCGTTGTTGCGTTTGTTCGTATTAAAATCTATATATTGTTTCATCCAATTCGACTGTTTAAATTGTAACGCTCTATGAACGTGTAAAAGTTTAAAATCAAGGTCGAGGCATTGCTTTAGATTAACGTAGTGTATTATATATTTCCTTTTGTCGTATAAATTTGGAACTAACTTCTTAAATTTTCCATTGGGAGGAAACATTTCTTCGGGACAAAACGGTAAACAATTATGGTATTCGTGCAGTTCTTTCGGATACTGAAGATCTACTTCAAATACGTATCCCACGTCTGATTCTTCATCGAGATCGCTAATCGATAACTGCTGAATTTCGGTTTCCGTTAACCATCGAAATTCTCCCGTAGGCACTGCATTGCCGCATGGAGGGCCATTATAAATTCGTAGCATCCAAATAAAGGATGTAAGATGATGTGCTTCGACCTCGTTATATTAGGGAGTAAATTTATTGTTCGCCTTAGCCAAACGTTTCGAACACATGCTGATGCCGCCGCGTATACCGCTTTTAAAAAATGCACCATATCGATATCGGGTCAACAAATCGAGTTTTACGCCGGTCATCTTTACATAAAGCTAGTCCCAACCGAATCCGGGCGCGCCGTAAAATAATGACACGGATCTAATTTATAATATTCAAGCATATGGTGCGAAAATTTTCAAAAATATCCGACAACAATAATACGTCCGACTTTAAATATACATCACTGTAATCGCCTAAAGTATTACACTGAAAACGTTCCACACTCGCAGGGCTCTCGCGTAATTTTCTTCCGAAACGTGTTCATCGTTTAAAACATCGTAAAGTCTATGCGATCAGGTAACTTCGTAACATCGAGTTTCTCTAAAAGAATCCACAAAAGAATAAGGAAAACCCCTTTTTGACGTATTAATTCAAATTTTACATCGTCCGGGTAGTATTTTCTACTTTCTGAACGATTTGTCATTTTCTAAATACGATCCGAGTTTTTCCAATGACGACGCCATAAATCTAAACGAATCGACGAATCGCAACTTTATAAATTAGTTTATAGCTTTTTCCTTTAGAATCGGTCAAAACATCTACCAACACTTTTTGAAAACGAAATGTATTTTTCTTTATTTTGAGCAATCACGTCTACTTCTTCCTTATTCAAAGCGATTTCTTTTACGAACATGTGACAGTCGTAATTAGATAGGTTGTGAAAAATATCGGTATAAATTTAGTTGAACTTTGTAATTTAAATTTTACACCGAATGCGCGGGACCGCGACCATAAACCGGTCATATGCGTGGTCGTTACACTTTATCATTAATTTCCACAAATTTTGTACATATGTGACAATAATTAGCGTTACGAAAAGATTCTTCTTGAAAATCTGCTAAAGGAATCATATCTTTCACGTCACTTATATATTTTTATAAATTTGTACAACGTCATTTTCTAACGTATTCATAAATGTTTGAGCGGCGTTTTTCCACTGAAACTTTTTTAGTTTTGACGAAACCATCGTCGTAACTACATTTAATCCATGTAATAAGCGAAAGAATACGGTTAGTGTTCGTAACATCTCGTACCGTATACGATGAATTTTCCATGTCGGGGTTCCTGGTTAAGGTTGTCGTCTTCAGCAATCGGTTTTAGCATAGCTTCAAAATCTGCATACACTACGAATGGAAGTTTCAATTGTTTTCAACATTTTCAAACCTAACAAGTTTTCTCACCTCTTTCTTTCATATTTGTTTATTTTCATCGCGACAGTTGGTAAATTTGACTTTCACTTTGTTGCAATCGTCATTTTGATGTCGAATGAGATCTGTTTCGATCGAAAAATGTACTAAACATCCTTCACATATATATTTTTATGTTCGTTACGAGACTTTTGCGATGAAATCAAACGAGATAAGTTTTTGATCCAACAATAATGACTATTTCCCGAATCGTCGGTCACCAGCAACAAATTTACATGGCGAGATCGTTTTTGTTCACAAACGTACAACGTTAATTATAGTGTGAGTCATTTTTGTAAACGCTATTAAAGTTACTACCCGCCGTACACATTTACTGATATGTTATTTAAACGTTCAAACGTCGGTACATCACTTAATTGTACTGGAAATTTTGCCATTTGAAAATTGAATCCGACAGTTCGATAATCGGGATACGACGAAGTTCTTTGAGATAATCCTTTCGGTTCGTAAAAAGCTAGACGTTATGGCCCACGCAAAGCAAGCGTTATCAGAATTGTGAATGTTAATAACCGCATGTTTTGTTTTAATAGCATACGGTAAATCTATATAACTCGATGCACTTATTGGATTATATTTATTCACATTAATTTCAATATATATAATATTTACTAAAGACCATCCAGAATCTCTTTCTTGAAATTCCGACATTTTTGTTTTATTTCTTCCAAAAATGATTCGTATATTTCATACAAGTCGGAGGCCATACTGATAATTTTATTTTTGGTATTAAACGATTTTTATTTCACTATCCATTTTAGTCGACAAAAATACACCTGAAACATTCCAAATTTACTTTTAATCGATTTGTGCAAATCAACGATGCTTTGTACAAGAGCTAAAACTTTTCCCGAATATCATGCCCAAACTCGTTAATATCCACGTAATGTTTATTACCGCTAACTCTATAACTCATTATTTTATTACCAAACGCGCCAGCAATTTTTTCGATTCCGTCATCTATTATAACGAACGCGTTTTTCTTTATGTGCGTTACTTCGCAAATGTGCAGAGTAACACACGCTCGAAATATATACGTTACACATTTCACAAAGTACGTCACTTGAAGAGCAACCTTCATTGTCGGCACGACGTTTCTTAACGATGCACGATGACATTTGATGTCTTTTAAATTATCGCGTCGGGTAAACGTTTTTGCACAGTTTTCACATTCCATCTTTAACGACTTAATGTTCAACTTACGACTGAACTAGAAACAATACTGAACTCCTTCTTCAAACCCTCCTCTTATATAGTACAACGACAACCTTGAGACGGTAATTAAGGGTCAAAATTCTTACAACGATGTATATAACAAACAACACAGGTCAATAAAATGAATACCTTCAGACAGTAATTAATTGTAAACATCAGAATTCTTTTAACGATTATTTTTGTCTGGTTTATAATTTATACCAAGGATAACACGTACTTCAATGCATATACAAAACACAGGTCAATGAAATGAATACGTTAATAAAAACAACTTCCAGACAGTAATAAATTTTAGGCATCAGAATTCTTTTAACGATTATTATGGTTTGGTTTAAAATGTATACGATGTCTATAGAATGCAGTACAGGTAAATGATACAGGTCAGTATGATGCATACGTTACGACTGTTAAGACCACCAAGGATAACACGTATAATGCATATACAATTGCCTCCTGCAACGCGTACGAAAGAACCTCTGCCGACAATTGCTTTGAGGAACTGTCAACCATTTGCCGGTTGAAGAACCTCCGCCTACAATTGCCTTGAGGAACGCTTACCCATCTGCCGGTGACAGAACCTCCGCCTACAATTGCTTTGAGGAACTGTCACCATTTGCTGAAAGTTAAAGAACCTCCTCCTTGACAAAGGAGGAGGTTCTTTAACCGGCAAATATACCCTA
>JALBCR010002411.1:197500-561634 GCA_030710515.1 Abscondita cerata | reverse complement strand
AAGACGTTTGGTATTGGGTACCATTTGGCAATCTTCACATAAAGAAATTTATATAGGAAGGAAAAAAAAACTAATAACTCAGTTTGTATTAATTAACTTTAAGTAGATAACCAAAGAGTAAGCAATGAAGCGCACATGGAAGATGGTTGGTAGTGTCAGATCTTTGTTTTGGAAGATCAAATGATGTACTATCTATAGGTAAGTAATGTAAATAAAAAACTGTAAGTGTAGATGCATTTTGCATAGAAGGAGTGCCCATCCAAGAACTGAGCTTCAATGGGATACATTTTCAAAACTTCAAACAATTTCACAAATATGATGATATGATACCATTGATTATGTTACTATCGAAAGTGGATATACTGTTAAATATACACTGAATAAATAAACACTTATTTTATATGTAAACATGTTGTTAAGGTTGTCTCAATTTGATTTTCTGTAAACAAAAGTTAAAAAATTTAATTTTTTAGTGATAAGTTCAATGCGTATTTAGACATCAAAAATTTAATTCCTGACTAATCTGAAAATACTAAGACAAGCGCATTGAATTACATCTTATTTTATAAAAATCTGATCCAAAATGTTTTGCCATTATTCATCTTTAATTATAACATAAGCCAAATCAGCAATGTGAAATATGCAAAATACAAATCTCTGAATTTCTCATCTCCTAAAGCTCGACTATCTATAACTCCCATTTCAAGTATAGTATATGGAACCTATTATAGATGATTAGGTACCACCATTTTATATAATATATTCCCTTTTAAATGTTAAAATAAATTTGAAAATTTGTTATTATAAACAAGAAAAAACACGTAACAATATTAAATTACAGCAATCAATTTTTACACCCACTAGGCTGATTACCTAAATAATTTCAAATTACATTAATTTGTAAAAATTCAAATCAATTAATTGCCTCTGTAAATTAATAGTCAATTATATCGGGATAATGAAAAAAACACGGTTATATGATTGATTGCCCTACAGAATGAGAAAGTTTCACACTTTTTTTGGAAAACGATGAGTTTTTTTATTTAACTTTCATTGAGATAAGTATTCAGAAAGTCATTAAAAACGATTATCTTTATTTAGTCATTAGTTATACTAATTTAATTGTTAATTTTGTAATTGTCAGATTATTATAAATAATGGTTTTGTTTATAGATAGATAACAATAAAATTTTTGTGTTTACCAAATGATCGCTTAATTGTACAGAATGTAAGGTTACATTCCCGCCAAATACAAATATTCGTCATAAACTGATTCACCTCCGTGCTAATAATGTTGCTGAAATTCTTCTTCAATAACTAATTAAATTTACAGTAATTTAAAATATTAAGTCAACAGTGAAGGCTTTTATTTTATGATGTAACTTTCAAAACACTTTTCCTGGTTATTTTATTACTAAACTGAAAGTCATAAAGTCAAGTAGATAAATATGTAATTAGTAATTTATATTTTTACATGAACATAATCAACACATACAAAAGACCTTGAACCAAATCTGAGGATCATTAGTGTGCAATGAACTAAAATTGAAGGATGGTGCTTGAGCCATTAGGTTTATGCTTTTTTATGTTCTGATTGTCTGAAAGTCAATTAGCGTGGCTTCTACATTATTGTGTTACAGAAATACGTGTGTTAATGTTTTGAGAATTGTATTTTAAGATCTAACTCTGTAAATATGTCTGGTATAAATGTATTTCTAAGTAGTTAATGGATCGAAAAGTGTAATGCTTTGACACATAGAATTCCACGAATCTTATTTTTCTCCGAAGAAACTCAAAACTTAAGTATAGCGCTTTCTTGGCATATTATTTAATTATTCATCATCGGAGGTTATAGTTGGAATTTTAAAAAATCAAAGTTCCATTTAAAACTATTTTGAGGCAGAATGCAGTTATAATGAAATATTTAAGTACGCTGGAAACTTGAAACCGGAAGAGATGTGATGTTCCACTACAAATTTCTTGGTATATCTTCCTCCTGAAGCTAGTAAAGATAATGTTTCATTATCACACTCACAAAAATCAGAAAATGTCATAACTAAAAACTCCAACAATAGATAGTTGAAATACAAATTGAACAATTTAATTTATTTGGCCTTCAGTCATTGGTTCTAATTTTTTTCATTAAATTTTTAATCTACTCTCAGCATTTACCTTATTCCAGTAAAAAGCTTTAAACGTGGAAGTAGATCAGTTGAAATCTAATTTGTTGTGATTCTTTTCAAATCGTCTGTCCAATGGATAGGTGGTCTTTTTGAACTTCGCGTGTCAGTTGTTGGTCTTCATTTAACTAATCTTTTTGTCCACCTTTCGTCTTTCATCACCACTTCAATTTGGCTACTTTAAACTACTCCACGCCAGTCTTTTCTATGGATATCCCTCGTTTCAGATCCTGTCTTTCAACGTTATTTCTAAGATTAATCTTTCGTTGAGCACCACCAGTTTCTTATTGGTGTTTCTGTCATTGTAGGGTTATTGCCCTGTAGCCGTAGGTGCTCACTGGTAGGACCCTATTTCCGTTCCTCCAATGTATTTATGTTTTCGCTTTGGACCAGGTTTACTTTTAGTTTAGTCTTATTGTAATTTATGTTCAATTTTATGTCTATATTAATCCTCCCTGTTTTCCCAGTTTAAAGTTTTAAAAGCTAATTCTACATCTGCTATGGTGTCAGAGAGTTTTGTAGTGTTGGTAGGATCAATTCAAGTTTGAAGTGGACGTCTCGTATTAATGAAATTTCTCTAAAGATGCTAACAGGGGCAGCCTCCTTCAAAAAATGTTAATGAGAAGGGGTGGAGTGACACCACATACGTAAGATTTTGTATGATTCTTTGCAACCACAGACACAGGCACCCTGTTCATTTGTCAGGGCAGATTTTATTGTTAATGAATGTTTCTTGTAAACATGAATTGGAATTCTCGACCGATGTTGCAGTATTTTCAGATTATTTTAATTTTCGAAGATAGGGTTGTCTAGGTCTCTGTCCTAATCAAATTAACTCGTCCGATGGTAGAAATTTTAATTTTTATATAGTGACCTCCAAAAAATTTCGGTCTGTTTTTTTGGTTTCGATGAAGGCCCACTTTTGATCTTTTTTTAATGTGCTATTCTCTTTCATAACTCGTGCAATCTTCTACCGTGTCGCGTTCCTTTTGGAAGTTTATAACTATTAGTACTTAGTGGTCTGTTGTACTCAGCAATCTATTCTTTTATTTTTAGAAATTCGTTCCATATCGTTTATTCGTTCGGCTGGTAGAAATCGAGTTTTGTTTTCAATCTAGATGTAAGCAAGTTAATTCATCTGTAATTTTCTAGTTTTGTTATGTTGTATAGGAGAATGATTACTGAATTGTTCCAAGCTGATGGAATCGCTATTTTAGGTATGCATATAGTCATTAAATTTGTTATTTTTTGTATTAGCACGGCCTAATCTAACTTTTATGGCTTTGGTTACTATATCATCTTCGCCAGGTGGTTTGATATTTCATTATTTTTTCAGGGGTATTGAATTTGGCGATTTGGTGAATATGTTCGAACCTTGTTTTGTACTCTTATCTTGGTTGTGCCTGTTTAGTTCTGGGTAGAGGTTACACTATGTCCAAACTAATTGACGTAATACTTCCTTTATTTTTAGTTAGAATATTTCTATTTTCTAACATTTATTAATTGTTTTCTTTTTCTGTTGTTGTTTTCTTCAATAGTTTGGCTGATTTTATCGCAATATTTTCTAATCTCTTTTTATAGTTTTGATATATCTTTTGTTCAATTCTTTTTAGTTTTGCTTGTATAAATTTTTTTTATTTAAACGCTCTTTGTTCTTCGATTTTATTAAGGATTTCCTTTGGCGGATTTTCTGGTTTTGAACTTTTTGACAAATATTTTGCTTGTTTTGTTTTGCAACATGGTCGCTAAATTTGTTTGTTTCAGTTACATATGACCATGGTTGGTTATTTATCTAACTTATAATTTTTCACTTCTATATTTATTAATTTGGCATAAATTATTAATAATAGAAAACGATCGTTTCTACCGGAACGTAACTTTGGAAAATTTGATTTTATTCCTGTTCTAGCAACCTTACATGTGACTGTATGTGTCCGTGCTTTGTTTTCTTCGATTGTCAGAAAGTCTTCATAAAGTAAGTCTATTTCATAATCGCTGTGGTCTGTGGTGTGTAGAATTTTCGTGAAATAACACCGGTGGATACCGCTGTATTATATCTACAACTCCTTTTTTTTTACGAATGAAAATCCGACTCCGTTATTGATACACGAGAGGTTTAAAGCTGAGTTAAAGAACCTCCTCCTTTGTCAAGGAGGAGGTTCTTTAACCGGCAAATGGGTGACAGTTCCTCAAAGCAATTGTGGGCGGAGGTTCTGTCACCGGCAGATGGGTAAGCGTTCCTCAAGGCAATTGTAGGCGGAGGTTCTTCAACCGGCAAATGGTTGACAGTTCCTCAAAGCAATTGTCGGCAGAGGTTCTTTCGTACGCGTTGCAGGAGGCAATTGTATATGCATTATACGTGTTATCCTTGGTGGTCTTAACAGTCGTAACGTATGCATCATACTGACCTGTATCATTTACCTGTACTGCATTCTATAGACATCGTATACATTTTAAACCAGTTTAGTTTAGTTGCAAGAATTTTGACCCTTAAATACCGTCTCAAGGTTGTCGTTGTATTGTATAAGAGGATGGGTTTGAAGTAGGAATTCAGTATTGATTCTGGTTTAGTCGTCTGTTAAACGTCAGTATAAACGAGACAATAATTATTATTAAATTGGGTATAAAAGGTAACGAACTCTACAGCACGTGTTATTATAATTGTGTTTGTTGTGCGAAAAACTTGAAATTGGTGTGGAATCGTCAAAGTTTAACGAGTAAGTAAGGTTTATTTGTGAGAACGTATGTTTATAGTAACTTTGTATATATAGTGACAAGCAGAGTTCAAGGTCAATATAAATCATCTTCGAAGCGAAGTATGAGCGGAAAAGGTGAAAAATTAATGCCGAAGAAAACTAAAATCGAAATGGTACCTAAAAGTTCGATGACAGAAGCGACATGTTTAAATTTAAATAATCCTTCATCAAGTTTAAATATAAATAACCCTATTACAATGTTAAAAGAAATGGAAGATGCCGTTCAAGACACCATTAATTTGCTGCCTTCTGTCGAATGGGACAATATGTTAGGAAATAACGACCAAATACCGTATACGGCGCAAGGTTGTGGGATAAATAGTGTAAGTGATAATGTTTTGACAAAAAACACACCCACACCATCGTTTAATAAAATTGAAAACAATATGAAAGGGTGTAACGCTCGGTTGTATGCGGAATGTATGTATCCGTTAAACAAAAGTCATAGCAAATGGATCAAAGTGGGATTGAGCGGAGAACTGCAATTCGAACCCGTCGTTAAATTTATGGGTAAGGGACAAAGTCTTACTTTAACAGAAAACGAATGGAAAACGCTGATTTGTTATAAAGCCGTTATAACAAATAGCTTTGCGGGAAAACGGTAGTACTCCATCCTATCTCGAAGTTTGCGGTATCAAAATAACTACCGAATGGATGGATAAAGTTCGGAAAGTTTTGAGGATGCAGAGAGGTGAAGAATCTATTTATTTAGCGTACGATTCAGTCCACCAACTATGGAAATTGGGAGATTTAGTAACAAATCGTATAGATTTATTAACAAAATTAGATTACGTACGTTTCTATAATAGTGCAATCGAAGCGGTAGCAACTATGAACGGAGAAGTTAAGCAAAATATGTTGTCAATTTTAGATAAAACTGGATTATCGGAATACACTTGTATTACCAAAGAATTAATAATGTTTGCTATGGATAAGATATTGTTAGATATGGATTTGCGCGAATTCGTTAGAGTGTAAATGTAAATGTAAACATTATAATTAATTCGAACGGTGGGTAGTGGGAGTAATAATAGTAGTGAGGGTAATAGTTGAGTATATAAGAGTGAAGTAATAGTTTTAAATCATCAGTCGGAGGAGTTCAAAATAAAAAATGGAAGCAAGTTTTATTACGTGTTCAACCGCATTCTATTAATACCTGACGAGATGGCACTTCGACGTTTGGAGATGGGCAACCTACGTATTGGCGATTTAACATACGAATTTTATCTGGGCCCCTTTCATCCTCTAACATTGATGTTTGAAGCTCATTTGGTAGACGGTTTCACCGGGCAACGCTTTCAATACGACGACGGCACTTTCACGATACAAGGCGTATACGTACGCGACGAGAGAGTGCCGGAGTTAGATGAGTTGCGAAGACGGCTGGAAGAAGACTCCGACGATATCTTCGACGTCGATACCGTTTACCTAGGAAACCTCTTAGATAACATATCTGACGTTTCCTGGGAAACGGACCAAGATATCGACTTGTTCGAGGAGCAGTCGGAGGATGGAGTGTTAGAGGATGATCGGCGTGAAGACGTCGAAGAGTAGCGTTGTGATCTAGAAGATAATTTGTAAATTGTAAATAGTCGCTTATGATGTAAATAGTTTATTTTTAATTTGTAATATTTAACTTGTATTTTAGTTTATAAATAGGTATATAAATGTCGTTAAATTAGTATCATCTTTTCATTTCGTAGAGAGTGATAGTGACGAACACGCGTATAAAAGATTATAGTCACGCATGAAAGACTGTATTAAAAACGACGATCGTTAAAGCAAAACTGCAGTAGGAAGCAGATTATCGGGCGTGGAATAATAAACAAGTTAATCGATAAGTTACCAATAGAATTGCACATACCTGGTTATAATTATTGCGGTCCCGGAACGAAATTACAAAAAGGTTAGATCGCGGGGACGCCGGTGTTAATAAATTAGACGAAGCTTGTAAAGACACGACATCGCCTATAATCTGCACAAAGATTTAAGTAAGCGTCACGAAGCGGACAAAGTATTGTACGAGTCCGCAAAAGAATTGTTACGTAGTGAAGAGACTAGTTTAGGCCAAAAAGCCGCCGCCGCAACAGTAGCTACACTCATGAAAATAAAAAACCAGTACAGGTATGGGTCTACGTAAACGCCGTGTTAAGATGAGACGCACGAAGAAAGCGTCGAAACGTCGGGGTGGTTCATTAACTTTGCCAAAGCCGTTAGAATAGCTCGAACAGCCGTTTCACGTTCCGGCACTAAAGATTTGTTGCGAAACGTTAAAGCGGCTTACGGTACGTTGAAGAAACATCGTTTGAGTATCAAAGCGCCACGTTCTCGTGTAATACGTTTACCAAAAAAAGGCGGATTTTTACCATTGATACCTTTGTTTGCTGCTTTGGGTGCATTAGGTTCATTGGGAGGTGGGGCTGCCGCAATCGCAAAATCCGTAAACGACGCAAAAACGCTAAAGAAAAATTGGAAGAAGATAAACGTCATAATCGTGCAATGGAGGCGCAAACAGTAGGAAGCGGATTTTACCTAAAACCATATAAAAACGGATGCGGATTATATAAAGACGGATATTCAAAAAACTAAATAAACTGCCTCGTCGAGCGTTAACGAACGTGTTTTTAGAAAAATATGCGCGTAAATACGGAATTTTAAAGTTTCGAGGAGTATTTATGCGAAACGATCTTCCAAGTAAAATTAACAAAAACGAGTGCGGAATTATTAATTTAGATAACGCCGACGGACCGGGCACACATTGGGTAGCATATAAAAAACAAGAGGACAATATAACATATTTCGATAGTTTTGGAGATTTAACACCACCCATAGAAATCGTACGATATTTTCGATCTAGAGAAACGAACGTTAAAATCAATTACAATTATGAAAGATATCAAAAATTTAAAGACGTAAATTGTGGGCAGTTGTGTTTACAATTTTTATTAAATAATAATAATAAATAGGCGGAGATCCGAACGAAAATCTTCAGTGTGTAACTGCAATTCGATGGAGAAATCAAAACAACCAATATCAAATACGTTTACCTTATCCGAAACGAAACAGAACTAACGTGCGATTTTAATCCGCCTTTATATCTGGAGGAATATCGCAATTACGAATTAGCTTTACTAAATTTCGAAACTTTTAATTCGATACCGAACGTCGATAAAAGTAATAACTTGTTTTCGTACCTATGGGCAATAAACAAAGTGACGCAGTTGTCTGTTTCGAAAGACGAGTTAAAATTAGAAAATGCAAATGATTTAATTGAATTTAAAAGTGGAATAATCGAAGTGGAAACCGGTTCCTACGACATAGAAGATTTATGTAAATATATTGAAAACAAACTCAACGAGCAAACAAATAAATTCGGTACAATTAAAATCGAAGGAAATAATAATACGCAAAAGGTGTCAATATTAAGTAATTGTACCGTAGATTTTGATTTAGATAATAGCATAGGTTCTTTATTGGGTTTCAACAGACGTACGTTGCAACCTTACGAGGTTCATCATTCGGATAAAATCGTAAATATAAATCGTATTAACGCATTACAAATATATTGTAACTTAATCAACGGATCTTATTATAACGGAGAACCCGTACACGTATTATATCATTTTTTTCCAAACGTTCCAGCCGGATTTAAGATAATCGAATCGCCACAACAACCGATTTATTTACCCATGTTTACAAAAGTTATCAGTAATTTGACGATACGTTTGTTAGATCAAAATAGAAATCCAGTCGACGTAAGAGGCGAAGAAGTAACGGTCAGACTTCATTTGAGATCGATAGATTGAAGTCATCGGAATAATTATCATTATTGTCATTAGCATCGTCACCATTAACATCGTCATCATCATGGTAATATTGTACCATAAAAAATGTCAAGATTACACAAAATCAAAAACGTTAAGGGTAAAAGAGATTTTACAAACAAGTATAAATTTCATAGCAAACGTCATCGCAAAATCAGTAAACGAAGAGATTCGAAACGTTTAACATCTTCAAATCGAAAGTTTTAACGCAATTAGGTTATACAGTCATAGCTTAATGGATATTTTAAACGTGACGGACAAACTTAAAATCGACAATTCGATAGTGTCATACGAATATCATTCTCATCAACCGTTCGGATCGACCAGCTATGGTAACAATGACGAAGTTCGAATATCCATACCCGAAATTGATAATTACACCTTGCCGTCCGAAAGTTATCTATACGTGGAAGGTAGTTTGAGAAAAATCGGAGAAGACGGAACGGTTACGAAAAATGCTAGCCAAACGTGTTATTTAACCAGTAATCCGGTAGCTTTTATGTTCAGCGATATACGCTATCTGTTAAACGGCGTACAGATAGACGCAGTTCGAAACGTCGGTATAACTTCTTGTATGAAAGGATATTTTTCTTTAAACAAAAACGAAATATTTAAACTCGAAAATGCCGGTTGGGAAACGCAACAATATTATTTGAATACCACGGACGAAAATGGAAATTTTTCATACAGCGTACCTCTCAAAACTCTATTGGGTTTCGCCGAAGATTATAAAAAATTATAATGAACATGAGACAAGAATTGATATTAATTCGTAATAACGACGACAACGACGTCATCGTTCAACCGAAAGAAGAAACAAAAGAGGAAAAGTTAAAATTAACTATAAACAAAATAATTTGGAGAATTCCTCACGTGACAGTCGGTTTAAGAGAACAATTGGCTTTAACAAAATTATCGGAGAAAAATACGTACATAAACGTGCCGTTTAGAAGTTGGGAAATACACGAATATCCATCGATTCCAAAAACTAATAAACAATCTTGGGCGGTTAAAACAGCTCCGGAATTGGAAACACCTAGGTTTATTATCGTCGGATTTCAAACGGGTCGAAAAGGAAAAATGAAATCCAACATGTCTACTTTCGATAATTTGAACGTAACTAATATCACCGTGTTTTTGAACGGAGAAAGGTATCCTTATGATAATTTAAACGTCGACTTCGATAGTAATCGTTACGCATTAATGTACGATATGTATACACGTTTTCAAACCGCATATTATTATCAACCATCCGAACCTATATTGACGCCCGGGAGTTTAAAAGACACGCTCCACTAATAGGAATCGATTGTACGTATCAAACCGACGTTTTACATAAAAGCGGTGTCGAAATTAAGATCGAGTACATGACGAAAAAAGAAATTCCGGAAGGTACGACGGCATACTGTTTAATATTACACGACAAAGCGTTTCAATATTCTCCGTTGACAAAAATCGTAAAACAATTGGTCTAAATAATAATTTTATTTCAATTCGGGATACTCGCGTCAAATTTAAACTATAAAAGAAAGAATCTTAAACTTAATCGTATCAGTCGATCGGTGGATCGAAACGTAAGTAACATCATCTTATAAAGCTGTTGTAATAATAGTGCGTGTAGTAGACGACAAAATGGCAAGTTCTTTATATTGTAACGTGCATACACCAGCCAATTTTATCGTGGTCGATATTCAAGGTTTTAAAGTGAGAAATAACGAATTTATGCCTAAAGAATTAGCTACGATGGATTCATTACATCGGATGAGTCATTTCGTTTTTAAACCTAGTCTAAGTTACGGATCTCTAACGGGAAAATATCGCACAACGGTTAAATGGGTTACGTCTAACTATCACTGCATCGATTGGAACACGGGATACGTGCCCGCTACAGATTTCGATACTATCATTACGTCTATTTGCCGATCCGTAAGTGTGGTGTACGTTAAAGGAAAAGAAAAAGCTAAGTTTATTCGTAATATTTTGAGAGCACCTATCGTGGTTGCAGAATTGGACGAAAACGTATGTAGGGTGCGACGCGATTATCCCCATTGCACTTTTCATAAGAAAGATAAAAGCGTATGCGCATTGACAAACGTCGGCGTTCTATTTCGTTTCGCAAAAGATGAGTATGAAAAATTGACTGTTAATTACGATTTGAAACTAAATGTCGACGCAAACGGTTTTACCGATTATAGTAGGTTAACAAACGGTTTTACAGATTATAGTAGTAACACAACAACTCAAGTGGTGAACGAATGTAATACCAAAGAGTCGACGACTATTAGCAGTAACAACGAAAATAACAATCAAACTAACGCAACAACCGACTTTATCAATTTTAATGAAGAAGAGTCGACTAATATCGAAGACAGTAACAAAAACTCGTAGGTACTAAAGTAGGAGAAAAATAAAAATTGTTTTGCAAGTATAAGACCAGTGCAAAGTTAGCCGTATTTAGAAACGCACGTGTATACAGTTTAACTGCATTATGGAAAGTTTTTGCGGTGTTTACAGTGGTGTGGGATATTACGTCACATTATAAATCGAGTATGGAAAGTTATCGATAGATATGAAACCGATTTGTCGTTTAAGAACGTCAAAGACGACGAATTGCAATATTTACCTTTAGATTATTGTTTGAAAAACGTAAGACCCCTAACTTTGAAAGAAATATGGTGGAAACTGCCTCACGCCTATCGCAAAAATAAACGGTTGCAAAATAAACTGCCTTGTTTGGAACATTATAACTTATCCACCAGCAGAGATCATTGGGACGGACCACCTGTTTCTAAGGATATATGTGGCGTATGTCGTAATTCAAATGATAGTTAATACTATATGATTGTTGTTGTTTTGTGAAATCGCAGTAAATATGTAAAACTTTATAAAATAAATTAAAGAAATATTAATGTCTTTTATTGTTTAAACGATAACAATAAATGTTGTGGTCGATTATTAAATGTTGATGTGTTGTACGCTCGGTGTTACCTAAATTAAGTTAGGTTAGATCGAAATAGTTTGACCTAATATAGGTAAGTGACATGGAAAACATGTAAATGAGTTAGGTTAGATCGAAAACTTAGAACCTAAAATAGGTAAGTGAGATGTAACCAAAAATAAGTTAGGTTAGATCGAAATGGTATAACTTAAAATAGGTTAGGTATGATCGAACTCATGTAACCTATGAGTTAGGATAGTTCAAAAACGTATAACCTAAAAGGTTAGGTTAGATCAAAATTGTTTAACCTAAAATAAGTTACGTTAGATCGAAATCGTTTAACCTCAAAATAAACAAAATAAGTTAGGTTAGATCGGATTCGTTCAACCTAAAATGGGTGTTTAACCTAAAATGTGTTAGGTTAGATCGGATTCGTTAAACTTAAAATGAGTGCTTAACGTAAAATATGTTAGGTTAGATCGAAATTGTTTAACCTAAAATAAGTTAAGTGAAATCATAAACATGTAACATAAAATAAGTTAAGTTAGATGTAAAATTGGTAAGTGAAATAAGGGAAAGAAAGAAAGAAGAAAAAGAAAAAGAGAAGAAAGAAAAAGAAGAGAAAAAGAAAAAGAAAGAAGAAAAAGAAAAAGAAAAAAGAAAGAAGTTGAAATTGAGAAGAAGGATAGAATAGTAACGAAGAAGGCCCTCCTACAGGTCCGCCTATGGAACGCCTATAAAGAAGAGAGGGAAGAGTAGGGATGGGAGTGGGGACGGGGTTGGTCCCCCCCCAGGAAAATAAAACCCACAATTTTGAAAAGTTACCCCCACCACAACACGCCCCACTCCGCCCACCCGCCCCTCCACTCCGCCCCTTCACTTCACCCACTCCGGTTTCCCACCACACCTCCCTCCACGATTTAGGGTATATAACCGCGAGTTTTTGGGAACAAATCAGTTGTGTTCCAGCTCCTCTAACAGCAACAACAACAAGTGAAGTGTCATGGAGAAAAACATTGTAAGTACATTCAATTTTTAATTTTAGTATTAACCTTTAATGCATGCATTTCATTTTGTGCATTAACATGTACATACATTTGCTTACGACGTTTTTCTTATTGTTTGTGTAATGTGTTTGTGTTTTGTGCTTGAAGACCTCCCAAGACATCGAATATTTTTATTTGGCCGATTTCGATGCGAGTTTGGCTGCGCCAGACAACGAAGAGGCTCCGTCCAAATCGGCCGAAGACGAAGATTTTGCTGATCGAGCTAATCGATTCCGTGCCGTCGATGCACCTCCGGTAACGGAGTCCGTTTTGAAAGATGTCGATTTGTCCGGTACGTTTGCAACACCTACGACGTGTGTCGCTATCCCCGGTACGTCACCTACGACGTGTGCCTCTATAACCGGTACGTTTGCAACACCTACGACGTGTGCCGCTATCACGACGTGTACTCCTTCCTGTTCCACAACATCATCGGTGGCAACAGGTAATGGACGGTACAAGATGCGATTACCTCGTCAGGAATATCGCGCCCAGAAGAGACAATTAATGTCTTTGAGACGTCACATCAAAAGTTATTTATATTAAAAACCGCGTTGAATGTGTAGTTAACACAAGTTTTTTCGCAGGTAAAAATTTCGAGGTGATGAAGCTCTGTCTGGGAATTTAGACTTGATGCAGGTATCGCAAATGCTGGAGTTGCCTGGTTACTCATCGACTCCCGTTTCCGTTGCCGCCGCTAATAATCCTGGTGCTTCGGCTACTGGTTTTCATCCTTCGGCATCTACTTCTGCTCTCGTTTCTGCTACTGCTTTTGGTCCATCGACATCTACTTCTGTTCAGGCTTCTATTTCTTCTACTTCCGCTCCTACAACTTGGTGCTTTGACACTTTTTAAATACTTCAATTCAAACTGGTTTTCAACGGGAATTGCTTGATAAAACTAACGAAATAATTAACCATTTTGATTGCCAACTTAATAAACAATTGACAATCTTGCGCACCAGTTTGAAGCAGATTACGTCATTGGCTAACAGTCTTCGCCACACTAATAATTTAGCTTCGTTAGTGGTGACGTTTGATGCTTTAAGCAATGCCATTCGTCAGCAACTAACCAAAATTGAAAAAATTATTAATCAAATAAATCTTTCTTAACGGCTACTTAGGGTTATAAGTGGCGGCGTTAAATAACGGGGATGATGAGAATCGGCATGACTCGGAGGATGCGGCTATCGTTGAGGTATGAAGTTGGTGGTCTTTTATGTGTTGTCGTTTCTGTTATTATTATGTTACGGTTTAATGGTTATAGAACGAAATTAAGAGATCATCAACTTCATTTCATTATAGATTACATCAAAGGTGATGATCGGACAATCGACATCGACAGCTCGTACCATTGAGATTGCTGCAGTGTATCAAGTTGAGGTATGAAGTTGTTGATTTTGTAGAATAATTTTATTGCCTTGTTGGGGTTACAGATCGACGATCAAAACTACAACACCGTCTTGTCTACAGACAGGCTATATTGTAGATGATGTATCGACCCTATAGATTATACCCGATACTTTCATCTTCTCCGTCAAACATGGTTGTTGGAAACGAACATGGTTGTTGGAAACGATGTTGACGATGTTCAAAATTGTAATACAATTTTTGAGATCGCTAACATCATTTTCAATGATCAAAGCTGCCACACCGTCTAGTATTATAAGTTTTGCCTTTCTTTGTCAAATTTGGTTGTTGGAAACGCTGTTGGCGACAATCAAAATAATATTATAAATTTTGATAGTCGCCTATGGCGATTTCTATGATCAAAGCTGCCACACCGTCTCGTCAACGCCGATAAGACGTTTAAAAATTTTTTTGAAATCTTATCCAACGTCATCTTCTTTGTCAAATTTGGTTGTTGGAAACGCTGTTGGCGACAATCAAAATAATATTATAAATTTTGGTAGTCGCCAATGGCGATTTCTATGATCAAAGCTGCCACACCGTCTCGTCAACGCCGATAAGACGTTTAAAAAGTTTTTTGAAATCTTATCCAACGTCATCTTCTTTGTCAAATTTGGTTGTTGGAAACGCTGTTGGCGACAATCAAAATAATATTATAAATTTTGGTAGTCGCCAATGGCGATTTCTATGATCAAAGCTGCCACACCGTCTCGTCAACGCCGATAAGACGTTTAAAAAGTTTTTTTTTTTTTTTTTTTTTTTTTTTTTCTTTTTTTCTTTTTTTTTTTTCCTCTTTTTTCCCCCCCCCCCCCCCCCCACGTTTTTGAAATCTTGTCCAACGTCATCTTCTTTGTCAAATTTGGTTGTTGGAAACGCTATTGGCGACAATCAAAATAATATTATAAGTTTTGATAATCGCCGATAGCGACATCTATGATCAAAGCTGCCACACCGTCTCGTCAACGCCGATAAGACGTTTAAAAACTTTTTGAAATCTTGTCCAACGTCATCTTCTTTGTCAAATTTGGTTGTTGGAAACGCTGTTGGCGACAATCAAAATAATATTATCAATTTTGATAGTCACCAATTGCTACTTCTATGATTAAAGCTGCCACACCGTCTCGTCAACGCCGATATTTGTCAAATTTACCTCTTTACGTCATACATTGTACCGATAGCTATAAATTACGACGATCGACAATCAAAACTACCACACCGTTTTGTCTACGTTGGGTAGACTATTATATTGTAGATATTTTTTCATATTTACATGTATGCTATATTGTAGATATTTTTGACTATGTTTAAATAAATGTATTTCGAGCGCATACGACTTTTACGGACCTATTACTCTTTCTACTAATATATAAAATTTTTGTGCCATTTGACGTGGTGTAGAAGAAAAATATAAAATTTAAACGTACCTACATTTTACGATTGGAAGAAAATGAAATTTGTATGTCAACCGTTATCGTTACCGATTAAAAACTTTGTTGAAAGCGCCGAGAATAAGTTTACTCGGCATAGTGCGCTATTTGGGGGTGTATGTAAAAGAGCATTAATTATTGGACCTTCCGGTTGTGGAAAAACAAACGTTATGCTATCTCTTTTGCTATCGCCCAACGGATTGCGTTTTTTAAATCTGTATGTTTGTTCAAATTCTTTGTATCAAACGAAATACGATTTTCTTAGACGTTTAATTGAAACCGTAGATGAGTGCAATTATTCCGAAAGCTGCAACATCGAGGCGTTTACACCGCCTTCGAACATTTCGAATATTCTGTTGTCGTGTTCGACGACATATGTTGCACGGGTCACAACGTGATGAAGGAGTATTTTTCTTACGGTAGACATAAAAACATTGATTGTTTTTATTTGTGTCAAAGTTATAGTGCTGTACCTAAGCAATTAGTACGCGACAATTGCAACTTCTTAATTTTGTTTAAGCAAGATTTAACAAATTTAAAACACATTTACGACGATCACATCGCAAACGACATGACGTTTGACGAGTTTAAAAAGCTTTGTAACCTTTGTTGGAAGGCTCCTTATGACATGGTGGTGATAGATCTCGATTGTTCGAAAAACGACGGTCGATATAGAAAAGGTTTAGATACGTTTATACGTTATTAAAATTTTTAAATTTACGTCGGCAATAATTCATTGTTCAGTATCTTTCGCGCTTTCGATACAACAAGTACGTAGTTATTGGTCGCGTGTAAACATGAATAAAAAACTCGCCGAAGACTTGATAAACGCTCGCGAAGCTTTGCGACAAAAATTCGGACATTAAAAGGAGACATCGAAAAAAGCAAATTACATTTTGACGCTGCATACGCTCCTATTACCGAACCACTTAAACAAATAGCGACAAAACTGGATGTTGTCGTACCTTCGACCGACGTTAAAGTAGAACCTATAGATATAAAAGTAAAAGACGACGACGACGACGAAATACAAACCGACGATTATTACACTTTTCCTGCAGATTCATCTTTTCGTATAAAAAAGACGTTCGACTTCATTTTATCCTCATATTCGAAGTTCCCAAATAAAGAAAAAGAAACGTTCGTTCCCGAAAAAATTGTAAAATCTCCTCGTTCGTTCGCAATGTCTTCTCAAATATTAACGTCTACTCCGAAACCTAGGTCGTACAAAAAGCGGACGAAGAAGTGTTTCTTTACGATCCTACGATAGATAATATGGAAGAAAAACAACAAATACACCTACCGCTTACGAAGCTAACGAAGAATTACACGATACCACCGATTCCAACATATCTATGGCATACGAGGGTGCAAAAAATCAAATAAGGTTGTTTCGACAAGAAATAGAAGAGGAATTAGCCAGTCCCGCAGTTCAATCGGTCTTAAATCAGTTTCACGTTTTGCCTAGAACTTATTTGACGGAATTGAAAGCCGACATAGATAATAATTTTGACACTAAATACGGAGTTCGCGAAGATGACGGAAATTTGTTTATAGGAAACAGTGAATTTAGCATAGACGGACGAAATATAGTCATCGACGGTTTAAAATACAAGGGCACGACCGGATTGTACGAATTATTGTTTAAAAAAGAACCGGGACAATTTACTATTAATGACGCACGTCAATATCGAGACATTTTGCGACGTACCAATTCTTATAAAGTTAATTACGATCCTCTTAAGCAGATATCCGCCAGCAAAGGATATAAATACGTTAACATTATTAAACCCATCTTGAACGGAAAGAAACCTAACGTATGGTGGGCAAGACGTTGGAAAAGCGGTGGCGGATTAGAATCACTACTACGACCACAAGAAAAATCAACGTTTAAACAAGTTTTATCTAACGTCGCCGCCACGGATTATCGATATTGGGACGATCCCAACGAATTGGTAGAAAGACTTCAACTATTAGTTGCTTCTAAAGCCGCCGGTCATACGGGTCACGATAATGAAATCATTGCCATTTTGGAGGAATTGCGTGAAGCCGGAATTGTTAAATAAGTTATCTTTTACTATTAAACTCGTTTTTATATTATAAATACTTTGTTTCAAAGAATTTTTGCTCAATTTGATTTAGTTGCTGTCGTAGTCGGCATGCCTCTAAATAAATTTTCTAATTACGTACACGGAAAAATGATTATAGATAAATTTGGGAACGACGTTCACAGTAACTTTATTTTAAAACGTTTAAATAAAGATGTCATAGAAAAATATGTTGACGTACATATTCGAAAACGGGAAGATGATATACAACAAACTATAAACGAACATGTTACAATGTTAAAAAAGATTTTCAAAATCTTAAACAGGAAGTTCAAGAAAACCTTGAAGACATCGTACAACTAAAACAGCCACAAAAACCAAGCACTTTATACTCTGAAACTATACTGTATTTAAGCACAGAAAGACGATTAACTGACGGATTTATGATTTTAAAAGGCGGTCGAAATCGTTACACTTTTATGATGCAATCCGCTATAATTACGTTTTTAGAAATAACTCCACCCGTTGGCGATCTACAAGTTGGATGGGATTACAAAGTATACATATATATAAATAATAGAAGGTACGATGACAAAACGATCGTCGGAAAAATTTGAAAATGACGGACGAAATTTATGTGCAAATCGAAAATCCAAGTTCGGAACTACCAAAACTAACGTTTTATCTTAAAGTTCCCGTTATTTCTACATTTGAGGAATGACGGTTGGAATGAATATTAGTATAAATTTGTTCGAAGAATTTAAAAAGATTTTAGTGCTCGCCGGAAAGACGCTCTGATAATATCCGTTGATCATGTCAACAATTAAACGAGAAGTCGTTGACGAACTTCACGCACCGATAAGAAAAAATTTCCGCGAAGACGAACTATAATTAAAGGTTTGATGGATTTGTTTCAAGCCGATTTGGTAGAAATGATACCGTATGCTAAACAAAACCAGGGATATAAATACATATTGGTGACGATAAACGCATTTTCTAAATACGCTTGGGCGTTACCTCTCAAAAATAAATCCTCTAAAGAAGTCACGGCTGCCATGAAACAAATTTTATTAGACAAGAAGAATAACGTTCCTAAAAACCTGCAAACGGATAACGGGAAGGAATTTTATAATTCGGAATTTCAAAATTAATGAAACAATACGGAATTAATCATTATAGTACATTTTCAAATGTAAAATCCGCAATCGTCGAACGTTTCAATAGAACCTTAAAAGGATTAATGTGGAAGGAATTTAGTATGCAAGGTGATTACCGCTGGTTAGCGTTGTTACCTAAATTGGTCCGAAAATACAATAGTACGGTTCACAAAACGATCGGTATGAAACCACAAGATGTTAATAAAAGAAACGCACCGCATATTTTAAAAACGGTTTACAATTTTATGAAAATTACGGATCCTACCGTAGCTAAATTTCGAGAAGGTGATTACGTTAGGATTAGCAAAAGTAGACACGCTTTTACAAAAATTACACTCCAAATTGGACCAACGAAATTTTTCGCATTTCGAAAATTCAAAATTCTAATCCCAGGACGTATATACTAAAAGATAGTACGGGTGACAATATTTTAGGTGGATTTTATGAAAAGAATTGCAACGAGTCAAACATCCCGACGTTTACTTAGTAGAAAAAGTTCTACGACGAAAAGGAAACAGAGTATACGTAAAATGGTTGGGACTCGATTCTAAACACAACAGTTGGATATCGAAAACAAACGTATTATAAATACATATATTTTTATTTACATACGAGATATATACAATTTAATTACATATATACAAACGATACATAACATAAATTATTAATTTAAATGAACAATTTAATTATAAACAAATCTACAATTAATTATCGTTAAAAACGCTTATTAAATTGCCTAGACGTTCGTTTATTTCAAATTCTTTTGCCAAGTCGTCAATCGTTTTGTGTCCCCAAGCCAACGTGTGAAAACCGTCTTCCATAATGTAACGTTTGTCGTCTTGAGCAGAAAGTGCAATCTTATTTTTTAATTCTGTATACATTGTATGAAAATGTGATCGAAAAACATACATTTTTTTATATACAGATTTTCCTTCCGTCACTACTCGTTTATAATCGTTTAAAGTTAAATGTTTGTTTATAACGTATTGCTTTACACCTTTGGCCTTTTTATTAAATCCGACAATAATTGTATACAATACGCTTTTGCTCCAGTTCCTAAAAACAACGCAATCACGTTTCCGGCGTATTCATCTTTCATTTTTCCCAACATCGGTGTTCCGCGAGGAATGTCATGAATATTATCGATATGATAATTAGATGTATCGAATCTATCTATGTCGTTTTTCATATCTTCGTACACGTTCTCCGATTTTATTTCTAAAATCAACGAATCGGTATCCGTATATAGCAATTCGACATTATTGTAGTATTTACGCTTTAAATAATCATAAAAAATTCGTACATGACGGTTTTGACAATTCTAAAATTGCAAATCCTACAAACAAAGGCTTATTATATCGAACTTCTAATACTTCCATTTCTACGGCCACCAAATTATCGCAAAATATTTTACTCGATTTAAAATTAGGTTTCGCTACTAGTGCTTCCACTCCGGCTCTTCTATAATACGATTCCCAATGCGTCACCAATCTGATGTCTACCCTATTTTCGACATTTTCCATTGTTTTGCCGAAAACCATGTTGTTCATCAACTTGTAATGATTTTTTCGAATTCGTTACTAGCGTTGTTGCGTTTGTTCGTATTAAAATCTATATATTGTTTCATCCAATTCGACTGTTTAAATTGTAACGCTCTATGAACGTGTAAAAGTTTTAAACCGTGGTCGAGGCATTGCTTTAGATTAACGTAGTGTATTATATATTTCCTTTTGTCGTATAAATTTGGAACTAACTTCTTAAATTTTCCATTGGGAGGAAACATTTCTTCGGGACAAAACGGTAAACAATTATGGTATTCGTGCAGTTCTTTCGGATACTGAAGATCTACTTCAAATACGTATCCCACGTCTGATTCTTCATCGAGATCGCTAATCGATAACTGTTGAATTTCGGTTTCCGTTAACCATCGAAATTCTCCCGTAGGCAATTTACGTCGCATGGAGTGGCCATATAAATTCGTAGCATCCAAATAAAGGATGTAAGATGACGGTTTCGACTCGTTATAATAGGGAGTAAATTTATTGTTCGCCTTAGCCAAACGTTTCGAACACATGCTGATGCCGCCGCGTATACCGCTTTTAAAAAATGCACCATATCGATATCGGTCAACAAATCGAGTTTTACGCCGGTCATCTTTAATAAAGCGTCCCAACCGAATCCGGGCGCCGTAAAATAATGACACGGATCTAATTTATAATATTCAATGCATATGGTGCGAAAATTTTCAAAAATATCCGACAACAATAATACGTCCGACTTTAAATATACATCACTGTAATCGCCTAAAGTATTACACTGAAAAACGTTCCACACTCGCAGGGCTCTCGCGTAATTTTCTTCCGAAACGTGTTCATCGTTTAAAACATCGTAAAAGTCTATGCGATCAGGTAACTTCGTAACATCGAGTTTCTCAAAAGAATCCACAAAAGAATAAGGAAAACCCCTTTTGACGTATTAATTCAAATTTTACATCGTCCGGGTAGTATTTTCTAATTTCTGAACATTTGTCATTTTCTAAATACGATCCGAGTTTTTCCAATGACGACGCCATAAATCTAAACGAATCGACGAATCGCAACTTTATAAATTGTTTATAGCTTTTTCCTTTAGAATCGGTCAAAACATCTACCAACACTTTTTTGAAAACGAAATGTATTTTTCTTTATTTTGAGCAATCACGTCTACTTCTTCCTTATTCAAAGCGATTTCTTTTACGAACATGTGACAGTCGTAATTAGATAGGTTGTGAAAAATATCGGTATAAATTTAGGAACTTTGTAATTTAAATTGCACACCGAATGCGCGGGACCGCGATATAAACCGGTCATATGATCGTGGTCGTACACTTTATCATTAATTTCCATAAATTTTGTACATATGTGACAATAATTAGCGTTACGAAAAGATTCTTCTTGAAAATCTGCTAAAGGAATCATATCTTTCACGTCACTTATATATTTTTATAAATTTGTACAACGTCATTTTCTAACGTATTCATAAATGTTTGAGCGGCGTTTTTTCCACGAAACATTTTTAGTTTTGACAAACCATCGTCGTAACTACATTTAATGTAATAAGCGAAAGAATACGGTTCGTGTTCGTAACATCGTACCGTATACGATGAATTTTCCATGTCGGGGTTCCGGTTAAGGTTGTCGTCTTCAGCAATCGGTTTTAGCATAGCTTCAAAATCTGCATACACTACGAATGGAAGTTTCAATTGTTTTTCAACATTTTCAAACTGTAACAAGTTTTCTCTCACCTCTTTTCCATATTTGTTTATTTTCATCGCGACAGTTGGTAAATTTACTTTCACTTTGTTGCAATCGTCATTTTGATGTCGAATGAGATCTGTTTCGATCGAAAAATGTACTAAACATCCTTCACATATATATTTTTATGTTCGTTACGAGACTTTTGCGATGAAATCAAACGAGATAAGTTTTTGATCCAACAATAATGACTATTTCCCGAATCGTCGGTCACCAGCAGCAAATTTACATGGCGAGATTGTTTTTGTTCACAAACGTACAACGTAATTATAGTGTGAGTCATTTTTGTAAAACGCTATTAAAGTTACTACTTACGCCGTACACATTTACTGATATGTTATTTAAACGTTCAAACGTCGGTACATCACTTAATTGTACTGGAAATTTTATATTTGAAAAATTGAATCCGACAGTTCGATAATCGGGATACGACGAAGTTCTTTGAGATAATCCTTTCGGTTCGTAAAAAGCAGACGTTATGGCCCACGCAAAGCAAGCGTTATCAGAATTGTGAATGTTAATAACCGCATGTTTTGTTTTAATAGCATACGGTAAATCTATATAACTCGATGCACTTATTGGATTATATTTATTCACATTAATTTCAATATATATAATATTTACTAAAGACCATCCAGAATCTCTTTCTTGAAATTCCGACATTTTTTGTTTTATTTCTTCCAAAAATGTTTCGTATATTTCATACAAGTCGGAGGCCATACTGATAATTTTATTTTTGGTATTAAACGATTTTATTTCACTATCCATTTTAGTCGACAAAAATACACTCCGAAACATTCCAAATTTACTTTAATCGATTTGTGCAAATCAACGATGCTTTGTACAAGAGCTAAAACTTTTTCCCGAATATCATGCCCAAACTCGTTAATATCCACGTAATGTTTATTACCGCTAACTCTATAACTCACTATTTTATTACCAAACGCGCCAGCAATTTTTTCGATTCCGTCATCTATTATAACGAACGCGTTTTTCTTATGTGCGTTACTTCGCAAATGTGCAGAGTAACACACGCTCGAAATATATACGTTACACATTTCACAAAGTACGTCACTTGAAGAGCAACCTTCATTGTCGGCACGACGTTTCTTAACGATGCACGATGACATTTGATGTCTTTTAAATTATCGCGTCGGGTAAACGTTTTTGCACAGTTTTCACATTCCATCTTTAACGACTTAATGTTCAACTTACGACTGAACTAGAAACAATACTGAACTCCTTCTTCAAACCCTCCCTCTTATATAGTACAACGACAACCTTGAGACGGTAATTAAGGGTCAAAATTCTTACAACGATGTATATAACAAACAACACAGGTCAATAGAATGAATACCTTCAGACAGTAATTAATTGTAAACATCAGAATTCTTTTAACGATTATTTTTGTCTGGTTTATAATTTATACCAAGGATAACACGTACTTCAATGCATATACAAAACACAGGTCAATGAAATGAATAGGTTAATAAAAACAACTTCCAGACAGTAATAAATTTTAGGCATCAGAATTCTTTTAACGATTATTATGGTTTGGTTTAAAATGTATACGATGTCTATAGAATGCAGTACAGGTAAATGATACAGGTCAGTATGATGCATACGTTACGACTGTTAAGACCACCAAGGATAACACGTATAATGCATATACAATTGCCTCCTGCAACGCGTACGAAAGAACCTCTGCCGACAATTGCTTTGAGGAACTGTCAACCATTTGCCGGTTGAAGAACCTCCGCCTACAATTGCCTTGAGGAACGCTTACCCATCTGCCGGTGACAGAACCTCCGCCCACAATTGCTTTGAGGAACTGTCACCCATTTGCCGAGTTAAAGAACCTCCTCCTTGACAAAGGAGGAGGTTCTTTAACCGGCAAATATACCCTACTGAATCATGACCTTTATGATACAATATGTGTCCGGATTTAAGTGTCATTAGATTTTCGCCTTCTCTTCTTACGTCACTAATTCCAATCACGTTCCACCTGATGTTGTCCACCTCTGTTTCCATCTCTGTGACTGCAAGGTCTTTGCATCATAGGTTGCAATTTTTAAAGATTTCATTTTCTTAAATTTCTTATTTGGCTTCTTTCTCTCCCCATATTCATTGTAGCAGTCTAACGTTTTGTTATTGGAGTTGGATTCCGAAATTTTCGCTCAACCCATCTGAAAATTATTTTTGGAAATCGACATTTGCATCTTGAAAGGGCTGTTGGCCGTACTCTTCCTTGTTGGTCTGTGCGGATTGGTAAATGCTGTATGATATCAGAAATTTTTTGCGGCATGAAGAGGAAGTTTAAGGGGGGTTAGACATGCTTTTCCTGTGATGCGGGATGACAGAAAGAAGCATGTCTCGCATGGGTACTGGACTTGATTTTCTTGAAGGCAAACCTATCTTCTATCGGTATCATAGGAGAGTGTCCCGCTAATTGTTACTTAATTGATGCCAAAGTAGAGAAATATACAAAGACGCAAAATTTCCATATTGTTTCCATTTTCTTGAAATTATATTATTCTTAGAACTTAGACCGGCAATCTTCCTTGTGTAATTTTTTGGAAATAATATTATGATCAGCAAGAATTATGTTCGATGTCAAGATAAAAATAGAAAATGAGGAAAAAATAAAGCTGGCTGTTTCTGGTTTGAAAATTCTTCAACAGTGGAGAGAGAAAGTGATAGGGAGATGAAATAGGCACGGTTTAGTTATACAGAGTTCCCATACTTTTTTTTCTCATAGACCACTTTAAACATTTTGCTGAATCTGGTGGACCCCTGCAGCTATTACATTTACTAACTTACTTCCAAAACCCGAAAAAAGTATATGTCTATGTAAATCTGTGTTGTGGCTATTTTTCAATCAACTATGAGTTGAAAGTTTTCGAAAAAAGGTGAGAATTTATATTGCTTTGATTATGCTGTGAGTATTGTCATTCAAGCTAAGTTTCAAAGCCAGTCTAAAAACGTCTTCATCCAACAGTTGGATTCCTACTTTACTTTTTTTGTATTCTAAGATTGACTCACAGTACAAGAAACCAATAATCTCCCACTTCGGAGTGGTAAAAATAAAAATAAATATTTTCTTGTTTTGTAGCTATTTATTCAAACACAAAAATTACTAACTTTTAATTATAGTTGTTATAACAGTCTTAGTAGAATCAAAATTTATTTGATTATATTGCGACTGTTTTTAAAATAATAATCATTATTAGTTTTGATGTTAACTTTTATCTCAGATTACCATTGTAATCTGAGATAAAGAGTTATAATTTTAATGGGAGGGATGTACTTGGTGAATTGACAGCAAATTATCAATATTTGGCTTGAGTTTAGTTAAGTATAACCGTAAATCTTCTCGCTCTGTAATATTTAATCTGCTCCGTTTTTTTTTGTCAACAAGTTTGTTACGGCACTAAAACTGCGTTCGACAAGATATGACGAAGGAAACGCTATGAGAAATTTTTGCACAATTCCCCACAGTCCTGGATATTTTTCAGGTATTTGTGCCTGCAGCCAAAATGATTGATACCCTCTTTTGAATGCTACTTTGAGCTCCTCATTAGTGCTAAGCTCGACTAGCTCTTCTTGCAGTACCACATTTTCCACTTCAGTTTCATCATATGGATTTATTATCCATGGTGGTATATCCATCGACAGAATGTCTTCAAATCTGATTTTAAAATCATCATACAGGGCAATCAAATGTTGAACATACGTCTAAATATCTTTGTCGAGGCATTCTACCTGCGATAAATTTGGAAACTGGGAAAATTCACGTCGACCAATATTTTGCTTTATAAGTTTCAGTTTACCAAGAAAAGCTGAAATTTCACTCTTTGTTTTTATCAAATTGAGGCTGTCCCCTTGTAACTGTAGGTTGAGGTCATTGAATTTTTTGAACAAATCTGTCAAATACGCAATGTCTGCTTTGAAATTCATGAGGTTTTCTTTTAAAACAGGATCTTTAGTGTTCAGAAACTCTAAAACAGAGTCGAAAAGCAAATAGAATCTTGATAGACATGCACCTTTCGACAACCAGCGTACTTCGGTATGTAGCAGCAATCGTTGGAAGTCCTCATCATTTTCTTCGCACAACTGTGCAAATAAGCGTATTTAATGCATTGCTTCTTATTTTGTTAACTGCATTAATCACAAATTGAAGCGCTTGGTGCAATCTATCACTCAATTTTTCGCTACTAGATGTTGTCGGTGGATGACACAGTGAATTGCAATTACCTCTGGTATAATCCTTTTAAGATGACTTATAAACCCACGATATCGCCCGACCATGGCAGGAGCTCCATCTGTTGCCACCGAAATAATGTTTGTGAATGCAATTGATTTTTCCGTAAAAAATCATTCAGAACATTAAAAATTGATTCACCTTTAGTGTCAGTCTTCAAAGTTTTCGCGAATAGTAACTCTTCAAACATTTGTTCGCCTTTGATAAATCGAACATATGCCAATAATAATGCTTCATTGCCAGGTAAAGTTGACTCGTCCAGTTGAATAGAAAAATGAGTTGTTTGCAGATAATTACACAAGAAACTTTCAACATCAGAGCTCATTTCATCAATACGTCTTTGTACAGTGTTGTTACTCAAAGGAATTCTTTTAAGTATGTCAAATGAAGATTTGTGCAGGACAGTTTTTAAGACCTCTTCAACAGCAGGCAAAATTAACTCCTCTCCAATGGTATGCGGTTTCCCAGATTTTGCTATAAGTAATGAGATATTGTAAGATGCCCGCAAGCCATCGTCGTTGCTTTCAGACGTTGAAGCGAACATACTATGCACGGTGGGTCTCTTTTCATACTTTTCCTTCAATGTTTGGAAATATTTCAAATCCTTACCTATTTTGTCAGGATGACACCTTCTTAGATGATCTTCCAGCTTCGATGGTTTCATAGAGTCATTGCTCAAGACTTTGTTGCATAAAAGACACATGGGCAATCGCTTGTCTGTATTTGATGGAAGAAAACCAAATTTCAAATATTCAACACTGTACTGTCGACACTTCTTCTTAGATTCAGCCATGTTTCGTATCAATTACTTACCTGTAAATATGAAAAAATGTTTGTTAAGTAATCTTAAAATGATTTAACAAACATAATAGAAGTGGCTTTTAAGATACAAGTTGCTAACAAATAGATAGGTAGGTACTTACTTTTCCAACACTGGCAAACAATAATATCAATTCACTTTAATTTTCAAAAGTCTGAAAACTACTTCCGTCACTGGTGAACACTTATATAGGTACACTTTCTTTTTTGAAATTCCGGAAACAACTGAGTAATGTTTATCATTCGCATTCGTATTTATATTAAAGAAAAATCCAACAAGTTCATGCAAGTTCAGACACGACTTTAACTAGGCGGGCGGGCGGCGCGGCATCGGCGAGTCTTGACACGCTCTTTCTGAATATGGAATATGCAAGTTCTTACAAAAACAATTGCTGAGCTTCTTATAATATTGTCTTCCTATATTCATAGAAGAAGTCAAGCTTCTTATAATATTGGCTGCCTATATATATTATTGTCTCCCTTATTCATAGGAGAAGTCAAGTCGGGTCACCTAATACATTTTTATAGACCCCCGTTAACGAGTTGTGGACCCCCATTTTTTTCCACGCAAGCGTAGACCCCTATCGGGCTCCCGTGGACCAACTGGGGTCTTGTAATGTACAAAGATTAGTATCAGGACTCTACTTCAAAGGTGACAGGAGGTTTCACCAATCAATAAAAGCATCTAAAACTTTATTTCCATATCAAATTGCTTGCAGCTTCAATTGGATTGATACTTTTCAACACTATCAGATTTTTTTCACACCATTCTATTTTACTGAACTAACTCAACTACAGTTTTAGCATGGTTCAAAAGAGTGAACATTAAAAGCCTTTTATCTGGAATAGAATACAAAAAAACCGCAAGAAACTGGATTCTAGATACTTTGAATTCAATACCAGACAATTTAGAGTCCAGCTGATTTCTGTTAACAGTCACAATTTTGGAAACGCTCTTGCTGTTCTTCCAACTCTTTAAATATCAATGATCCAAGAAGAGAAACAAAATTGTAGAACTATATATGACAATAGAAAACAAACAGTTTCATGAGTTTGATAAAAAACAGAAAAGTCACCATCTTAAAATTGGTAGTTGTAACAAAAGATTGATTTTGACTTTCGGAATAAAACAAAAAAAAAGATCTGGCAGCAGAAGCTAAGAAGGGTCTGATAGATTTGATGCAGAAAAAGACATTCAACTTACTAATTTCAAGTTTTCTTTTAGCGTAGCCAATGTCACGTCACGGTATTTTGAAAGATAGATAGATACTCCATATTAAGAAAAGAAAAGTCATGAAGAAGTGGTTACAGAATGTACAAGTTGGAATGAAGAATACATTGTCTACTTTTTGCAACTCCCTTACCTTCAGACATATTTAGAAAATCCGTGAGTCATAAATGTATAATGATTACTTTGTTTAAGAAATAAGTGTGGGTCTTGGTTATCACTGTAGAGTCTACAGAGTAATACATTTAAAGAAGAAGAAGCTTATTACCATTATTTTATTCAAGTTGTCTTAGAATATAGTACTACAAAAGGAATCAAATGAAACTTGAACTCTCTAAGAGCTTTTTGTTGGGGGGGAGTGGGGGTATACAGCAACGACCAATCAGACTAACCAAAGAACTTTTGGAAGATAATATCTGTCATTAGTGAATGAGTAGCAGTCATTCATTCAAGACCGGGGACGCTATGTTTCAGGAATTCTTTTATATTAGATAATTTTGTACAAGACATTAAAGAAGTCGGTACTTCAGACATACGCCAAATTGAAACTTTGAATTTGAAAGAATTTCCGAACTAGCGCTTTAGAACTTAGGATCGAGAACAAATTGTTCTTTAATCAAAAAACTAAAGAAAATCAACAGTTCAATGAACACGATATGGCTAAGAGGTTGACATTAGCCAGAATAGTCAAATTGCTCAAGATCAAAGAAGGACATCAGTGCAGTTCACCTGAAAAACTTTTGATACTATTTTCAATTCAACTACTGTACCCATTAGAAACCAGATGGTCAAATACTGCTTGCAAACGAACCTTTAGTTTCAAAGAACACAGAATAAAATCTAGTAGAACAAAGCCACAGTAGTGATCAGTTGTGGTAGTGATAACGAATAGCGAAGTGACAATAAAGATTTCTTCAAAAGATTACCTTCCTGTTGAGACCTAGGGCAGGAAATTGTTAGGAACCCCTATATAGAAATACTTTTTGATGGGCGCTATTGATCGTAATTTTTTTCGGCCAACGATGTCATTCGCTTTGTTAGCATTGATTGTCTTGAATTCAGACGAAAACTTATCGTTTGGTAAAAATCCTTCAAGCCCTCGTATTTCGAGAACCCCCAGTATATTAAAAGTGTAGTTAATGTTAAGATTTCCAAAATGTTTTATAAGTAGTTTGAGATGAATATGATTAGATTGGTTGTAGTATCTATTTTAGAATATACTTGTATGCGAATGCCAGATTTTTTTGCTTTATCAACAATGTATTGCATTCAAGATTTGCCAAAACTATTATGTATGGACCACATCATTTTGTTTTAAACCTTGGTATTTACAGCATTTTAATTGTGTATTAAAAATATATAAACAATTGTTCTATATTTATTGAATTGTGATTTTGAAAACAATATCAGTAAGATAAAAAAAACATTAACGCATTTCGAGGCTACGGCACTTTTGCAGAAATGATTATCTGCTATCTAAAAAAGTAAACAACTGAAGTTGTCTGACAAATACGACTTACAATTTAAATTACACGTGTACGTACTTACACAAAAAGAAACGAAAACAAAAAGATAGAATAATAATAACAACCTAAAGGTTAAATGGGACGTAAGAATTCATTATGAAAGTGCAGGAGAACGTAACACAAAAAAAAAATAGAATTTTATGTAATACGTACACATTCTGAAGATTGTGACATGCACAAAACACATTTGCGGTGATGGTAGTCACTTACACTGATGAGTTGCCCTAAAAGGCTGTTTTGAATTAATACTTCATCCACATGTGGTTTTAATATTCGAACTGTCGAGACAGAAAAATATTATGTTACGAACATCTTGTTTCAAAATTCTTTCAAACAGCGCTAATGGGCGGTGTTTAATTTGAAAGCTTTTAGACTTTTTTAAAGAAACGTAAAATTTGCACTCGAAACGTATGAAAAATAACCACTATTCACAGCTGACGATTATAAACGTGTTTTAAAGTGATACGCCAAAATGATAGTCATTAAAATATTTTTCTTGTAAGTGAAGCCTTTCGTTACGACTTCAAATTAATACGAAAGAATGGCCACATTTTTACAGTACATATTACTAAGTTATTTAAGTTAGACATAATTTATGTGAATAGCAGTTACATTCCAGAGAACAACAAAAATTATGGGATCAATCAGTATGCACTTCTTTTTCCCTTGTAAATTTACTTTTGTTAAAATTTAGGCACACAACCTTCTATAATCAATGGTTTAAGAGTTAATTTTGGGTAAGGAAACTTTATGGTTTACAATAATTTAAAAACATTCCTAGACAGAAATTTAAAAAAATTGTCTTTAATAAGACATTAGAAATCGCAATAAGAAATGAAGCGAGGTTTTTCCAACTGAGTTGGACATTATCCAACTAGCATCCGTATTGGCATCTCTTTAACCACTGTTGTAAACGGCTTGATCAAGCCTTGAATATTATAGTAAAGTAAAACAATCAAAATGAAGAAACATCTAAAATGCAAACATCATAAATGCATAATTAAGTAAATGGAAGCCATCAACAGTGACTTTAATGACAATATCACAATACAGCAATCAATTTTCAGGGTACTAAGTGGAATATTGGACAAGATCTCGGCTGATCTCTCTACATCATTTGTGTTCAAATGATGAAGTAGAAAAAGAATAGAAAGCTTAGGAATGCAAGTCAATTATACAGATGAGCAAGAAGAAATGGCTTTGAAATAATTCTGGATAAAAAATGGAGGGCAGATCTAGTGACAGTAAATCGCTTGGAAGAATAAAATGTAATCACAAAAAATATCTGGAGAGTATTGGATCAAGAAAGGGGAAAGAGATTTGAGAGACCACATTCATTGTAATAGAGAGGGCGTAGATCGAATGTTGAGGAAAAGATAATTGCTGTTGCTTAAGTTGTGACTATGATTAGTACCGTATTTTTAAGTACATGAAACCGAACATATAGAAAGGAAACATTTGGTGGAAGTTAAGAACTTTTGAGCTAATGGTGATGGTAATCTGAAAGAGGTCTTTAAAACTGAACATCTGGGAAATTTTATAATCTAAGAGAAAACTAACGGGTGGTGGAAATCCAAAGAATAAGATGAATTTTTGAATAACGTCTTGCAATAAAATTGGGGTTGTGGTTATAAAGGGAAGAAAGAGGAAAGGAGATCACAAAGCAGCTAAATGAAACAGCAAAACCGAAAACATTGAAGGTAGAGTGAGATACACCTAAAGGAGTTAGAAGAGATTAAAAAATCTTATCTTTACCACGGCATTTAGAGAGATAAGGAGTATATTATTGGGAGCGAATACCGAAACTGGGATTAAGAAAACAAACACCAATATTGGTAGAACCTGTCAGGAAGAAATTCAACAAAAACTATAGTCTAATATTGATCAAAAAGAAGCCAACGTCACCATGCCTAAGGTCGAGATGTGGAGGTGTATGAGAGTAAAAATAATACCAGAAAAAGTAGGTGCAGTTGGTGAAGAATATGCGTGATGAATATAATAAGGTGTAGGATTGACCAAAACGTTTTTTTTTGTACGAGTTCAGGTTCAAAAAGTATTTGCTTATGTGCTTATGTAATACTAGCTTTTCCCCGCTGCCTTCCTCCTGTGATTCTAAAATAAAGGGATAATTATACATAGAATCAAAATCCATGTCTTGACGAAAGAAACGCGACAACATGTTTCTTATGAACCATGAGTTTTGCAGATGACATCGTGCTGACAAAAAGTCACAAAGAGATTGGAAAAAAATTGGAAAGATGGAAGTACGTGGCCGAAGGTGGAAAACTCGAGATTACTAGGCAAACACTACAATTGGGAAATGCCATTAGCTGGGCTTCTACAAGTCAGTTGTATAAAACTCGGTTTAATTCAAGCGTAGGTCAAATACAATTGTATTCAAGGATTACGTAACATAGAAACGATTGGGTTTAACCTTTGATTAACTTGAACCGAGGTTTATACCATTGATGTTACATCACTGAGAAAAGAAAATAGGTAAACTAACACAGAGAGACTGTGTGAGGAAGATGTGTTGGTCAGGAGTGAGTAGAGAAAGGGAGTTAGGAATAGCGACCTTGGCTTTGGCATTAAAGGGAAATCAACCTAAAACTATTTTTTTATTTATTTACATCACTAAACCTAAACCTCGCAGAAATAATTAAAGTCGACAAACCAGTTTTGATTTTAAACTGATTTTTATACTGGTTCAAAGGGAGCGAAGTTTGCATCGCGCCGGTCAAAACCGCTTTTTCGTAAGGTGTCGTTTGGGGGTTCTTGAGGGTTGGATTCCAGATCTGGTTGAGCCTTCAAGTTTTTTTCTTTCTAGTGAAGTTTTCTGGATATTTATGGATCTCGATGGTCTCCCTAACCAACCTGAGATATCCATTAGGCGCTGCTTAGAGATCTTGAAGAGTTTCTCCTACACCTCATTGCTAAGCGCATGTTTGGCCACCTCTGACTTTTCGGTGTGTACCAGACGACAGCTCGCTCGATGGTCTTTAAGTCTAGTTCCCATCAATTTTTTGATGGTTCCTATGTATTGCTACAAGAACAAGGTATATGGTAAACTCCGGTTGCTAAAAGAGGGTGTCTTTTGTCCTTTGTTGACCTAATAGTCTGCTCACACTTTTTAGTTGGTTTGAAGATAGTTTTGATGCCGTGCCTCTTTAGAATTCTTCCTATGTGGTATGTGACTTTGAATATGTATGGTAAATATGCGTGGGCGGTAGTAAATCGACTCTCATATAAACATGGGTCCGCAACAGCTTGATTTCTGAAATATTTTACTTTTATTTGGTCATTTTTAGAAATTATTCTAAATATTAGAATGAGACTAGCTTAGTCTCAGTCTTGTAAATGATCTAAGTTTGTTACCTGATAATACAATCAATAAATTATACATTTTTTCGCTTATTTATCAAAAATTCGGAATTTTAGCAAATACAAAGAGTACCTTTTGTATGTAAAATTGAATGTAGAATATATCTGCTTAGTCGAAATTGATATACAATGCGACACAAAAATTTATGGTTAATTATCTTTAGGAACACACTGTATGTGGCGCCCTCTAACATTAAACAAAAACTAAGTTAATATTTGAGTTTCTCGTCATCAATGTACTCAATATCACAAATTTCGTGGGTTATCATTACAAATTTCAAAATAATTTAACTTGTTTAACTACAAATTTGATGTTTAACAATGACGTAATGTTTATGATGAAGTTGGTACAGTTAAGATACATCTAAACGAAAACGTCATAATTTTTGTAAACAATTAACGATTAGAGACAGCTTAGCAAATTTCATTTCGATACTGAGATTTGAATGCGTTTTGATCACACCTAGAGACTTAAACCAATTTTCCATTAGAACTTCGTGTCGCAATTTTTTCATGCCTTACTACTCGATTAATTTTCTGGAAAAAAGATTTTCTCATTTCCATACAATGAAAATATTTCAGTAAATAATCAACATTTTTCACAGATAAACAAAATCTAATTTTGGTTGAAGTTTTATTTCAAACAATTATCGTTATCATTGACTCTATTGTGGCGCATTCATCAGTTGATATCGTTGTATTCGGATAAATAGAAAAAAATTAATATTTACCTCGCTGGCGATTATATTTAAAGTGTTTACATTTTGATTGTTTGCATTTAGTGGAGAAGCAAATAAATGATTCATATTGTACCAGAAAAATAGTATGCAAAAAACGATAACATTCTGACAAACTTCTGATAAGAATTTGTAAATACATGAACTATTTCAAAGAAATATAAACTAAATCTTAAAAGTATTTATGATTTCAAGTTTTACAGGCGCCAGAGGCAGCTCATTATTGAGTGTAATTCGGTTGTCATGCGATTTTATTTAGGATCTTGAACCATTAAATTGCAAAAGTGTTATTTTTTGAAAATTGGCAGGATTAAAATTAGATTTCATGATTTTGAGACATTACAAAAATTTTTTTCTTTCCAAATAAGACTTTCTAGTAGAATAATCACGCCCTCAAGTAGATGACCAACGAGTCCAAGCCAGTATGTTGTCATTTTGGGAAGAAAATTGAGGAAGTTACAAAATTTTTCGAAAATACTGGACTCTCTACGGTGTTAATTGTGTTTTCTTCTTTAAAATTTAAATCAAAAATTAAACAGCTTAGATAAGTTCAGCGTATTTGTATTTCAGAGTCATAGTCAGGATATTCTTAATTATATCTGATAAGATCTAAAATTTCGTGTGTAGGTTAACTCTTTTTAAGGCATAATTATCAGATTTTATTTTTTTTTTATTATTTTGACAAATTTTGAGAAAGTATTATTATTATTATTATTTTTATATTGTTAAAAAGTTCTAATTTGACACTATTGGGTGACGTAACCATATGACCACTAGGAAATAAAATAAAAACAAATTTTTTTTTTTTTTTTTTTTTTTTTTTTTTTTTTTTTTTTTTTTTTTTTTTTTTTTTTTTTTTTTTTTTTTTTTTTTTTTTTTTTTTTTTGAGTACTGTAGAATTGTAGGTACATAGATGTAAGTCGAACAGTTTCTCGAATAAAGTCCTCCGAAAAAAAAAGTAATTGAATAATTTGTACAGATCAGATTGTAAGAATCTTTCATTATTTCATTACATAGAAATTCAAATTTTTATGTTTATTGGAAGTAATGAACATTTTCCATTTGTATTGTCTGTATTTTTAGATTTTCCAAATGCGACATGGAGCTAAGGTTCTTCATCCTTAGGAGTTTCATCTTGCTCCTCATCATCATTGTAGTTCAAATCATACGTAGATTTTTGCCGCTCATCTATTTCATTTTTGAAAAGCTGAAAATCCTCACTTTCAGTGGGTATTTTCTAACCTTCTGTTTTACGTTTATGGAATTTTGCGAAATAAAGTAATTATATTTTTATTGACAAAACTTAGCTTTATATTAGTTGATATATTACAGCAAAACTTAGCTTATTGTCATCACAACAAAACAAAAAAATGGCGTTATCGCGCCAATATTCTATTTCCTATAGGGAACCACATGTAGTACAGAGCTAAGGTTTAATTACTCATTATTCTGTAAATTAATTTATTGGACTTGCTTACTTAGGGTCCTTGATTTTGGGTTGGGTAGCATGCTGCTCTGCTACCAAAATAATTCTCAGTAGGCTATGTAACGTTCGAAGTGTAAACGCTCCTCCTGTGTACACACTTCCTTAACCCAATTTCGCGGGCATTACTTTGTATTGGTTTCCGGCGTTGTTAACTTGAAACTGTCCACAGATTGGTCCGCTGCATTTGAACGCTTCCGGAAAGCTTGTTCTGAATCAACCGTTCACGAGGGGAGAAGATAAACCCTCATCTGAAAATTTCCTCGCTTGAAGGGGTAATCAGGCCGATGGTAAGAGATTCTGAAACCCTTCAACGTTTTAAAAACTTTATTTTGTAGGTAAAATATATGATACCGCATAAAGTGGCTTTTTAAAATTTGCTAAAAGGTTGTGCTCCACGTGAACTGTTCAATAAGCACGTCCTGCATTCTTCAGGCTAGGGGACGCTTTGCATCAGGTATACGATTGCCCTCGGGGTTTATCTATCGCTAACATCCTTATGTTTATTCTAGAGAGGGTGGTTTATGTCTCCCTATTACGAATATATTCTCTTTCGGTTGTTCCTTTGTCAACTTGTACGGCTATTGCGGATCTACTCATGGCTTTTGGAGGCGTTGTCCGAATTAGCTACCCACGAATACTCCGTCAGATTCGCAGACCACGGTGGAGGCTCATTCCGAACCGTTAGTACCATTGAGCAAGAGTAATACTCCTACTGCTGCGTGAAAGGTCAGAGGTTAGAATGTACAGCAGTCATCCCTTGATACCAACTATCAGGCGCGAACGTAGAAAATTTATTGCCGGAATAAATGTCGCTCGAATGTGTAATTGCATAATATACCTGGAACGTTAACTAGTTATAGATAAGAGTATTTAATACCTACGTGGTGTATAAGTCGTGTAAAATTTAAACCTCAATGTTAATTAAGCCGAACGCATTGGAGTTCCATTGACTTTCCCGGTACGAGCTCGTTCCCCAGACAGGCCAAAATTGAACAATCGTTTAAACTTCGCTGACTGAATTAGTCTTAAAACTTCCCTTACCGTCTTCCTTAAATTCATGTAATCTGTAACGTTGCTCGTACCATAAATCGACACATTCTAGGTTAAGTTCACCATAGGCGTACCTTCAGTACGCGAAATATCAGTTGCATATACGAGACAGTAGCAGTGGTAAATATTTGGGTAATTCTCTTTACTTTAACTTGTAATTCTATGTAGCTCTAGTCATTTTCGTGTTACCTGAATGTTTAATGCTGTACGTTACCCGTTTTAGCTCGTGTGTATTCGTAATATATCTGTGTCTATTTAATGCTGTGAACTATCACAAATTCGTTTGTGTATTAGGGTGAATAAATATTGTGTGAAGGTTTCTCTGACTTTATGTCGAATTCTTTCGTGATTTGTTTCCCTTTTTCTGTATATTCTGCTGCGGACAGTTAGCTGCTGACCTTTGGTTCTGGGTCAGATTCTTCTCTCAGCGTTACTCGAACCTAGTGCCCTACCTTTTAATTTTTTTTTCTATAGGTTCTAGGAATAACGTTGACTTTCCTAACCCGCACCCTACTCTCCACTGAGGGCATACTTTCCTAACAACTGACCGTAACAGCTAGTCCAAGAAGCAGCCGGGGAGAAGTAAACGCTATAAAGTTCTGTTGGAGACCGAGTGTTGGGCGGTATAACCCATAACCTCTTGTAGTAACCTGAGTAAACTTCTTAGGAAGTAAAAGGCTTCCCATATGTTTTTGAAGTTATCGAGTGCTGGCTTGGCAGCACTAAGGACCAAATTGATTAAAAGATGACTTATTGGAAACAAATTAAATTGATTATTTAGTAAAACGGAGATTTAGTGTTATTTACATTATTTTTAGTTTATGTTAGAATTAAAACTATAACAATTAAACATGATCTGAAATCTACTTCGTTTTAAACCAAATAAAATTGCTGCAAGGTCATATTTTTTGAATTAATAACATCAAAGGTGCTGCTGCTGCTCGGAAGTTACCCTACCGGGTGATTATTATGCTGTGATAATGGAACCGCTATGGCACATCAGTAATCACAGTTTAAAAAACTGTGTGGTTGTGGAAATTAATATTTTGGTTGCGGCGCCCGGGGAGCGGGGAGTTTGTTAGTCACGAAGTGTTGGGCGGTATAACCCATTATATCTTGTAGTAGCTTGAGTAAACTTCACGGGAAGTAGAAGGCTTTCCATCTCTTTTTGAATCTATAGAAGTGCTGGCTTGGCAGCCAGACCAAATTGATTAAAAAGATGAATTATTGAAACAAATTAAATTGATTATTTAGAAGAACGTAGATTTACATTATGTTTAGTTTATGCTAGAATTAAAATTATAACAATTAAACATAAGGTGAAATCGCTTAACGCGAGTAGTCTGTTTAAAATCTAATAAAACTGCTGTAAGGTCGTATTTTTTGAATTAGTAACATCAAAGGTGCCGCTAGAAAGATACCCTGCTGGGTAATTATTATGCTGTGTTAATGGAACCACTATGACACATCAATAATTACAGTTTAAAATGTTGAATAGGTTCGAAAGAATTAAGCAAATACATCCGTTGCACATTGACAAATTCTATAATTTACGTAAAAATCCACATCGCCCAGGCACTATAGGATCGTAGAGAAATTACGACTCGAATTAAAAAAACAATAATTCAAATAAAAGTTGTTTATTATGTAATTTACAACAATTCTCCTTTAATAACTTTTTGTATAATTATTACTTAATATTCATGGAAATATTGTTAAAACAATTATTATCACGTTATTGTCATATTAATTATCGAATCAAAAATAGTTTGCATAAAAGTTGTATATAATTAATATACAAACTTTTATTTGAAGAAAAATTTGTAAAATGCATTGTAAACAGCATCTACATGAAGAATTTCATAAAAATCGGACAAGTGGTTTTTTAGATATCGTATTTACATACATACTTCATGACAATGTACTAACTGTGTTTCACCATTACCGGAAAAAGTAAAATTTTCCCAATTTTTAAGCTGTTGATTAAAAATTCATTTTCAATAGGTATAATCCAATATTTTTCATTTAATATATCATTACTTATAAAAATTTGATTGATCAGTACCAAGAACTGAATTACCTTAATAATAATCAGGGACGTACAGAAAAAATCATCTACTCAAAATCACTTGAGAATATGAATACTGAAGAGGATGAAGTTAATAAATTAGCATTTAGTAAATATATTTTTTTATTACAGATAGGTTTTTAATGAAATTACATACTATAACTAACAAAACAAATCTAGAAAAAATCGAGAATTCAAGAGATTTTTCTTAGCGACAAATAAAAATCAATTAAGATGCAAACTTTCTGCCAAAGTCGTTACATGTAATATAAGAGAATACCCAATTTCAAATGTAATTTGCACTCCGTTGGCAATTAACCAAAATTAGGCAATTTTACCAAAGTTGAAGGGTGATTTGTAAATTAGTGCGTGAAATAGACAGATAGGGTGACGTCCCCTCTAATATACTTTCAAGACAAATGCTTTACGCCCTTTTTACAGTTGTCTGAAAAGATGAACAAACAACCTTCTTATTAGTAACTGTTATCTCAAAATTTTTGCACGATGGAATACCTACTTAATTATTTAGAAAGAAATATCAACTTTTTAATCTATATTTATTTGGTCACCCTCATTTTGACACAAGGGGATATTTCCTCTCCCTAGGTGTTGTAAAATACCCTTCAGTTTTACTATTGGAAATATTTATCTAAACTAGCGACTTGAAACACGTCGTAAAAACTAAAAAGGATTTCTAGTTTAGACACACAGTCGATTTGTCAAACTGTCAAGCTTCCTAGAAAATAAAGCAAACTTATAGAACTCGAATGTGTTGGTTTTAAATTTCAAATTGCATACCTTCCGTTTTTACATTTACATATAGATATCGTAATTTCCTGCTTCGTGTAAGAATAAAATTATAAACTTTACAGAATTCCATAGATGTCTTTATAAGTTGAAAGATTCCTTATTCCAGTAGTTCATTTTAATTGTAATCGTTAAAAGCAGTTGCTTGTTTAGTAAATGCTTCGGTTAATGTTTGCTATAGACAATTAACAATTTTAACTATCGTAGCAAGTAATTCTTCTGTAATTAAAGGAAGGAAGTAACAAGTGAGTGCGCAGGTAACAGGAAAATTAACTGCTATAAGTAAAAGTAAGTAGTTACAGCACTAACCTACTTATTACCGCGCACTTCACCTGGAAACTCTACTATTTGCAAACAAGCTTGAATGGAGAACTAGAATAGTGACTGCGTTAAATAATAGAGTATGATTCCGAACTTACTAGTAAAACAGGTGTCTTATTCAAAGCGCTGAGTCCCCTACAAAGATTATTTAGATTTTTTTGTTCCAGTAGCACATGTGCTAACGCTACAATCTATATATCATCCCCTGTGTACGACAGTCCCTAAATTAGGGTCGAAAAATAAATTCGAAATCTCTGTAGAATGACAACGGTACGGTTACGGACTTTGTAGCTTTTAATTAGAAAAAAATTGTACCGGTTCCTTCTTGCCTAAGTAAAAATTGTATATAGGGTTTACATGTTTAAAGTTGTGGGAATACTTAAAAAGGACTGTAGGGCATGTTATCTAATGTGGAAGAGCAATTGATTTCCTGAACGTGATTCATGTTTGGAGACTTTACGGAACTTAAATCTCGACGATTACCTACACCTGCTTGTTAGCTACTTTATAAACATGCATATATGCACGCTAACGTAGGTTGTGCGTGGGAATTTAATTACAGCGTGTTTATGCATCGGGGTCGTTAAGAATCCAATAGGAAATGTATTAGGTATTTCTTATACAGAACTTCGAAGAACAAAAAATCGTATCGATAAGTTGTTTCTCAGCATCTCTTGGACCAGTACAAAATAATTGCCATTCCGATGGATTTCTTATCTCATTCTTAAGTGCGAAACTTAGTATTAACGAAGAGTTAGTTATTGATAAATAGAATTTTTAACACCTTGTACAATTTTCATTCATCTGCTAATATGGCTTGCTGAATTAATTAATGTATCTGCCGAGACGCCCTGGTAATATCCTACGACTTGTACGTTTTGACTTTACTGTTACTTTGTTATTATTCAACTACCAACAATTTATAAATAGTGTTATGTTTCATGTTGAGGTTTCCACAAAATCCTCATATTCTTCAACACAATTTCTGCTTCTTGCCTTCAGAATAATTTGAAATTATGTATAAATACTACATATCATAGATTTTATTTTTCTTTACCAAACTTTTAAACCCGCTCTTCTAAAGATCGTAATCAAAGTGGAAGTTTACAAGTTCTGTTGGTTTTAAGTTTTTTGAATTTCTCAAGACTTTGTCCTGACAACAAGATTGAAACGTTCCGAACCACGCGAAAAAGTTTTGCTTATACATTAGACCCGACTAGGAAGGTGAACTTTGTCTAATCCGCGATCAACTCCTTCTTTAATAATACTGGTTGCCAGCCAAATTAAAGTCGCTATATTTTTCTTGTGTATTTTGGCGGTCTAATAAAAAAAATAATTGCAAGGTTTTGCCTGCTCAGGCATGTGGGGGCTTCATCAAAGCTAAAACTTTTTGGGCATCATTGTCCAATAAATACTTCGATTTTTTTCATTAATATCTTTTTTTTCTTACCAATACGTAGACAATAAGTCAGTGGACATAATTTTGCGTTATGTATTTTTGAATAACTTCCATTTTTGTTTATGAAACGCAATTTACTTTTAGAACATATTCCCTGTTTTTTGTTAATTGTGGGTTCCATTGGATGAATCTGTTAAACGATTCACCTAGTTGACATTCAAAATTGCTGCACTGTCAATTATATTGTAAATATTTTGAGTAAAAATCCTCCTGCGACAGTGTGCTTCAACTAATTGTTGTTGCCTTAATAATAATAATAATAATAATAATAATAATAATATATTTATTGATACTATACAATTACAAAAATTGTTTGTATACGTCAAATGGCGAAGCAATCGATACACGAAGTTTATTACTTCAACTAACAAACATCACATGTGACTAGCAAATTTATAACAAAAAATTCATCAATTTCATAAAATGCATTTTGGAACAAAATAGATTTAATTATTTCTTTATATTTCTGTAAAGGCATATTTTGGATATGTATCGGTAAGAAATTGAACAGTTTTGGTCCAAAATAATTAAATCCACATCTGTTTGTTGAGAGTCTAGAATAAGTAATTCTAATGTTAGACGCATTTCTAGTCAAATGTTGGTGAATATCACTACTCAACTTATAATTTCCTAGGTTCTTTTGACATAAACAAGACATTGATAAATATACAAACATGGAAACGTAAGTAATTTTAAATCGATGAATTTATGTTTTACATCGGCTCTATAGCTCAAATTTGTCATAATCCTAACTACTTTTCTTTGCAGCCCAAATATGCGAGATGAATTTGATGCGTGACCCCAGCCTATCAAACCGTACAAAATAGGAGATATAAAAAGTGAGTGGTAGGCAGTTACTAGGACATCAGTGGGTACTAATTTCACTAAATTTCTAATAACAAATATGTTTTTGGACAGTTTCGTTGCTAAAATGTCAATGTGTTTGTTCCATTGCAATTTGGAGTCAAGATGAATGCCCAGGTACTTAACCTGACATGCATAATTGCCGACAACAGGTTTATGACTAAAAATCACATTTACAGTTTTGGCATCATTTAATTTCAGTTTATTATTTTCAAACCATTTTTGAGCCTCCTCTTGAGCAACCAACATTTCATCATGTACCACGTTAAGATCAGCATTAGTTGTTAGTATAGTCGTGTCATCAGCAAATAATATTAAATCATTTACTGATAAGTGATTAGCAATATCGTTGATGTACAACAAAAATAAAGTTGGACCGAGAACTGACCCTTGAGGAATACCTAGATTCACGGTTATGCACATTGGAAGATTTGCCATTTGATACTGTATATTGAGTCTATTAGTTAAGTAACTAGCAATTCAACTACAACTAACAGTATTAAACTTGTAAAATTGTAGCTTTTGGATAATCACCTAATGGGAAACGCAATCGAAGGCCTTTTGTAGGTCACAAAACGTTGCACCGACGTATTCTTTATTATCTGTTTTTTCTGTTATAATACTAAGAAGTTGGAGAATTGCATCGTTTGTGAATTTTTTTGCCCTGAAGCCGAATTGACGGTTGCAGAATAAATCAAATTGTTCAAAATTTTGGTGGATTTGTTTATTTATTACGGTTTCTACGATTTTGGACATTACTGGAACAAGAGAGATTGGCCGATAACTATTGGGTTCGATTAGCCCTCCTTTATGAATAGGAATTATTTTTAGCGAATCTGGAAAAATTCCTTCAATTATACATAAGTTTATTAATTTCGTTAAGGGAATGAGTATTATGTTCATAATACTCTTAATTAAAAACGTAGACATGTCAAAGTGATCTTGGCTTTTACTATTTTTCATGTTATTAATAACATTTCTAACATAATTAAAACTAACTAATTCGAATGCAAAATGAGGAAAATCTATTTTTGGTTGCATTGCAGTATTAGTGAAATTTGAACTATTATTAAATTCACTCCCAATTTTAACAGGAACATTAATGAAATGCCGATTTAACTTGTCTGCATCAAAATAAATTGGATTAAACATTTTTTTATTTTTTCTATTTGAGTTAATAATACTCCAGGCAGATTCAGTTTTATTGTTGGCTTATTTTATAATTGTACTATAGTAAAGTCTTTTAGCTTTGATCAAAGCGCTTTTGTATTTGGATTTTAATGTATTAAATTGAAATTTCAAATGTGGATCATTAAATTCATCACTTACTTCTCTTAAAAAACACAATTTTGGCTTAAGTTTAAATCGAACCAACAATTTTTAGTTTTATTAATTCTAGTACTGACAATTGGAAATGCCAAGTCTATGAAATGTTTTATAGAATTAACAAACAAAGAAAATTTTACATTGATGTTCATACCTTTTACATCTACAAAGGTCTAATCAGCCGATTCAAGATTGCGATAAAAAGTCAGCAAATTCATGGGTTTATACTGTCGCTTATATATTTTTTCGTTACTATTTATTTTTTATTTATTTTTTACTATTTAAATACTTCTTGCTGTCATTAGAATAATTTAAAATTATGTAAAACACTACCTAGAATTAATGTTTTTTTTTTGATTAAAAAAGATAAGACAAGATTTGGTCAAGACATATTGATTATCTAATACTTCCTCCAACCTTCTACATCTTCTTTTTGGTCATTTTCGCCCACTGTCTTTTTCTGCCACTTTTTATGTCGGACAGTAATTGTTTTTTAGGACTTGCCAAAAGTACATTTAGTGAAATTTCGACTCCAAGTTGACTTCCTGCTCATGTTAATTAATCCCTAAGATTCTTTATTGTGATATATTGTCTATTAGTAACAAATAACAAAGACAAGTTTAGCACCATCCATTGTCTATAAATACCCTTCGTCCATCTTCTTCTAAGTCTTCCAATACTGCTTTTAGTTAAAGTTGTCATAATCTGGATGATCTGGTAAGACTAAATAAGGCTACCTTTATGGGCTTTTTATATCCGCCAACGGGCGCCTCCCCATGTTGCTGTTATGTCACTAAGACACTGCGAGGCTAGGTATAAGCAAACTACAAAGAAAAGGCGAAGCATTGATAAAATTACCATCTGGAAAAACCTTATACCACAAAAGAAACGATAATACAACAGACGCGTGCGTTGGTTTCTTAGTAAAGTCAAGAAATATGTAGGGATATCTAATTAAGTAGCGTTCGAAAAACAACTAAAAAGAAATAATCAAAGATAGAGTGCGAACATTCAATTCACAAACAACAGAAATACTAGAAAACATATAATTAAAGGGAAATGTCATTTGATTGGGAAAAAATCGCGCAAACGGAAAATAGGCCTGTAGGAAAGTCTTTACTGAATATAAATCTGAGGTTTCAAATCTAACTTGCCTTTTTCGATCTGAAGAACTTTGTTACTGCTTTCTCCGTCACAACTGTGACACATTACAGTCGAATGCAATCTTGCTTTTTTTACAATTGCACCGCGATTCGCAGCTTCCTATGGATTTGTTCGATTTTCCAAGATAGGTGATGAGGACCCAAGACGTCGGGTGCGCAAAAAGCATTTAAAATAGTAACGCAAAGTTCTCCATGACGCTTTGATTCCAAAAAACGCCGAAAACGCGGAGCAGTTTTTTTGTTCATATCTCGAAAAATATCGATCTGTGCAATTTGCGGAATAGGATCAAAATGTTAGCCTTAAAAAAAACACGCAATCCGAGTCTGCTAGCGTGGCATTCTGTCGTTTTTTCTCCCGAGAATCGGGCGTCAAAAATTGAATAAAATGTGTTTTTTGTCAAGACTCTTGGATTCCCGTCAACCTAAGCGAACCCATTTATTTCTGAAAAACCCAGTTTTGATAGAGATGGATCTGTTGTATATACAAGCACGGCATCGCGAGTTATAGGCGTACAAAGAAATTTAACTATTTTCGAGATTATAGGAGGGTTCCGTTTGGGCTTGGGATCCCGAAAACTCAGATTTATATTCAGCAAGGACCCCCCTACACGCGTATGTGGTTTTTTCTTGTTTGCGCAATTATTTTCCACTTTTTGAAGACAAGTTCAGGACAAAACATTTTTTTTACAATGAAAACTTGGATGAACAAAAAACCTGAAAGAAAAAGGTCATGGATGTCCCCTAATCAAACTACTAAGAACGAAATATACTACGTCTTATCTCCCATCCATAATATACCATAGTGTGAGTTTTTTATAAATAAACATAGGAAATTTAGTATAAAATAAGTTAAAATGTTTTGACAAACTCTCGTTTTATTGAAAACAAATCGGATAGCCTTTATATGAAAGATAAAATTGCAATTATTATTTAAATGACTAATTGACTAATGACTCATTAAAATGCATGTTAATATACTTATGCTCAATTTAAAAAGTCCATGTCAAACAAGAACAAAATAGTTAAACACTTTGAAGCAAATACACTTCCAAAAGAAAGTATGGACAAATGTGACAAAACACGAGAACAATATTACGCCAAATGCTAAATATTTAAAAAGAAAATACAATGAGTAAGGTCAAGGACTAAAGTAATAGACATTTCAAAACAGGTAGTCCCATTTAAATGGATATTTTGTAGCCACACCATGAGGGAAAGCGACGGAACAATAAAATACAGCTTTGGATACCATGGGACAAAACGTAACAAAGGAAAAAAGACCACAGCATAGATGGGCCGAGAACAGTAAGAGATCAGCAGGACTAGAGTTGAGACACAGTACACAAAATCGATAAAACTAGAAGAGAATGGAAGATGCCTTTGTCCAACAATGAGCGCTAAAAAGAAGAAGAAGTTTTTGCATCTTTTTTGGTTTTTTTCGTAGAAAAATAACTGCAATATTATCTTGGCAATGGTTTAATAGACGTTTTTATACCTGCATAGGGTATGGCTCTCATACTTTTGCAATAGGAACTTTTTTAATCATTATTTCTTTTTTGTTTTGTGTAGGTTTGCTTTTTTTATGTAGGAATTTTTTGTAAAATGTTGCATTTACTTTTTTTTGCTGCAATACAGTTCCTCTTAGGGCATGTTTGATAATCGATTTCTTATTCCCCAATTACCATAGGACCAAAGCGATATAAGAACATTATGAATGTGCAAATAGATATAATAAAGCTGGAGATGGTTTTATGCAACTGAAGACATACCATATAAAAGTTATTTCAGTTAAGACTTCGGTAGTCGGAAAACCAAAATTTTTTTTTTCAATTAATTTAGCTTTTTGCTTTCATCCCCTCTTCCATCTATAACAAAATTTAGACTATTCCAAAATTAAAAGGCATACAATTTTGTGTCGAATATACTACCAACTCTGCTAAGAAGTGGGGAATGCTTATCATCTTTAAGTTAGAAATAATAAATAATAATAGAATACAAACATTTCCCAACAATTTGACGTCAAAATATTCGTATCGTGTTGTAAAAAAATTGTAAATTGCATTCTATTCCAACTAATCATGTTTATGGTAAACATTTAAGAACAGTGATCTAAGAACAACAGCAACCATGTAAAAGTTTTTGGAAAATTCATCTATTACTAGGTGATCACCAAACCGGTCTAGGATAGGCACAGATATTCTCTACGCCGAATAACATAACTTTTAAGACAAATATGTAGGATGCGATATCTACTACCTCAACCTGATGGTGTTATCGTACCACACCCACATTTATTTGTTTTGGCAAAGATTTTGCTGTTCAGGAACTGATACATTTGAAATTTCTGTCAGTATTATGATTATTAACGCTTTCTGATTTCAACCCCAAATTTCCAAGGAACTGGAAACTTTGCCGGAACCATGATAAATGAAAATATAGTGATGAGGGTAGCCAAGTTGGTTAGTCTTAAAACACTTCATTATAAGTAATTTGAAGCACAGATTAATGGTATATTACCCTGGTAAACGACGCAAAGAATTTCATAAACAAATTAACTGCCTTCTTTTTATCAGTGCTGTTATCGTGACACCAGCGGATTTTCTGACTGAATTCATGAAGCTTCAGAAAAATAATTGTCGTCAAGAAGCTTCTTTGTCTAAATAACGTAATTTGAAAATAAACCACTTCGAAAACTTGTAACTAATAAAGCAAAAATTGAGATAATCAATAAAAGCGCATTACGAAAATTTTCAGCAACAACCTTTACATCTACAAAACGATTACATTTTAGACGACATACAGGTAATTCCAGCTGATCAAATCAACCCATAAATAAGCCTTGGTAGTCCAAAGTGCCTCTGTGGTTTCTTTAAATACTCACAGCGGCTTGAACACAAGGAGGTGCCCATCAACCTCATCGACTCTTATTTGAGGAAAATCAGATTCAGTACATTGAGTAGTAAATTTGTGAGAGCACATACGAGGATATATTGAAAAATTCTTAGCCTACTATAGAACCAAACAAAATTTGAATGTCAAAATATTTTATTACTCAACATATTCTCCTCTTAATTGGATACATTTATTACAGCGAACCTGCAACGTCTCTAGACCTTTAAAAAAAATTGTTTCTTCTTGCTCTGCAAACCAGACCTCCACAGCTTCTATTACCTCCTTGTTGGAAGAAAATGTACGACCTTTTAAACTTTTTTCAGTTGAGGAAAGAGGTGATAGTCGGACGGAGCCAAATCGGGTGAATAAGGGGTGTTCTAGTAATTCAAACCCTAAATCACGAATTTTTGATGGCAACATGAGATTTGTGTGCAGGGGCGTTGTCCTGCAAAAACAAAACACCTTTGGATAGCTTTCCGCGTCTTTTCTCTTTAATATTTTCCGTAGAGTGGTCAGTAATGTCGAATAGTAATCTCCAGTTATTGTTCTACCCTTATCCAAAAATCAATCATGATTACTCCATGGCAATCCCAAAAACTGAAGCAAGAACTTTTCCAGCAGATTTTTGGACACGAAACTTCTTAGGTCTTGGAGAACCAGAGTGTCGCCATTCCATCGATTGTTGCTTTGTTTCTGGATCGTAGAAATGTACCCAAGTCTCATCCATAGTAACAATTCGGTTTAAGAAGTCTACATCGTTTTCAAATCGAGCACAGATCGAACGCGATGCTTCTACCCTTGCACGCTTTTGGTCAACATTCAAACATTTGGGGATCCATTTTGCAGCAATTTTTCTCATGTCCAAATTGACGTGAACCATATGATGAACGCGTTCGTATGAAATATTCAGTGCTTCAGATATCCGTTTTAGCCCAATTCGACGGTCTGATAAAATCATGTCATGAACTGCATCGATATTTTCGGGGACTGACACAGAAACTGGCCTTCCCGATCGGTCATCATCTTCAATGGAAAATTTACCTCTTTTGAAGCTTGCATTCCAATTTTGACGGTCGCATACGAAGGACATTGATCACCAAGGGTATTAAGCATATCTTCGTAAATCTGCTTACCTCTTAACCCTTTTAAATACAGGTACTTGATGATGGCTCGATACTCCAATTTTTCGATTTTCACAATTTCGGTGGACATCTTTTTTCATTTAATTTATTGCGTGACTCTGGTTTACTTTTTGACGTCAAACTTTACACTGACACTTCTAATAAGTTATTGTTCGTTGCTATGGTAACGCAATATTTTGTTTATGCAAGGAACTGGTCTAGGCTAACTAGATATCAATACATCCTCGTATTCTAGTCAGGTTTTGCGAATATTTTTCACAGGATTGACTCGACAAAAGCTCAATGACAATGAGTTTTAAATAAGCAACAGTCAATCAATCAACCTTCGCTAAGTTTTGTGGCTTAACAAAATTTTTTCTATGTCTAGCTTATAACTAATACGTTAATTAATAAATAATTGTGTGTGAATGGCTACTTTAACTAAATTGTGCGTAGAAAAAAGAAATTATATCTAAAACTACAATGTAAAAACAATTTTTGTTGACAACGAGTCTGACAACCAAGCAACACGCAACATACAAAATAGAAAAGTAACCACATGTATTTCTTTGTTTTAGTAGCTGTTTTTAATTACAAATTTTAGTTCTGTTGTGATGAGGTGTTTATTAAAGCCCTTCACTCACGGCGGCATACAATATTTTTACTTACTACTTTTTTTATTTTGCGCGCTTCTTTGTTGCCTGGGATCGTTGTCAACAAAAATCATAAATTTTTGAGTTTGCGAAATGTACCTCATAACCTTTTGTTTAACAATATTTCTGATTACAATAGTTATTCAAACAATCGCCTATGTACCTCGCAAAATTTAAAGAATCCATTTCTCTCTAAAACAGATTGTTTTTTTTCATTTTTCGGGGCATTTGTTTAAAGCTTAAAACAAAAATAGTATATTATAATAATACCGATGTATTTTTTAGCATGAGCCGAAGGCGAGTGCGTTTAATGGCGGTAGTGATTGAAAATTACTGTTTACTTTAACATTGAAGAAATTTAAAGAAATTTTTTAAACTTAAGTTTTTTCTGAATATTCCTTCTGTTAGAGCGTCTTGTCTTCCCCGACCCAGTCAATATGATATGATAATCATGATTATGAAAATTAGGAAACAAAATGACAGAAAGGATGACATTTTAGAAACATTTAAAACCGAATAAATTCCAAAATAATCTGCAAACGCTTTTTGATAAATACTTTGAAGAAAAATTCAAGAGAAGTAGTAAAATTGCCGATACTCAAATTTACTTACGTAAAAAATCACATTTTTTATTTGTTAGTAGTTCCGTCTTATCAAAACCGCTTTTATGGTAATATTATTCGACGTTATTGTTCGTAATTTTATGACTCAAATGCAACAATTGTTTGCCGAATCCGATGTGTTTTTATCATTGTAGTTTGAATTGCCCACTTGAATCATAAACGGTACGTTAGTGGAAAGTAAAAGTGATTAATCATTAAACAGATTCATATTTTATATTCTTTAAAAATTCCAATCAACGACTCCAAGTTCGACCACATTCACAGCAAAATTATTACTTCGGCAAAAACTCCAAACTAAATTACGTAATTGCATATTTTTCTGCGAAACATGCCAAATATGCGAGGAAAGATTTAATCGTTTGGATGTTGTTCAAGAAAATGAATTTTTACATTCAACCCAGTAACGTCACTTTAGGAAGTAATAAAAATGATCTATTTTCAGTCGTCAAAGACGATACTGTTTTGAAGCTTAGAAATCTCATATATTATAGGAATTTGTTTAGGAGAAGTTATTGAAATCTGGATTTATTGGATAAATGCAACCACGGCAATAATTTTTCGATTCTTATTGTATAATTTTCTAATATGCTGAGGTTATAGACCTGTACAATTTGTTATTTACTATTTTATAATTTAGAGATTACGAACCTGCGTGCGTAAGTGATTTGTAAATAATGGATTTATTTATTTTATCGTTTCGTAGTTATCCCATCAACAAATAATGAAATCTTTACAACCAATTTTTTTTATTAATTTATTGATAGGATTCATGTGGAGCTATCCTTTGTGTAACTACAAAAATCGACTAGATTAGATATTAAACTGATTGTTGCAACAAAAGAAATGAAAATTATTGGTGACTATTACTGTAGAGATTTAGATTTCTGTAAATATTATGACTTATGATTAAATATACGAATTACTTAAAATGGAAAAAATAGTTGAAATAGTAGGTATAATATAACATGACCAGTAACACTGAATTCTTTAAATGTTGAACCATTTCATATTAAGTTTAATATTTTTTTAATGAGCATGAGGAAACCTCTTAAAGTTGAAAGTATAAATTAATCCGAAATAATAAAAGAGTGTCCATCTATTTCTTTTGAAGAATTTTTTAGGCGTTCCAAGAACGTCATTTAGCTTCTTCTGCTGTGTATTAATGTTGGATTAAATGAAATTGAGAATTTGTTCAGATAGGTTCTTGAAAATATTCTTAATGTAAAATTATGCAGCAGTCAGTATGGACACGAGCCACACTTTCTTTAAACTTTGGAGGGCTTCAAACAAACATTAATTTATAAACAACAAAAATCTATGTAGGTTAACGGATATTTCGCCTTGATAGGTTTTGCCCAAAATCTAATGAGATCTGCACTATTAAAAATAAGACACATACGCAAAGTTTGATAAAAATACTAGCGGTTTTCTTGATATCTTGTTTATATACGGACGAACGGCCGGAAGGCCGGCAATCAGACTAAAACTTTTTTTTGTTTAATTATAACGTACCAACTCTAATTTGTCGAAAGAAGTTAAAAAGAGTGTTAAAATTTTTGTTTGAAAACCATCCTATTTATAAGATGTGGAGTAAAAAATCCACCTAAAATAAAACTGAAAGAGGAGTATATAGAAGATGAATAAAACAATAAAAACGAATAGTAAAATATTATTTTGGAACGTGGCTAGGATGAAAAATAAATGGAGAGAGTTTTGGGACTATATATAAAATTTTGAGATGGTGGGTCTAGTAGAAACATGGCTAGAAGAAAAAGATTGGGAAGAATGGAAAATAGAAATGCCAGATGATTATGAATGGAAAGTCGAAGTAGCGAAAAAAAGGAGAAAACGGAGAATAGCTACGGGGGTAAAAAACTGGAAAAATAAGGAAGAGGAGGAAGGAAGACAAATACAACGAATAGTAAAAGTATGTTACTATAATGGCATACGGCAAAAAATATGGTATAAACAAGAAGAAATATAGAAGAAATGTTAAGATAGAAACAAAGAAAATATAATAATAGGGGACATTTTAATGCAAGAATACAAGAAGAAGGAGGAATGGTGTCGAATGAAGAAGAACTAAGAAGGGTATCAAGGGATAAAAAAATAAACGCACAAGGAAAAATATGTGTAAAGAAAGAGGATGAACAATATTAAATGGAAATATGAAAGAAGAGGGAAAAGGGGAATATACATTTATGATTGAAAGACGAGAATCAGTAATTGATTATGTGATAGTGAATGGGGAAGGGTTGAGAAATATTAAAAATAAAAGTAGGAGACAAGGAGGAATCAGATCATCAACCTTACAAATGCTGTTAAATGGTGGAGAACAAGAAAAATTAATAATAGTAGAAGGAGGAGATGTATAGGGAGGGAAAAAACATGGACCGAAGATAGTATAGAAAGGTGCAGGTATATTGAATATGAAAGAATATCAAGAAGAAAGGCAGAAGATGTAGAAAAGAAACAAAAATGGTAATAAGAAAAATGAAAGATAAGTAGAAAAAATTAAGAAACAGAAAAAACTAAAGGAAGGAAGAAAAAATTGCCGGAATTTACAATGTGAGAGCAAAAAATCACAAGAAGATAAGAAGACAGAAGAAAGGACATATACATATTGAGGAATACAAAGAATAAAAAAAAATACAAAGTACAATGTAAAAAGAAAAAATATATATAAAATACAAATAGAAGAGAAGGTACGAATATTAAAAAACGAGTGGTAAATATGCAGATTCTGAAATAAAGAGAGACATAAAAGAAAAGGAGAAGCACAAATGTAAAAGAGCATAAATTCATAGAACATTATATGTAGTTACTGAAGGGGAAAAAATTCAAAAAAGAATAACAAGGACGAAAGACCGAGAAGGGAACGAGAGGGTGAAATAAAGAAGGAAGAAGTAGAAAAGCAATGATAAAAGTAAAAAGAGGAAGGCAGAAGGCGGATGGAAGACAGGGAGAATAGTTGAAATTAACGAGAGATAAAGATTGAGAATCTGGAAAAGAAAAGGAAAAGAAACGTTGAGTAAAAAGAACAGATGAAAAGAAAAAGATGTGGACAAAAAATATTGTTAGCAGATTGGACAATATGCATTACTATTCCTTTTTATGAAAAATGCCAAAACACGTCAATTTTTTTTGTTAATATAAAATTTTTTAACGTAACTATTTCAACCCGTGAACTCTTTCGTAGAGGTAGCAACCCCTTCCATTTTTTTTAATTGGTGGCGGGGAGTGACAATAACTATTGTTTTTACAATTGTTAATAAAGCAATTTCAATTTTCTCATAGATTTTTTTAGCTATCAGCCAAATAATCGTCTGCTGCAATTTTTGTTTCTTAACATATATTTTTTTAAACTTCAAGACTTACTAATTATTTTATTTATTTAAGTACCACACCATCAAATAGACAATCAAATTTACTTCCAATCGAAGTAGCACAAGCCACCGCCCCAATAAAAAAAAATTGAGGAGGTTGCTACCTCTACGAAGGAGTTCACGGCAGGGTTGAAATAATCACGTTAAAAAATTTTATATTAACAATAAAAATTTACGTGTTTTGGCAATTTTCATAAAAAGCAATAATAACATCAAAAATTAGTTTATTCGTTGCTAATGCCGTTCACGGTATATATTTTAAAACAGTTGACAAATAAGAGTTAGAAAAGAAGGGAAGGAAGTTTCTCGCAGTCTAAAAGCGGTTTTTGATATTGTAAACAAAAAGAAATTGTGGGAGACTCTAAGCGAAAGTAAGATAAGTAGTGATTTGGTGGAAACGATAGAAGAATGAAATACAAATGCAAGATGTAGGACAGGAATAAAGGGGAAGTTAGGAGAGATATTTTGGAAGAAAAAAGGTCTGAGGCAAGAGTGCCCATTCAGTCCGGAGGAGATTTAGAAAACATATTTTAAAGGTCACCATTAAAGAGGTGGGGCAGCAATAGGAAATATAAATGTTTGGCTACTTGCTTGTGCAGGCGATATTGTGGTGATAGCCATCAGTGAAAACGAAATGAGGGGGCAATAGGAGTGATGAAAAAATACTTTAAAAAAAGAACTTAAAGATAAATGTAAAGTAGAGAAAAATAATGGTTTTTCAAAAAAGAAGAGGGAGACAAAAAATTAAAGTGGGAATGAGGAAAAGAAGAAATCGAGAGTGTAAACGTTTAATAATACTTACCTAGGTTATAAGTTGAGGTATGACAATAAAATTGCCGAACACATTAGAGAATTAGCTAAAAAAGAGAATAATGTAGTTAGGCAGATATGGGGAACGGGAGAGAAAATATTCGGAAAGGACATGGAAAACTGATGGATTTTTGGAAAAATTGGTAGTAAGTGTAATGATGTACGGAGCGAAGATATGGAGATGGAAGGAATGGGAAAAATTGAAGAAAATGCAAAAAAACAATGGTAATGAACGTTGATGCTAGATAAGGCAACACCGGGTAATATGGGTGAAATAGAAGTTAAGCAAAAAAAAAAGATTTCAGGCGGGAAAGCGTAGAAATACGAGAAAGGAATAAATGAAGGAGATCCAAATTTAACATTTAGAGAATGTTATAAAGAGTATAGATAAAGATGTGGTAAGAAGGGATATATAGACATACAGGCACAGGAAAGAAAATCAAAATTAAAAGAAACCTAATCACGGTTTGAAAAGCTAAATATTTAACGGGAAAATACAGTTTAAAAAAGCAAAAGAATAATAGCGAGATTTCGATACGACAATGAAGAAAATGGGAACAAGTACTGGTGAAGAATGGAAAACATTAAACATATAATCGAGGAATGTAAAGAGTAGAGAGAGAAGAAAAAAAAAATAGTGATAAAATTGTGATGAAAATTGTGAAAAAGAAAGAGGGAAGAATGGAGAAAAAAATTAAAAGAGACGCAGGGTTTACAGAAAAAAAATTTTGGCATATATTAAAATCCGTGTTTTTTTCAATGTTTGCGTTTAAAAGGCCATTAAAGTTCTTCAAAATAAGATGTAAAAGAGGATTGTACGTATTACTTACGTATTCCAGCATAAGCATTGTACTAGTTTCAGTGTCATGAGTATAATGTGATATTGCCAACATTTAGTAACGTTTTTGCCGGCGAATGCCAAGAAAAGGGGTGTTCCTGACCGATTTTGAGTGATTATGGACGGAGGACCGAAAATAAATATACTATATTAATTGTACACTATAGAAGATGAAAATAAAGTTATAAAGTGCTATGTCCCATTTCCTTCTCGATGGAGTAGAGTCATGGACATTGACAAACACGATTGCAAAAAAGTGAAAGCATTTGAAGTGTGACTCTACCATAGAATATTGAAGGCATTATGGATGGCGAAATCAGCGAAGTTTAAAAAAATGCAATAATAGTACTTGGTGCACATTATAAGAAATGAAAAAAAAATACAAACAGTGCAAGTTATAATACAATAGAAAGTAGAAAGTAAATAAGGTCTCTGAAGAAGAGAAAGAAGAAGAAGAACAATAATATCGTATCATCGTATCACCTATTCAAGGCAACAATCAGTAACCACAGCAAATATGGTTATTAACAACCTTCGAAACAAATGAGAACGACCAATGAGAAGAAAAAGTTTTCTAAAGCTTGTCTGATCAATTATTTCAAATATATTTATGTATCCAAACCTTTTCACATTTTTAGCATGGTTTTAAGATGTTCCTAGTTACCTTTCATTTTACAAACTTTTTTATTTAACTCAGTTTTGATTTTTCCAGTTTACTTATTTTTTTCTGGTACTTTTCATTAAACCCATTTCTAAATTATGTTAATATTTATTTTAAATTTTTATTTCTCAAAGTTCTGTACTCATTTTCTACTATCAATTGATTTTTAACTTCCTATTTAACGTTCAAAAATCATTTTTAATTTTCACAATTTCGTACCGCCTCAGTACAATTATGTTCTTACACATTTCATAATTTTTGTATAAATTTGTTTTTAATTAATTTAATTATAACTGTATGTGGAATATAATAAAGGTCCGAAGAACCGTCCTTGTTGAACACCATTCATAAACTTCGAAAGTTCTAAAAATTGAAAACGTTTTATTTACAAAAGATCGTGAGCGATCTACAAAGCATAATATGTAAAACCGTTGTGTAAATTACAAAGGTACACGTTAGATTAATTCAAATCTAATATGTTATACAATACAACCACCGATTTGTTTAGAAAGATGCAAATCTTCTCATTAGTGACAAGTAAGTTCAAAAGACGTACACACATATATCAGTTTGTAAACAGTACTTACTGAGTTACAAACGCTCTGTTGAATATTGTTCTCGCACAAAATGCAACTGTTATAACATATAAACAAGATATGCTTGCATAAATATGTTGCACCAGGAAATGACGGCGGTCATGTCATTGATTACTTATTAAAACCAGGAAGAAGGTCGTATTATTTACTATAACTGAAGTAATTGTTTTTGTAAGTAAACAACTTTAACACAATAACATTAAAAATTAATCTTCCTACAATTTTGAACGATTTAAAAGTAATTAATTAATATGTAATAGATTATGTTTACAATTAACCGGAACAAGGAAATAATTGCAAAAATTGCTTTTTTATTAGGAATTAATGCATTGTCAGCTAATCAAGCCGCAATGGATATAAATTAAATATTAATTGGTTTAATAATTTTAGTGATAATTCCGAATTCCGCAACTTGAAGTTTGGTTTCTTGAACGACGTATTATTTTTGAATATAAGAAAAAAGTATAAATTCATCTTTATACAGGTTGGGGCACTATCAACGAATTATTCTGTACCACTAAAACGACAAATAATGTAAGAAATCTTAAGGCATACATATATCGAGATTATTTGAAACCACATTTTAAAAATATTTTTCATTATACAGGGTGCTCCAGAAATACGTACTATATCAAAGTTGGGTTATTTTAAATAGAACACTTTGTATTTTTTTCTATTTTTGAATTGTACGATAAAAATAATGTATGTTCTTTAACATGTCCCTATACCTACTTACATCCGTTTCTGAGATAAATCGATTTTACTTGATTTACAGACCCTCCAAAAATGCAATAACTTCAAGATAAATAAGAACAAACAACTTTGGTTTACACCACCTTACTAAGAGCCTTCAACATCTCTTTTGCAATATTTACTATTATGTTATCATGTACAAAGTGTTTTAAATACTACCGCATAACGCTAACGACTTAAAACTTATATAACTTGCTTAACTTAAATGGAACACTTTGTATTTCTGTCGCCTGTTGGAATTAGGAATTAGTTACCTTTCAATCGGTATTAGGGTTACCAAGCCCTAACTCTGATAGTTTTCGAGGTATTTTAAAATTTGCTAGTTAAATAATTTGCAATTTACTGGAATTTAAGTTACCTGTAAGATATCAATAAAATAAACATTATCTTGCAAACATTTTTAATGTATAGGCCAATCCAGCTTTAAATATTAACCTTAAAAATTTTTTTTTTTCAGAACAAAATACAGAAATGTGCTCATTACTTAGGCCAGGCTCTAAGAGTCAGTCGAATCACACCCACCTGTCGCAAACAACAGCAACCGTTATTAATTTCAGCAAAAATCTATGACACTGTAAACATTGGTAACTTTGTTAAAAATTTTAAAAATAATGGTTTTCGAAATTATCGTACTACTATTAAAGCGATTTGTATTACATTCTTAGTTAACAGGTTAAAGTTTGTCGATGTTTACAGTATGATTGATTTTTGATGTACCAAATAACGGTTGCTGTTGTTAAACATCAGTAAATTGTGACCGGTGTGCGTAATTCGACTGACTCTTAGAGCCCGGGATTATATTCATAAGCACATTTCTGTTTATTTTTCTGAAAAAAATAAATATTTTGAGGTAAATATTTAAAACTGAAAGTTGCAAGATAATGTCCATATTGCTGATATTTCACAGATAACTTAGACTCCAGTACATCGTAAATTGTTAAACTATCAAATTTTAAAATATCTCGAAAACTATCATAGTTAGGGGTTGGTAACCCTAATACCGACTAAAAGGTAATTAGTTCCAGCTTTCAACAGGCTACAAAATTTAGGGTGTTCCATTTAAGTTAAGCACGTTATTTAAGTTTTAAGTCGTTAGTGCTATGCGGTAGTATTAAAAACACCATCATAACATAATAGTAAATATTGCAAAAGAGATGTTGAAAGCTCCTAGTAAAGTGGTGTAAACCAAAGTTGTTTGTAAAGTAAGTAGGTATAGAAACATGTTAAAGAACATACATTATTTTTTATCGTAAAATTCAAAAATAGAAAAAAATACAGGGTGATCTATTTAAAATAACCCAACTTTGATATGGTACGTGTTTCTAGAGCACCCTGTACAATCCAAAATATTTTTAAAATGTGGTTTCGAATAATCTTGACATATGTATGCCTTAAAATTTTTAACATTATTTGTAGTTTTAATGCTATACAATAATTTGTTGGTAGTGCCCCACCCTGTTAATGGTGTCCATTTAGTGCGATATCGGACGATATCTCGTTTTAGGGTGATGCCAGAAAAAAAGTTAAATGCAAGGTTGTTTGATGTTTCGAAGTGCATAACCCAAAATTAGTTTAGTATATGCGGGGATACCAGACAAAATTTTGCTTTTTTCAATGGAACACACCTTATATTTTTAGATCTTTAAATTTCTTGTACATTTCTTAATTAAATTGATGTATCATGTCCTATAGCTAAAGTCAATAGTTTTTTAATTATTAATTTTTTCGACAGATAACATTTTAATTTATTACACCACCAATTGTAATGCTAGGAGGTTGATTTTTAGACTACACAACAACGAATAAACATCCTTTAAGGCTTCGTTCAAAGTAATCCCAATTTTTATACAGGGTCTTCGTTATTCACTTTTAAATTTAGGTAATTTTAAACATCCATAACTTTCTTATTTCCAACGGAACTATTATCAACTATTTATATCATTCGATGAAAAATATTATTTTCTACTAGTTTGCCATAGCATCCCTATTCCTAAAATGAATATTGACAAAGATATTAAATAAAATGTAAACATAATGCTGTTTTCAACATTTAATTCCGATACATTTTTCTCGGTTGGCCATGAATGACACTGTTTTGTATGAAACATAGCGAAATATGGAACACCCTACATATTATTTAATTTTTGTATTAACTCAAAGTTAACACTTTTTATTAAGCGGTTTAATAAAATATCATGAAAAAAAAAATAACAATACAATTTTATTAAACAAGTAGATAACAACTCAATTTTAAAATTAAATAATAACCAACAGAAATTCTAAAAATTGGGAATAATAACACTAAACATAATGTTCGATGTGTCCACCCTGCTGTTCTTCACACAAACGAATTCTCCTAACCAAAGAAGTGCTTACTCTTTCTAGCATCTCCCCATTATCATTAAAAACGTTTCTAATTCGTTGCTGCATATTTTCACGAGCTGTAGGAGGTGTTTGATAAACTCGTTCTTTTACAAATCCCCATAAAAAGAAATCAAGTTTCGTAAGGTTTGGAGATCTTGCAGGCTAAGAAACTGATTCCCACCTACCAATCCATTTATTGGGAAAATGTAAATTTAAATATTTCCTAATTCGGCGACTAAATGAGGAGTTAAAACTTCAAGAGGTAATTGGTCGACATTATCCTCCAATTCATTTTGCAAAAAATAAAGTTGTCTCCATTTTCCGTCCCGTTGAAGAAATAACGCCCGAGAAGTCTTCTTCCAATGATGCCTCCCTATACATTAAGTGACCATCTATGTGATGATCCAGTGGTATAAGGTGTCTTGGATTGACATCAGCATAATAATAGAAGTTACGACAATTTACGTAGCCATTTTTATGAAACGTAGCTTCGTCTGTGAAAAGCACAAAATCAAAAAAGTCCTGTTGTTCTGGGATCCTATTTAATGCCCAAAGACAAAAATTACAGTAATTAACAAAATCTTGGTTAGATAAATCTTGCACTAGCTGTTCATGATATGGTCAAATTTGGCTTTCTGTATAATTGACTGTATAATTGACGGTGGATCTTCCTATACCATCTAATTTCCGCACAATTTGCCTACAAGAAACATAAGGATCTTCTACTACGGTCTGCATAACAGCAATTTCATTTTCTTCACTTGCTGCTGATTTTTATCTTTCCAAATTTCTTTCATAATTTACGTTTCCAGTTCTTTCAAAATCTTTCTTTAAGCCTTTCAAATGCCAATCAATTTGGATGACGTTCCGCCTGAGGAAATCTTGGTGCGTAAATTCTACTTGCTAGTAAACAATTTTCGTCACTTGCGCCCAAACAGTAAGTCATTTTTATCAGTTCGTCTTTCGAAAAATTAATTTTGATTATAAGTATCATGACCAACCGAGTAAAATTTATCGGAATTAAATGTTGAAAACAGCATTATGTTTATATTTTATTTAATATCTTTGTCAATATTCATTTTAGGATTAGGGAATGCTATGGCAAACTAGTAGAAAACAATATTTTCCATCGAATGGCATAAATAGTTGATAGTAGTTCCGTTAAAAATAAAAAAGTTATGGATGTTTAAAATCACGCAAATTTAAATGTGAATAACGAAGACTCTGTATAAATATTGGGATTACTCTGAACGAGGCCTTAAATCAACCTCCTAGCATTACAATTGATGGTGTAATAAATTAAAATGTAAGTCATCTATCTGTCAAAATTTTTCGAAAAAATTGATAATTAAAAACTATTGACTTTAGGTATAGGACATTATACACCATTGAAAATAACAAAATTTTGTCTGGTATCGCTCTTATGGAGTACCCTGTATATAATACTAAACTAATTTTAGGTTATGCACTTTGAAACGTTGAACAACTTTGCAGTTAACTTTTTTTCAGGCACCACCCTGAAACGAGATATCGTTCGATATCGCACTAAATGGACACTCTGTATATATAAATGGATAGTAGTTTGTTCGGATGCTCAAAACTTAAAAACGGTTGGACCAAATTGGATACATCCTTTGAGGGTTTGTTCGTAATACGTAAAAGTTTAGGAAAAAAGAAAAGTCCAAAAATTCTCAACCGATTGGGTTTGATCATTTAAACAAATTTCGTCTGGAATTGCCAATGCTCGAACTATTAATTCATATTTATTAATGAATTCGAATTTTGATTTGAAAGATCAATTTCAGAAGTTTTTTTCCAGACTTAAAAAAAACAATTTTGGATCGTCACATTTATTGAATGGTGCACTCTATATCTTTAAAGTATATACACTATTTGTGATTAGAGGAAGAAAGTAACTAGAACATCATGATTTCAAATACTTCATACAAAAATTAATCAGATGATTCATGAAGGATTTCAAATTTTTATTAAAATGGTTTCTACGGGTCTTTGAACCATTCGTAGTGTATTCTGAAAAAAAATATTCGTAGTAGTAGGTTAACATGAAATGACATCACTGATAGGACAGACTACAGAAAAGGTGAAGACGAGCAATCTTGTTTACAACAAGGAAAAGCTATTAAATAACAATGGCAAAGTATCAAAAGATCTTTTATGTCTATTAGTATCTGCATGTTTTGTTATTGCACTTAATTCTCGTATTGTAGAAGAAAATTCCAAAGCAAATGGTTTTAAAAAATAATTAAGTTCTAAAACCGAAAGAGATCTAAACCTAATTTTGGTTTGCTACTCGATAACACCAAAACATTGAATGGATGGTTGTTAAGTAGATACATACGGACAGAACGAGGTCAATCAGTAGTTTTTAATATTTTTCGTTTCAGCTCCTCTTCAACCAATAAAAAATTCATAAAAATATGGATTAGTATTATAAATTTAAATTAAAATAACCCATTATTATATTATTTCAGTATTCAGTGACTGCCGTGGACCTGATGATACTTCAAATAGCCAACCGATTTCGTTGCTTCGTTGAAAGCTAAACAACAACCCTAAATTATTTTTTAGCTAGATGCGTTGAGGGAAAGAAAAAGGAAGAACTTATTTTTTCCATAGTTGTGGATAAGTGACTTTAAGCTGACCCAAGCAAATTCTTAACCAAACCTGTTTAAGATCCATAAACTGTATTTGTAAAACATGTTCGAGATCTTTAACCAATTCAAATGAAAATGGATCTAAAATCCAATTGGGGATTTATAAGTTGAGTAGGTCTTAAATTCTTGATTCTGTGTTCTTTTTTAGCTGCAAAAGATGATTAGTGAGAATTTTAATTTTCTCAACAGAAATAATTCCATTTGAACATGTTTTGAGCTTTGGAAACTAACTGAGTTCTTGGGCGATTTATGTTCTTTTTGTAAATATCACACTGGGTAACAAATGGGGAAATTATCCCTTTGGCCTTTATAAAGTTTACCTTATTTCTCTGAATCTTCAAGTTGATTGTGAGGTACCCAATCTCAATTTTTTGTTGTTAAAAATCATGTATTATTGTTCCTTTAATTATGGAAAATAATACATGTGTGTCATTCATCAAACTAATAAACACACAATTTTCCTTATGGGGATCATAAAAGAATACAAAAATTCTTCAAATCTTTAATTCCCAGTGGTGGGGAGGCGATAGGTTTTTGCATTTGAAGCATAAATGTACCGGGAAGTACTAATAAATGGTTGTCCTGGTTTGATCCACAAAAACTAAGTGAAATTGTCTTCGAGCACGAAACTTAGCCAAATCACACGATAAGTTTTGTGTCCTAAAAGAAGGTTGAGGAAGCGTGGTTCAATAATACGAACACGAAACTATATCTGTACCGGATCATGGTTAATTGATCTCGAATAGAACTGTTTACTTAATTTTTTTTAAGGAAGTGATATTTCCAATCCTTGTTTCTGCATCTAACTTTAATTACTGAAAAACTAACAAGAAAATTTGTTCAAATTTTGATTGTCAAATTTTTAGAGGAATTGAAAGAAATCAAATTTTTTTTTTAAATTTGTTTAAGATATTTGAATGATATTTATGCACTAATCGACATTTACATCTCACAGCGATTAACTTCTTTTTCAGGTGCCTATCTGTTCTAGATGTTGGCTATCTTATTTTTTATTTCTGTTGTTTTTAACCAAAAAACTTCTCCTTCTCCTTCCGAAGTTTAATTTTCTGTATCTGTGCTGATTTCGTCTTAGATGTAGGAATTTCTTTGCTTTTATCGTATCTCTTCTTCAGTAGGTACTCTTCTAAGAATTTCAGTGTTAGCTACACTTCCCGTCTATAAAACTCCTTGGTATCGTCCTTTATAATAACAATAATGTCAATGTTAAAAATTAAAAAGATATTCTCCAGTTCTTCGAATTTGTATTGATCAATATAAGTCTAAGGTATAGACTCCTGTTGTAACATTTATGGCGACCGTGACAGGACTGGGGAAAATTCAGAGACTCTTGGAGATCCATCGTGTCCTTCGAGAGAATTTATGGTGACATTCTAGAAAGCATTAGTTCTTTTGAGCCCGATTTCAGTGTTATTCAAGGTAAAATGCGTCATTTCGTAGTCATTTTTAAATCTTTACGTTTTAAATATTGATCACATATTAATAAAATGCTTCTCTTTTGTCAATTCAACACTAATTGCTCGTGCACTCACAATTGATCACTATTTTGTTTACTCAGTTGTGTTGTCACGTCCTTGCCTATAATGATATGTCATTAACATATCTGATATTATTCAACCGTGTCCATTTACAAAATTTCTGAATAATAATTTATTTGAATAGATATCAAACAGGATCCTGCTTCACTCTACCTAAAATTTATTTTGAGTCAGTTTGATATTCTTCTTCAAGTACCTATCGGTTTGCTATTATTCTTATGTCTTTGTCATCTGTAGTTTTTTTCTATCATTTTCCATGATATACCCTTTTAAACGTTATTTTTTTACAATCCAAAAAGCGTGCATGCATCTTTGGACTAAAACCTAAATATTAACACACTTTTCATTTTTTTTCTACAGGGTGGTGCTTTTGAAAACGGGTTATAGGGATTTAGCTTTGTGAACTGGTTTTTTTCGAATTCCTGCTCGCCCTTTCAAGTGACAAAAATGGTTTTGGTATCAGAACACAGCTAAAATTATTGCACATGGCGCTCTCTATCAGAAATCGGCTAAATTACATGTTTTTTTTGAAAAATCATCAATAAAAATAAGTAATTTTTGATGTTTATGTATTGTAACCTTCCTATGTAATTTAGGTTTAATATCATTCGAAGCTGTTCCTTGGGAATAAAGCATTTTATTTGCTTATTAATGACTTTTCTTTCAGCCTTATTGTCAAAACGTAGGAATGTTGATTGTTTAGGAAACCCAATACTATTTTTTCTTTATTATCAAAACTTACTTTTAATTTTATTGACAAATGTATAACCTTCAAAATGTAGTATATCGGCTTTATTAGGAGTAAAAGCGACACTTTTTATAACGAGTTCGGCCGGTAACTACAACTGTATAAGATGTTTTTTTAACCTGAATGAACATGCTATTTTTTCGTTAAACGTCGTTATATACAGAAGAAAGAAAAATTGATCTAAGATATATTGTTTAATATCGACACGTACTTATTACTCAATTTGAAAATTATTTGTTGCTTAGAAATTTACTTTTAAGTCCGCACAGTCGACACTAAAGATTTTTTAATTTCGCTGGTAATAGGAACCGGCTGTGTTCAAAGAAGAGAAACTTTAGTGTCAAATAATAATAATAATAATATCTTTATTCTTAAAACTTCTTTTTGCTATCAATTAGAAAATTTAATAATAAAATAGCTCACCTTTAGTACAGGCTAGCACAGGCTAGCACACATTTGCTCAACGCTAGCACACCTTTAATAACGGAGTTATTGACGGTTGAATCTAGAAACAATTTTGAACTTTTGACGTTTCAACATTAAGAGCTGAGCTAACACAGGCTAGCACAACTAAAAATAATAATGATAGCACACCTCTCATAACAGGGTTATTGAGATTTGAATCTGAAAGGGCTAATGCCTGGTTTACACAGTGCGAGCTGCTGCCTGGCCAGTAGACAGCTACTCGATTTGTCTACTCCTACGCCAGTAGCTCGGCTCGCCTTTGCTGTACACGATACCAAAGCGATCTCAGCCCTTTAACAAAAATATCGAATTTTTGAGGTCTGCACACGAAGAAAGTGAATGGCGAGCATAGACTACACAACTTTGCTCAACAGTAGCACACCTTTAATAACGGAGCTAGCTATTCTCTTTCGTGTGCAAACGTAAAAAAATTGATATATTTTGTGGGAGGGCTGGAGTCGCCTTAACCCTTCCAGATTCACACCTCAATAACCCGGTTATTAAAGGTATGGTAGCGTTAATTTTAATTGTGCCAGATTCAAACTTCAATAACTCTGTTATGAAAAGTGCGCTCTCTTTAATGTTCAAACGTCAAAAGACCGAAATTTTCTTAGATTCAACCTTCAATTACTCAGTTATTAAAGGTGTGCTAGCGTTGAGCAAAGTTGTGCTAGCTATTCTTTTTCGTGTGCAAACATCAAAACGTCGATATTTTTTGTCCATATTCAAACCTCAATAACCTTGTTATGAAAAGTGTGCTAACATTATTTTTAGTTGAGCTAACTCAGCTCTTTAATGTTCAAACGTCAAAAGTTTGAAATTTTTTTGGGGGGGTGATGGCTTTCTAGATGCAACCCTCAATAATTCCGTTATTAAAGGTGTGCTAGCCTTGAACAAAGTTGTGCTAACCTGTGCTAGCTATTCTCTTTCGTGTGCAACCATCAAAAATTTTATATTGTTTTGTGGGGTGGGGGCTGAGATCGCCTTAGCCCCCCCAGATTCAAACCTTAATAACTCTGTTATTAAAGGTGTGCTAGCGTTGCGCAAAATTTTGCAAGCCTATGCTAGCTGTTTTCTTTCGTGTGCAAACGTCAAAAACTAATTATTTTTGATGGAGGGCTAAGGCAACTAAGCTCTATTTGTCTCGATAGTCAAAGTTTCACAGTTAGAGTAATTCAAATGCAGAATTCGTAAAATGTCAACGCAATTCGCATTTTCAACTAGTTTTTTGATCCATTCAGTTAATTTCTTTTCTAAGGGAATAGTTCCTCCTTTTTTAAATCTCTTTTATTTAATAGCGTTTCTTCGATTTTTAAAGCAAAACGACTACTAATTTCTTCTTTTTTTCTTAGTTCACTCTAGCTTAGTTTAGTTTGTTATGTCATATTATATGTTTATATTCCTTCTTTTTCATTGTTATATTAATCCTTCTTACAACTGGACCTTGATCTGAACTTATACTTGTTAAAATTTACCCAAGATTCTCAACGGAACTAAAGTTAACAAGATTTTAACACGTAAATCCCTATGGATAGAAAAAAACTCACTGTATGTTTGTAAATGGGAATGTTAAATCAGAATGGATGAACTACTTAAGTCAAAATTATATTGACATATGCTAAAGTTACGACAGTCATGACACTGTATATTTTTTGATAGATTTTTATAGTGTATTTTTTCTCTATACAAAGCGTAAAAAAAATACAGTTGTATTATAAATTCTTTGAGAAACACCAAACTGTATCACCCGCTATATAGAGAAAACCAAAAGAACTAGCATCACCCTCTAGTTTAGAAGAACATTTTTTATTTGCACATATGTTATATTTTTGAGTTCAGCAAGCTTTTATTTAATGTTATCTGCTATCATACTATTACGCATAATAATTTTCTATTGTTTTAGATGTGTTTATTTAAGTGATTTAGCCAAAACCAGAGTTGTTCGTTATGTTTAATGAGATATACGAAATGAATAATATTAAAATATTGAAGTCCATATAAATAAGATAGTAACTATAGATAATATTAGACCAAAGTTGGCAAATAAACACTAATTTGTCAATAACATATTTTTTTTAATGTATGAATGTATCATGTGCCTGATTAAGAGAGGCCACCCGGTGTCTTAGAAACTATTTATCGTACAGCTTAGGAAAAAAATCCATATAATATACGACATCGACTTTTATTCTTAACTAAATTGAAAATTTTACATAATCTAGCAGGCGTCTAGATGTCATAAATTGTTGACAGCTTAAAAATGAAACGTTTATAAATGTACTAGATATTTTGATATAGCGACGTACGTCTCGCTCTGTTCTTGACAATTACTTACAAATAAATAAAATTACTTTGCATTTAAGACTTTATGACATCTGGACGCCTACTAGATTATGTGAAATTTTCAATTTAGTTAAGAATAAAAGTCGATCCCCTAGTATACCACACTTTTTCTCGTATCTCCACTTAGAAAATAGATATTAAGATGCGGTTTTTACCATTTTTTATTTAATTTCTTGTTCTTTTAAGTAAATAATTTAAAAGTATAGCATTGCATTTGAAAATTCCCAAAAAGTCGAAACATTAACAATTGGTCAAACAACGCCACCTAGCGATCGTTAAAAAACCAAAATAAAACGATAATATATTTCATTAGGCATTGAATTGACTTTGAAATGATATTAAATTTGTCAAAATCCCTAAAGCGGTACAAAACTTATGACTGTTTTACTTAGTCAGCTTTGCCGGTCACCCCTACCAGTTATTTGACAAGATAGAAGAAAAAACATTGAAGCAAACTTAGATAAAACGATCTGACGATTACGAATATTTAAATTTTGTGGTACCATTACCATACATTTATTATTAAAAATGTGGTTTTTGTATTATTATTGTAAACTACGCCCCCTATTGGTGGAGTAGGAAACTTGAAAATATTTTTCAGCAGTTTCTCATAAGCGACTTTATTATATGGATTTTTTTTCCCTAACTTATACGATAAATAGTTTCTGAGATAGGTGGCCTCTCTTAATCAGACACATGGTACACTCATGAAATTTAAAACTTGTACACCACAAATTCTGTAAACAAAAGTGTACACATTGCGAAGCGGGCTTAAGGGTATCATTTACAATTCTAACAGCAGGTAGTCTCAGCATGAGTTATCTTATAGAAGGACTGTAGAATGAATCATTAAACTAAGCACGTTTTAGAAAATAGGTAATTTACGTTGCTTACTTAATTTTTTTCTTTAAAGAATATATTTGAAGGTATCGCTAATTATTTTTAAATAAATCTAACTTACTAATTATTGTAAGTTATTAAAAAAAATCATTAAACTCTCTATTCATAATATTTAGTCCTTACAAAATGTATATTTTATGACGTTTCATTTTTTTCTGTAGTTAATATAAAAAGTGAAAATAAAAACTAAGGCAATTCTTATTGTCAACGTATATATTTAGTTTTTGACAAGAATTTATTACATAATTATAATTAAGATACCAAGTTATAGTTTAAAATTAAATGAAAACGTTTTTTTTAAATAAAGGTATTACTATATAAATAAATATAAGAAATCAATAATGGGTGTGACCTCCATTATTATTGATACATTCTTGGAGGCGTCTGCTCATTGACGCTATCAAGGTATCAATATAATTAATATTAATCGTTTCCCATGCGGTATCAATGGCTGCAATTAGTGCATTACGGTTTACTGGTATAAAATTTGGCCCTTGTTGTCTTCGGATAACAGCAAGTATTCGAGCCCAAACATTTTCGATAATGTTAAAATCTGGGCTTTTGCTGGCCAGGGTAACAGCTCCAAGTTATTTGCTTGTATCCAGTTGCGCACAACCTGCGAAGTATAGGGTCATCATATCCCGATAGTTAATTATCGAATGTTCCAAGAAAATATGTGTAAATAGTAAATGGAATCTACTAACGTAACGTTAAGTCGTTAATTATAGTTACATAACTCTCCTTTCATAAGATATAGTTCATATTAATATGCTTATTGTAAAGCTTCGTACACACCTGAACAACAAACCGAGGAACAAACAGAACAACGAACCGAACGGCAATCGGAACATTAATTTGGACGGTGCTACGTACGAATTTTAGAACAGATTCGCAAGTCCTGATTGTTCCACGAACGGTTTGCGGCGTTCCCGCAACTTGTCGGTTTTTTCTCCGACATCAAAGAAAATGCGCGCGAATGCGTTTGCAGGTTTGGACGAATCTAAACAAAACGGCGAACAAACTTATGCGGGAGAATTAAATTATTTATTTTTGTCCTCCCTTTTGTGGGTTTGTTGTGTTTTAGGTAATATTATGGAGTTGACAGAAGAAAAATGTTTTAAATTAATCAGTGTTTAAGAATGCAAGAAAAAAATGATGTCCCTATTAGCATCATTTGGGCGGGAAATTTCCAAAATAAAAAAAACGAAGTAAATTATAATTTTTACTCTTCTTTGTGCGTAAAAATTTGGTTGGCACTATCTTCTTGTTTTCCGCAATTTTCTCTTCTCAATAATAAATATATATGAACTGAAAACTACTGAAAATAATTACAGCACAAACGTTCCGTTTGTTGTTCGGATTGTGGAAATCATAAAAGATCGTTTGTCGTTCTGTTTGACTTTCGGTTCGTTGTTATGTTTGTTGCTCGGTTTGTTGTTCAGGTGTGTACGAAGCTTTACAACTTAAGCAACAATTTTTTGGCGAATAAAGATTAGTTTGTGATGTAATATTAGAAACACAAATTTATATCATATCAAATTTATGACAACTTAAAACCAAGAACGTGTATGTTATTGCTAAGAAATTATTAAGGAAAAAGCGCAATTGCAGTGTAAATATTTATAATTAGATATTTTCGAAAGTTTATAAGTCCTCTATTGTAATCTTAATACTTAAAAGAAAATCCTGTCCATTAGCATTATAAGGAAATGGCTTTTACTTTATGAATAAGTTTCAATAACAATAGAATATCCTTGCTTGTTTAATTTACTTCCTTTGAGTCATATTGCTCTAAGGGTTGTTACATTGGTCATTAGAAGTATGTAATAAATAAACAATTACCTACTGTTTGAGAAGGGGTAGTGTGAACCAATAAATAAAGTAAGAAATGTAAATTCCATTTTAGTTTAAAATTTCAAGTGTTGTGAAAATGCCACCTCATCTCGGTGCTGATTTGAAAGCGCGGATTGTTTCGGAATTAGCGGCGGGCCGTAGCGTGCGTGAAATTTCACGTATGTTAGATATACCAAAAGCACCGTAGGGCATTACCGAGTAAAATGGAATCTTGAACACACTTTGGAAAGAGCCATCGGAAGTGGTAGACCTAAAGTATCTACACGTGCTCAAGATCTCGAGTTGTTTCATTACGTAACAGAACAACCATTTGCTACATACTCCAGGGCTATAGCAGATACACATTTTCCCGGATGCCGTATAACTGCACAAAAAGATTAAAGGAGATGGGAATAAAGAAGTATAATGCTGCTGCGAAAGAAGTTCTCAGTGACGAAAATATGAGACGTCGTCTGGAATTTGCAAGGCGATATGTGAACGAACCTTTGGAATTTTGGAATCGAGTGATTTTTAGCGACGAAAAAATAGCCGCAACGATGGACCACTAAAAGTTTTTAGAATGGAAGGAACTCGTTACGAAAATAATCACATATGTCCTAAAAAACGAAGTGGTTATTTTTCTGTGAATGTGTGGGGTTGGGTTAGCGCGCGGGTCCAGGAGTTTGTTGGGCTATCGATGGACGTCTTGATTCTGCTGCGTATTTAGATATTTTGGAAACTATTATGAAACCTTCAGTCGAAGTGTTTTATCCAGACGAAGATTATATTTTCCAACAAGTAAGTATTCTTATTTCACTATACTTTCTCCAAAAAATAGTTCGGGATCTGTTGAATTAACATTTTCATAATGTATTTTTGTTGTTAAAGGACAACGCCCCTATTCATACTTCGCGGGTTGTGCGCAATTGGATACGAGAAAATAACTTGAGCTGTTACCCTGGCCAGCAAAAGCCCAGATTTTAACATTATCGAAAATGTTTGGGCTCGAATACTTGCTGTTATCCGAAGACAACAAGGGCCAAATTTTATACCAGTAAACCGTAATGCACTAATTGCAGCCATTGATACCGCATGGGAAACGATTAATATTAATTATATTGATACCTTGATAGCGTCAATGAGCAGACGCCTCCAAGAATGTATCAATAATAATGGAGGTCACACCCATTATTGATTTCTTATATTTATTTATATAGTAATACCTTTATTAAAAAAAAAAGTTTTCATTTAATTTTAAACTATAACTTGGTATCTTAATTATAATTATGTAATAAATTCTTGTCAAAAAACTAAATATATACGTTGACAATAAGAATTGCCTTAGTTTTTATTTTCACTTTTATATTAACTACAGAAAAAATGAAACGTCATAAAATATATAGACATAATACATACAAATAACCATGTTTAGTTTATTAATTTAATTTAAAAGTTATTGCTTGTAGACGTTTTTAAATCAAAATTATTTCTAATTTTATTTTGTAAACATTTCCTAAACAAAATTTTGATTCGATAATTAATCGAGCTATGGTGTTTAATTAGCGATACCTTCAAATATATTCTTTAAAGAAAAAATTAAGTAAGCAACGTAAATTACCTATTTTCTAAAACGTGCTTAGTGTAATGATTCATTCTACAGTCCTTCTATAAGATAACCCCTGCTGAGACTACCTGCTGTTAGAATTGTAAATGATACCCTTAAGCCCGCTTCACAATGTGCAAACTTTTGTTTACAGAAATTGTGGTGTCCAAGTTTTAAATTTCATGAGTGTACCTAATATTACTAGCCTCTGACTATGATATATTAAAAAATAATAACGATTCCTAACGACGTTTTTTTTTGAGTTTAGTTTTTCATTTTTGCAAATTAGAGGACACCTTTAAAATTAAAGTGATAGACAAGTGCATTATTGACTAATAAAACAAGATTTTTTATACTATTTTTCTATTTTTTAACAATTTTACATTTAAGGAATTTTCTATTGGTGGGTAACATGTCAAATATACAGTGAGGTTTTTATTAAGCCTTAACACAGGAAATACATGTAACTATTTTTTGTATTGATTGACATGTACTTCTTAAAAGTGAACATAATATTTCAATGCGCAGACCCATGCCGGATTTATGTCAATAATTAATTGCATTAATCTTTTTAACGAAATCTGTTTTATTGTGAAGTTTGCTACACCATGTAAACTAATAATCGATTTCTATTTTTTCTTCCTTCGTGTAGTAGATGCTGAAAATTCGTCGCATCCCTATGTTCAATTTTAAAAAAATCCATGTCAATCAATGTATTTCTTATGTTCAGTTGTAAAAAAAGCTCACTGTATAAATTTAATGTGCAGTTAGATGTAATAAATTTTCCTAACTAGCTAAAATTTGTGTAAATGGCTGTTATTAAAAGATTTAAGTCAGTTTTTTACATTTCAGTTTGTAACAAATATGAACTAAAAATAGTGTACGGCACTGTTTAGAGTCTATGGTATGCAGTATTGTAGTGCAAAGGGATGAAATCGTAAACTGCAGCGTCTATCTGTAACAGAAAAAGAAAACATCAAAAACTGCACAAAAAACTACTATTAATTTTATTAATAATAATTTATAATTAACTTTGTTAAATAAATATTTGAAATGTAACCTCAAATTTAACAAAGCACCCATAGATCAGATTATTGTAGGAACTGAAAGTTCGGTCAAATTTTAGACAATATTCAGCAATTATCAAAATTTAAATTTGACGCAAGAGAAACAAACTGTTGAAATAGTGTTTAATATCCATTTTAAGGAGTTTTATTGTTGTGTGTATTTAGTTAGCAAAAGCATTAAGTTAACTAGAGGTACTCACTAGTTTGGTTCTTGACAGATAGAAAAATATTACGTTACGTTTTTTTTTTGTTTGTAAAACACAAGTTTATATCTGTTTAATTAAATTCTTATTTGTGCAAGTTCTAATTACCGTAGACATCAATCATCAGGTTATGAGCCCAGATATCCACGTATTTGGGAAATTTGAAGAATTTTGCGGGTTGTGCTTTTGCGAATAAACATTATTTAAATATATCAGAATGAGTGATTTAATTGAATTAAAACGTATAGTAAACTTGATAGTAACGTTAGAAATTTTGCTGTGTGGAAATTCCAGTTGGGAATATTGCTAAAATCATCCGGTTTATTTGAAATAGTTTGTGGCACTAAGATTCGCCTAAGTGATGATAATAAAAAGAAACAATGGGACGAAGAAGATACAAATACGCAGAAAATACTAGTTACGACAGTAAACGAAAAAGTAATTATGCATTTAATAGCACATCAGAACTAACCTGAAATCTGGACAAGAATTCAGGCTCTGTATGGTAAATCAAGGGTAAATCATAGTCTACAACAATTCTATGCATATGTATACAAGAACGAAGAGGTAGGTAAGCATATCACAGATTTAGAAAATTTAAGTCATGAACTTAAAGCTTGTGGTCAAGCAGTAAGAGAAAACATGTTAGTGAATAAAATATTAATGACTCTTCCAGACAAGTACAAACACTTTCATTCAGCTTGGGATAGTTCTGCAAATAGGGATTTGAATACTCTCACTGTTAGCGTAATAGCCGAAGAACAGCGAATAGAAAATAGAAAAAACAACCAACAAGATATACCTGGTGCGTTAACAATAATGAAAACTGGTGGTGTAAGAAACAGCATGGTAAAAATCGAAAGCATGATATATGTAATTTTTGCAAGAAACTAGGTCACTATGGGAACGAGACTGCTGGTTTAAAAAGGAAAAATTTCAAAAGAAAACAGCAAATAGTAATAGAATAAATAAAAATAGTGAGCACCAAACAAACTCCGTTGTTTACTTGGTAAGATGTCCTTTTAAAGCAATTAAGTGCCTTCCTTATGAAGAAAGATTAAGTGCGTTTGGTTTACCCACATTGCAAAAAGAAAAGAACGAAATGATTTAATAGAAAACTTCAAAATAATGACTGACTGTTACAGCACACCTCTAGACATTTTTAGACTTAGTGAAACTTTGCATCTTCGTGGTCATCCCTCTAAGTTAAGTTTAAAAAATCAAATAAATTACCTAGAAAAAGTTTTTGTCAAACCGAGTTCATTTCTTGTAGAATTCTTTATCCTCAACAATAGTATGTAGTGAAAATTTAAACATATTTAAGAATGCTCTTGATAAACATCTATTTTAATTTAATAGCGGTATATTTATTTTTTTTTTATTATCGTGTAGATACTATAAATTACAGTGCAATTATGTAGTCAAGCTATTTATTCGTTTCTAATTTTGCTTTATCCATTTATTTTCTTAAGTTCGGATTTTGTTTACTTAGTTTTGTCATTCTGTGCAGTCATATATTGTGTGAACTATACTGGTAGACTTATCGGCATTTCCGCCTTCCTACTTATATTTTAATAATAATAATAATTTAGATCAGATAATACCTTAATCGATTGCTTTGGTGATTACTACGAAACTACGAAACGAAACTACAAGTTATTGGTCAAAAGGTACTGTTCTTATTAAAATTATTAATAAAAACAATGAATGGAGTAATTGTGTGATTCAGAATGTATTACATGTACCAAAACTAAAATGTAATTTATTTTCTACATGTGCAGTAACTGATAAAGGTTACTAAATGTATCATTTAAAAGAATAACAATGAGGTCTTGCTGAGAAAAAATGGTAATTTGTTTGTGCTGAATTAGCAAATTTGAACACAAAATTTAGCAATGAGTGCGAACGCTAAAGCTGAATCATTAAAAAAATAGCACGAAAAATACAAAATGTGCAAGAAAATTTTAGAAAGTAACGAGTTGAACTTCAGAAAGATGAAAATTGTAGTAGCAATTAGAACTAATGAAAATTTTACACAAGCAGAGAAAGTGGAAGAAACAAGAAATTGAAGTAGAAAATTGAAGGAAAGAGGTAAAAGAAATGAAGAAACAAGTGAAACTAGTGAATTGAGAGGAAGCAAATTAGACAACCAATTCGCTTTGAAGATTATGCTATGATTACATTAGATGATGACATAGATTATAATGAAGCATTACAAGACCTAAAATGGAAATAAGCAATGAATGAAGAAATTAACGCATTAAACAAAAATAAAACTTGAGAATTGGCTGATCTACCTGAAGGGATAAAACCATTAAAAAACAAATAGGTATTTATACTTAGAAGCAACAATTTACATAAAGCAAGATTGGTGGCCAATGGGTGCAGTCAGAAGTATGGATTGGACTATTACGAAACATATAGTCCAATGGCTTAATTTAAGTCAATTCGATTTATCTTAGCTATGGCAACAGCTTTTAAAATGAAACTTTTGCAATTTGACGTTAGAACAGCATTTTTGAATTGAGATCTTTCTGAAGAAATCTATATGTTACAACCACAAGGTTTTGAGGATGGAACAGAAAAAGTATGCAGACAACGTAAAGGAATTTATGGACTTAAGCAGGCTCCAAGAAATTGGAATTTAAAATATGTAGATGTTTTACACCAATTTGGATTAAAACCGAAACTGATTTTAGTAATTTACGTGGATGATGACGTTATTGACGTTTCACCAAACGTGCCTTATAGAGAAGCTATGGGAAGTTTATTATTTTTGTCGTCCTTTAGCAAACCTGACAATACTTGTATGGTAAATTTCGTGAGTAGATTTATGGAAAAACCACTAAAATCTTATTGGGAGATGGTGGAGCAAGTATTAAGGTATCTAATAGGAACTCAAATTTATGGATTATCGTTTAATACTAATTTGGAGGGAGTGGTGATAAAAGGTATTCCGACTCTGTTTTTGTTGGTGATTTTGCCCCAAGAAAATCAACATCCGGTTTTATTATGTTTTTTGGTAATACTCCAATATGTTGGTATTCAAAACGACAATCAATAGTAGCACTATCAATGACAGAAGCAGAATATGTTGAAGCAGTTGAAGCTCTTACAGAAATGATAGCTGTGACAAGGTTAGGTGAGGAACTAAAAGTATGTCAGAAACCGTATATTGTAAGAGTCAACCATCAGAGTGCAATCAAAATGATAAAGGACAAATCAGCACAAAAACGAACTAAATACATGGATGTTCACTTTCGATTTTTAGAAGACAAACTATTGGAGCAGTTCTAAGTTGATAAAATAAAGTTTGAAGATATGAGAAAGAAACTTAATATTAAATGATTTTTATTGTTGTGTGTATGTAGTTTGCAAAGGCATCAAGTCAATATCAAAAACATTACGTTACGTTTGTTTTGTTTGTTTTAGTTTGTGTATGTTTAATTAAATTGTTATTTGTGCAAGTTGTGGTCCAATTACCGTAGACATTCATCACAAACATTGTTAAAAATCTTAAAAAGAAAAATTGTTTCAGGTATTAATGCTCCTACTTATCTAATATCTAAATAGTTCTCAAGTGAAGCTAACAGTTTTCAATATCAAACTTTCACGTTTTTATTGAAAATATATTTCAGATATATTCAGAAAAGATACTACTACTACACTCACTTGGTACTTAATTCGCTTCTCAGTTGAATGGTGAGTCGAGTGCAGTCCCAACTTTGATATTCAAAAACTACATAAATTGAGTAACTCATCTGAGGCATTTGTCAGATTAGGTTATGTTTGTAATGTATTAGGAGTCGCCGGTCGGCCCTCAGTTCTCTACTTAAATTATAGTGGCCAAATAGTTCAGTTATGTCTACGAATCACATTTTGAGGTTGAGTGACAACTTTAACTGACTTTGAAAGTAGATTAAGATCAAGTAATATCTCTGACTTTGGTCCTTAGTCTCATTTGATGCTTGTTTATAGTTTCCAAGCGAGCGTTACCGTAGATATGTTACAGCAAAACCATTTACACAATTCAGAGGTAGAGAATTTTATTAAATTACAGGATAAGATTATGTATGAGTCAAGCCTACTTTCAATATAATAATAATAATAATATTTTTACAACAAAATCATTGTACAACAATGGCAGACAGCTTATCTCCATTTATTGTTAACGTGTTCATGAGTAGATTGATTTTCTGGCATTTGTTTTAGATATATGGATGACATGTTTACAGGCATCGACAGCACTCAGCAATTCGTAGAAATTTTAAATTCAAAATTAGAGACGACTAAGTTTACCAATGAAACAGAATCAGATCTTAAATTACCTTCCCATGGCACTACAGTGACACAAACTCGCATTAGATTATTAAATTTTCCATTGTCAAAACAAAATTTCGATAAAGAGCTGCATAATATTAAGCATCATAGAATGGTTTTCCGGGATCATTTGCTCACAAACATAATTAGAAAACATAAACGTAAGTTAAGCATTAGGAACGTTATGACATTAATAACAAAGTAAATACCTAAGAAATATGTCAAATTTTCCCATATGCACAAAAGGTCTTCAAAAGATATTTTCAAAGTTTTATTATAAAACAGTAACCTCTAGTAGTAACAACTTGCAAAATCTTTTAGGCAATCCGAAAGACCCAATAGAAACTTGTCATTAATCGGGAATGTATAAAATAAATTGTAAAGACTGTAATCAAGTATATATAGGGCAAACCAAGAAAACTATTAAAACACGTTTTAAAGAGTACTGTCAAATACCATCAGATAGATGTATTGTTGCTGCATATGCTTGAAAATAATCATAGAGTAGGCGATATTAAATTAATTAAGAAAGTAGATAATAAAAACGACTTGATTCTTATAAAAGTTTGAAAATTTTTAGAAAGAAATGTTTGCTTATGAATTATGATGATTACGAACAATTAGGTTTTTTTGGAATTATTAGTCATGTGATAGTTCGAATAATAGATACCTTTGTGACAAGTCATTAAAGTGACACTTTGCCAGATGAAGTGCCAGGTAAAAACAATTTAAAAAATACTTTCGCGACTAGGCAGAGAAAATCAATTTTCTTGATTCGTGGGAGTAACAAATAAAACATTGAATCAAACTAACTACACAAACATTCAAAACTAGAAGATGTCATTCACCAAACTTTTTTCAACTACAATGTCTACAATTTTTATTTTCTTAAAATAAGTTCAAAAAATTAATGTTATTTATTCCTAAAACTGGCGTTTTGTACAATAATTGCATATCGAAAATTTTACATTCGAATTTTATTTAAAAATATATAATCAAATCCTTAAAAAAATTATCTGGAGAATATTTTAACAGAAGTAGTAAAGTTAATCTATCCATAGTACACCATAATACCTTGTAAACAAACATTTTTGAGACGGATATTTGTTTTTATAAATTTAAAGTATTTCTTGATTAATTTTAAATAAAGCGCAGTGACATTAAGGTTTTGTGGTTTCCAGCAATTAAACGACATTTAGTACTTAAAGATAATAAATTAAGTAGGTAGTGAATGATGTAAACATAACGTAACCAATTTTTATCAACACTCAATGTTTTTCCTAGAACACTCGTAATTAAAGAAATTAAATGATTAGAAGATGATCATATTGGTTATTACTACTAGATAATTCCACTTCCTGCTTGGGGGGCTATTGTCCGCCTTTAAAATAGTGCAGTAACCTCTAGAAACATTTTTTAAAAATGATACAATCCAAGACTTTATTAATTAATTATCTGTAACGTCACAACTAGTAAATGCGGAAAACAAATATTATTCTTATCTGAAGAAATGAAATATTATGTAGCCTTGTGTTTATCATTATCTTGAAGTATGTACCTATAAATATAGTTATGGAAGGGAAATGAGGTAAAAGAATTTATTAAGTGGGATGAGATTAAATCAACAAATTGATAATTGATTCTATTATTGAATATAAACACTTAAATTATAGTTTATTACTTAGAAATATCCAAAAATGGGGCTAATACGACACTTACTCATGTTATTATTACTGAAATTAAATTTTTTTGTATGGGGCAACAAAATGAAAATTGCTTATTTTTCATGCAATATGATTATGACTATAGTAAAATGTGTGTCTTACGACATCTCGTGTAAACATTGACACGTATGAATAGTATAAACTAAGAAAAATGCCATGACTATGACTGTTTCTTTATTTACTTAACATGACGAAATACAATGGGGTTCGGACAAATCGCCGAATGGATCAACCGCTGAATTTGTGGAGAAATCGCCAAAAAACTTCTGTGGACAAATCGCCGAATGTGGTCAAAACGCCGATAAGTAAAAAACGACGCCTTAGCGATCGGAACGTGGCGTCGTCTCCGAACTCCAACTGAATCCGCGGACAAAACGCCGAAAATGCTTCAGTGGACAAATCGCCGAAAATGTGACTGTGGACAAAACGCCGAAAACGCTTCTGTGGACCATCAATTTAAGTTCTATTTATGCGATCGAGGGTGAACGGTGTTGGTTGGTAGGTTACAGTTAGTACAATTTCTTTCTTTAAAAAAAATATTCATAACAACAATTTCGAAAACAAATTTTTTTTATGTAAAACTTGTTTTAATCAATTTAAGTTATTTTCATATAGAGAAAATTTTATTTTAAATTTGACAGCTTTGGCATTTTCGGCGTTTTGTCCACAGTAACATTTTCGGCGATTTGTCCACAGAAACATTTTCAGCGAAAGTAATTTCGGCGTTTTGTCATCGGATTCAGTTGGAGTTCGGGGACGACGCCAGGATACAATCGCTAAGGCGTCGTTTTTTACTTTACGGCGTTTTGACCACATTCGGCGATTTGTCTACAGAAGTTATTCGGGGATTTATCTACAAATTCGGCACACTGTCCTTTCGGCAATTTGTCATAAACCGAATACAATGTGACGTGGCTAAAACTTAATCATTAGTAATTTTTAAAAAATTAATATTAGCTCTAATTAATTAGTAATGTTAATTTGAATGGAATTCATTTTTAAACACATTACTAAATTGTTTTTTTCTCATACAAATTAACTTTGTAATACAAAATAAACTACATGGTTCGCAATTTATTACTTGTACTAATTCAGAAAGCATCAAATACAATTCAGATTCAATTTGCAATTCAGAAAGAATTAAATAATTAAAACTTAATTCACATTTCAAGTATAATAAAGAAAATATGGTAATAAAGGAAGCTGTAATTTAGTTGATAGCGAGCTTCTACTGTGAATTCACTTTAATGTGAGCAATTTGACGATTACTGAATTATGTACATTTGACGCTTTCTGAATTACAATTGGCAAGTCCGAATTGTAATTCATAATTACAACTGACAAATTTAAATTGCATTTCTGTTTTTTCAATTTGAATTTGAAGTTTTGTTTGTCAAGAAATCCTGTTAAATTTTTTAATTAAAAAAGTTAAAAAATAATTACTCTTAACGTTGTAGTTCACCTCTGACTTATTATAATGTAAAATTTAAAACAAGAGAATTATTTAAAAAATTTAGTTTTTGTGTATGATTTGAATTTCCGACAGTGAGCCACTTCGTAATGACAGTATAATGCGGCAGCGCCCCATCTTGTAGGAAGGTTATTTCATTTTCTAGTAAACTGCAGTAAAATCTCTGTTATAACTAGGATCAATTGTACCTTCTAATAATTCTAGTTAGGTGTTTCCATCGAGATTACCTTGGATGAAAAATGGTCCAACAAGATGGTAGCCCAAAATCCCTGCCCCAACAGTAGTCTGAATATGAAATTCCCTAATTAAATGAGGATTAGTATCACTCCAAAAACGACAATTGTGTCTATTTACTTCGCCATTCAAAATAAATTTGCATTCGTGGGAAAAAACATGTGTTGTCGAGATTTGGATTCTGTAGAAGTAGTTTACTAAAGTATTCGCAAAATTCGTTACGGCGATCAAAGTCAGCTTGATGTAACTCTTGAATCAGCATCATCTGAAATGGATGAAACTTGTATTTTTTTCAAAATTCGATGACACTGGAACGGAATATGCCGGAAACTTGAGACACAGTTGTAATCGACTGCTAGTTGTTCATCTGCACGTGACCCACAACGGCCACTTCAACTGCGTCATTTCAAACTGGACCAATTACTTTACGTTTCTTGTTCAAGAGCGACATTAAAAAATCGTGCTGTAGCTTTAGCGCAAGCATTATTTCAATAACAAATTGCAACAATTTCTGCCCTTTCCGCGATCAAATAAACCATTTAGAAAACACGTTAACACTTTCAACAACAAGCTGAAACTAACGATTTTTTGGCCACAAGCAAAAAACACCGACTTTTTTGTAACAGTGACTTTTTATTATTTAGAAAAGGTCTGATTTCCTATAGACTTATAAACAAAAAACAATTAATATCCGACTTATTATTTGCTTCAGCTTTTTTTATCTTCTTTCCGACTATTTTGTGAACTGGTAGACACATCAACAAAAATAGGTAAATATGGTCGTGTGTAGTCGATAAAATTATTGGTGGGTATTCGCGTTTCTACCAATAATTAGGTCAAATCTCAACCAATTTCTAAAAACGAAGTGTCATTGTATTTGCAATGAAAAGGGCTTTAATATTATGTGCCACAAGTGGAGTAGTCTCATTTGAAATTTTAAAGTTGGGGTTGCTAGGCATTAGGGGGATGAACATATCGAGTTGGCTTGGGTGTCAAAAAGGTTACCCTCAAGAACAAAAATCGACGTGTCTCGGCGAATTTTAAAGTATTTTTAGTTTACACATTATAAGGGGGTCAAATTTTCGTTGGGATACCCTGTATACAGCAATTCTAATGCTGTTATAGACTTGTAAAAAATTTTATTAGTAAATACATAAAAATAATAAATTGTAGTACAAAAATAAATAGTACAAATTAAACAGGTAAACAAACACAGAGAAGTAATTACAAAAATGTCTAGCAGGTATCCAATTGTAGAGTCTACACACATTATTGATGGGAGAATAATAATGCTGATTACACCTAACGACGAGAACTTAGGCGCGGTGCCGTAATCGACAAACTACCGAACAGTGAAGGAGAAACAGTCTGTGTGTTAGTTTAAATAAAAATAGTTGTAAGCTAATACTCCTCTTGTTTTCTGAGAGAGTAAGTTAAATTCTGTTAAAAGACTAGAGGTAGGATACAATCGATGTAAAAAAACATTATATTTTCCACGATATAAATACTTACAAAATACCCCTCGAGGGATGAAATATGCGATTATAGTATGGATCCCACATAATTATTCGAGTTTACCTTACAAAAGGGAAGTACTGAACTAATAAGAAGTCAACATTTTAAAACCCAGCCGTGTTACAGATAAAGATAAAGCCTAACATAGTACATGCTTGTTTATAGAAACATTGAACATGTGGCACAAAAGTTAGCTTAGAATCTATGTCTGTTTATCATCTCCTCCGAAGTGTTTCAAAAAAAACTTGAATACACCTTTCGATATAGGATTTTAAGGAGGTCTGGATGCAAGGGTTTTTCAAACTCTAACTTAACTCCTTGGGGGGCTGGCCACACCCACTCTCCCCAAACTTCAATTAATTTTTGTTTTTATTACCAAATGTGTTTGTCTTGACAAGACAAACATCTTTTGTATACATCATATTGACATATGACCTTAAGGTCAAAAGTTATAGGTCAAAATTCATGCTTCAATAGGACGTGCTTAAAGACTAGTCTAGTATGTTTCCCAAATCCTTAATAGTATTTGCCTTATCTATTATTGTACCCATTAAAGAATAGTCAAAAACGACATTATTAACTTTGCAGGAGAAAGTGACAATCTTACATTTTGCACTTTTGAGCCATAGACTAATTTTAAAATATCATTAATGAAAGTTTTCAAGATCGTTTTGTAACATTCTACTATCATCAATTGAAGAAATACATCACAAAAATTTTAAATTTCAGAGCAGTAAAGGCGTGATTAAAATACAAAATAAATAATGTAGGTCCTAAGTTATACCGCTGAGTGACACCACTATATGTCACATAACCTTCAGAGCAGAGAGCGCAGATCTCAACATATTGCCTACGACCTAATAATATGAATTTGAATAAATCGACCAAGTTGTTTATTACATAAAAATGGTATGATCAACGACACCGAACGCTTTCGAGAGGTCAGTGTAAAACTCTACTTGCTTTCAAGAATCTAGAGCGTTATATAAAATAAAAACTGCACAAATTCACAAAGATTAGATGTCGTGTTGTCTATCATCAATTAATCGAGCAATGTGACTATACAAACAATTAGCGAGAACAGATTGAAAGAACTTGACGAAATTGGACGCAATTGCTATTGGTCTATAATTTTCAACAATGTCTACGATCACCACTTTTAAGTACTGGAAATACCTTTGATGATCTACGGACAGAATCATTGCTGGATGTAGTGACAACCCATGTATTTCATTTGTATTTTGGAAGAGAATTTTATACTGAAAGTGATGGTATAAAAATTTTGACACCTTATATAGGAAAAATTTTTGGAAAAAAATTATCGAAAATTGAAAGACAAAATTTGTAGTTGCGACAGTTGAAATATGACATCAAATTTGAGTTGTTTTACTAAAAAACTAAAGTGTTAGAAGTATAATCAAAATTCTTATAAGGGCCACATTAAGTGAACGAGAGAGAATTGAAATCCTCTTAATGATTGATTGTGTGGACAGAATGCGTACACAACTAGAAGTGTGTGATTTATTTAACAATAATCATCCAGACAGTGTTCCAACTCAGTCCACTATAAGCAGAATAGAACAAAAGTTTCGAGAATATGGCCATGTCAGAGATCTTTCAAGAAAAGGCCAACCAACAATATATGAAGATGTTAGTTTAGATATCCTCTAAGATCTGCAGGAAAATCCACCCCGAGCTGTAGCCGCAAATCACAACGCATGCCAAAAGTCAGTTGTAAACTATTTGAAAAGAGAAAAGTGGCATCCATACAAACTTGTACTTTTGCATGAATTAATCAAAGACGATTCAGATGGGGCGTGGAATTTGCAGAAGTCATGATGGATATGCTGCAACACAATCCTATGAGGTTACATGAAATAGACTTTTCTGATGAAGCGAGATTTTATTTAAATGGAACCGTTACCTATCGGCAAATTGTGCCGAATATTGAGCACTACCGAACCTTGACTGGATTCTACGGAATTACCTTCAGACATTTTTCCAAAATGCTAAATGTGGTCGCAGCAGGACATTAGATGGGCAACCGTTGATGGTATAGACTCCCTTGATTTTTTGTGGGCGAAAAATACAATTAACTGGTCAAACCAATGTATTTAGAATTTCTTCAAAATGAGGTTAAGTTCCTGCGTTAGAACAAATACTACCCGAAACCATAGAAATGTATTCAGCAATTTGAACTACGGAGTATTGTGGTTCCAAGAAGTTAGAGCACTGCCGCACTATGCGTTTTTCTAGTTGTTTTCTAATTTTAAAAGTATTCCTGATTAAGTTTCACTTTTAGTTAAAATTTTTGATTTTGTATAATAATAAAGTTTTCTTTTCCAATTTTCAACAATTTTTTTCCAAAAATTTTGCCTGTATAAGGTGTCAAAATGCTTATACCATCACTACGACCATTTGAACAAACTGGGAACATTTTGAAAAAATAGTCACAATTGACTAAAAGTTAAATATTGGCAATACTATCTAATATTTTTAGTTGAAATGCTGTTTGTAGTCCATAATGACTAGTTTTCCTGAAAATTTTAACTCAATCTGTCGATATTTGACCGAGTTACACGCGATTGAATTTTTCCGTGTTTTTTGTATATGTATATAGATAACAGTAGGAAGATGAACATTGGGGGTGTACCTTTAACCAAAATGTTTTTGAACATCAACAATAAAACGGTGCAAATCTGGTTCCTTAACTTCCAGGTAAAGTGGGTCAACGTAATTTTTAAAGCCCGAAGTTCTCCAAAAAGGGTTACAAACCTTTTTTTTTGCAAAAAAAAGGTGTTGCCCCAAACGTTGAATGAGAAAAACTCAAGAATGTTGTAATTGGCACCAAAACGGAACATTTTGTGCCGGGTCGCTAAGCTCTAACCAGTTTTTTTTTTGCTAAAAATTTTATCTGACTCCACTAATAGATGTGTAGTATAATTACTAATAATCCACTTGTAACTATTAAAATAATCAGTTTCCAATTCTTTTGTTATCTCAATCTTGTCTAATCATTCATTAATACATTGTCAGTTTAAAAACTGATTAGATTAATTCATAGATTGGTGGGGAACTTACAATTTAGTACAGCAGTTCTCAAAAATTTTTTAGTTGTCAAATTATTTCCGTAGATTGTAGTTTTTAATCAACGATTGTATAATTGGAATAAGTTATCTACATATATGCGAATTAAAACTGTTTCTTGTATGTACAGTGCGGTTGTTATAGTGGTTCTAAAAAAAGTTACAAAACAGTAATAAATAGAATATTTTGTTCGTTTTTATTTGTCGACGTTTCAGTTGCTAGGGTGGGACCTTTCTTAAGGCTTCTTAACGACCGAAACGTCGGCAAATAAAAAACAACAGAGGTTGTGGATAAGCCAAAGTCTCCTAGAGAAGGTCCAACCGTGTTGGGATTCTAATAAAATATAGAAACCCAACTAGAATATTTTGGTAAGTTTGTTTTGTACTGTCAAACACGCTACACCAGTGATTCAGATACCCTTACTTTCTAGGTATGTTGCAGACTAATTTTGTTTCTTAAAATTTGACAATTTATTATTTGTCATTCATCATTCATGGGTAATCACTATATTTTCATTATTGTCTATTGCTACCATCATATTAATTAATCAATTAGTAACTACAAATAATGCAGTTTAACTTAATAAAGTAGGGAAGTTATTGACAGTGGCAATGACGTATAAACGGTGATATAATAATGATAAATAATATAATAATATTATAAAAAAAAATCAGGTTGTAACATATCGATAACTTTTTGTACATTTAGAAATAGTGTCAGTTTGACAGTTTAAACATCAATGTATATTTCCTGCAAATAATTATTTGATGTTATTACTTTTTGACTAAAATAAGAAATTATAAATCTTCGAGTCGATTCATTTCTGAGCAGTTATTGATAAATGTCAAAATGTATGGAATAATTTGATGTGGTTACTACGTAAATGAGAATGTTGTAAAGTTTTGATTTGTAAAGATTTATAATATTGAAGTTACAAGATAACGTGTTTGACAATCACATAATAGTAATAATTTATTGGTAGTAATAACTGAAATAGTACAGACGCAAAACCAAATAATTAAATTAATTAAATATAGTACGTGATTACGTGGTCTACGTGGTGTTCAAAAGTGAGACAAGTATACAAGTAAAATCCAAAATTTTTGACATGAGGTGCAAACTGGAGTTGATTGTTTAATGATCTTAAAAAGAATACGATATTTTCCGTTTTCTCAATTATTTATTATTATCATAAAGATCATTTATGATTATAAGAAACAACACAGGTCCGAAAATTGATCCATGGGGTACTCCGATGCTGATTATGATGAAACCTGATTTAACTTCATTTCAAAATGACGTAGTTGATACGATCTGAGAGATATTAGTCTGCATCTGAGTGGTCTAATATTATACACATATTTTGTTAAATTAACGAAAGGCAAATAAGTATTTTAGACTTTGGTTTAACAAGTGTATATCTGTAGTAGTAGTCTTTTTCTATAGCCATGCTGGAACATAATTGTTTAGATCATATATGTATAATCATTTTTTTAAATATACAAATAATTTTGTTACTTTTAAACAATTAGGAAAGGTTCCGTTGCGTATACAAATATTGAATCCAATTAGTAAGTTTTTGCCGATTCTACAATGTTCGCAAACATAGTTTGTGTCTCTAATTATTGTAAATTAAATATGGTTCTTTTAGACTGTCAATTTTACAATGTTTATTATTTTTCTGATCATCGCAACGTATTAAAATCGAAAGATACTTTATAATAGTAACACAATAATTAGCTTATTATCCTAATACCGAAATTACTTTATAAGTATATCATGGTTGACTTATTTTGATTATAATGACAGTGCAAAAATGGAAACCTTTTTAATAAAGTGGCATTTGGCGGATTAAAAACCCAAATGATTCGTTACATATTTTTTCATTCTTTAAAAGGAGCTCCGTCAAGAGAGGAGACTATCACCAATACTATTTAATTTGTATTTAGAAGTAGTACTGAGGGAATGGAAAAGGAACTGGGTATTACTAATCCAAAAGATTACCTATACACACTTAACTTTGCGAATGACCAATTGTTTATACAAGGTGGTCCCCGAGAACGGGAAGTTTTGATAATGTTGTTATTCCGTAACTAGGTATAGTTGGTGATGAATTGTTTTTTTAGACTATCTGTCAATTTATGCCATTTAGTAATTATCGGAGCACTATCTTCAATGAGAATTATCGGGACTTTCTTTTTTGAAGATGAAAATGCTCTTACCATTAACTCTGTCCGTTATACCGGTATGATTAACCAATTTTTGACTCATCATTTAAACAGATTTCCACACAACGATCAGACATGGATTCAGCGGGATGATGCTACGGACCTAACGGCTTGCTACTATTTGTTGTGGGCCTACCTAAAGCTAAAGGTTTTCACAAATAAACCAAGAACCATTCAAGACCTTAAAAGGAACATAATTGAAGAAATGGCGAATATTCCTGTTGATACTTTGCATCGTGTTATGGAGAATTTCCGCGAAAGATTGAAAGAGTGCATTTAGAGAAGGACAGGCATTTACCCGGTATTATTTTAAGAAATATAAATGGCATATTACTGGCTTATTACGGTGTTACTGCATTTTATTAGAATACATTTTTTGTTTAAATATTACTGTTTTCAAAATTTCCCGTTCCCTGGGACCACCTTGTACCATAAGATGCCTTCGACCTTAAAACTATACTAAAGAGACTACACACTCAAAATGAAAAATGCGGACTACAGACGGATATTTAGTAGTCAAAGTCAGATGCAATTTGAAGTTCTTCTAAATGATGAAACGTAAATGCAGCAAATAGATTTAAATACATAGGAGCTATAGTAGATCGTAATGGAATAAGAGAAAGAGAAATTAAAAATAGGATTCGAGAATGCTGAAAAGTAATTGGTTATCTGAACTCTCATTGGTTGAGCGAAAATATATCGAAATCTGTGAAGAAAAGAATAGTCCGTCTAATGGTTGAAGCTGTTCTCTGTTACAGTAGTGAAATTTGGGTAATCAAAGAAATGAGGCAAATATTGTAAGCAGTTGAAAATGATTACCTTAGACGCAGTGCTAGAACATTCAGGCTGGAGTGGATCCAAAACGAAAATATCAAAAAATTATTATCGATAGAATTAAACTCCTAGTTTATATTCTGGTTTAGACACTTAATGAGGATGCCCCGAGACCGCCGGCCCAAAAAAAATTTTCACTGGCAACCTACTGCAAAAAAAGGTCATGGAATGAGGGGATAAGAAGAGCAATGGAATGCAGAGACCTGGATGAAGAAATGACCCAGGACCTAGATAGTTGAAGAAAGGGACTGAGAAGGCAGTATCTAGCTGTATAAGTATAACATTGAAATGTCTTTGTTATTTAGGGTTTTCAACATTTCCAAGTTAATTTCATCATCTATACTTTACCTTTTTTTTATGCAGTTTTTAAAATCAGATTTAACTTCTGTTTTATTATTAATGATTCTGGTCCTGCTTCTTTTATCTTCAAACAGTTTCTGTTTCTTATATTTATGGCTCTTTGTTACATTAATATGAAACAGCATTTTCTCCATCTATCTATTATACATATTACTTATCAATTTTCAACGAACTTCGTTCGTTTATGAAATCGATTTGTCGTCCGTGCGTCCGTGTGCGTCCGTCCGAGGCCTTTCTAATGGTCGGACATCATTGTGTGATACATCAATCGATTCAGCTTGGTGTCCAAAGCTTAAGTTTTGATGTGCATTAAAATCGGGCAACGGGGACGCCGAGCCCCGCGATATTCCGTCGAAAAATTAAAATTTCAAATACGTCCAAAATCAATGTGTGGCATATATTTAGACTCCTCTGGCATAGCTGAGTTGAAATATCCTATCCCCCATAAAATCGGGCCACAGATACCCGATGCCCTCGGAAATTAAGTTTATTTCAAAATCCAAATATGTCCAAAATCAATGTGTGGCACATATTTGGATAATAGAAAGTTAGCAATGACGGTCTATTGGCGCTAATTATAACTTTGCCATTCTTTCCATATTTGGATAATACGAAGTTCGTTGCGACAATGCCTTGCATTTTCAACTTGTTCTATTTTGATCCTCAACTTTGCAAAGCGTCCCAGATATAATAAAATAATGTAGATAATAGCAATTAGTCGTAACCAACAAAGAAGACACAGACGATCATAAAAACCGGAGTAATTAAATAAGAAACAATCGCGAATTCATTTTAATAGTTTGTTCTTATTACATAAAAAAAACATTGAAGACAAAAAAATTTTCCTCAATAAAGAACTTAAATTTATTCAAGTAAGAGTATAAGGAAACAAAATACAATGACAAGGAAGTTATTAATACATTTCGAATTATGTATGGACGTTTCAAAGTTCAATGCCAAACGAAGAAGGCCACCAAAAGAGAAATTTACTTTGCCAATGTTTAAACATTTACTTTTACATAACTAGCTTAAAACCCTATTTGGATGATGTTCATAAGTAATGCCCGAAATTTTCTCGTAAAAATTAAAAATAATAATAGAATGACTATTTGTACTACCACATTTTACCGTTGAAATATGCTGTTATTTGTCAACGTCCTATCGTGTGTAACAGACATTTGCTTCCTAATTTTTTATGTACCCGAAAGAATTTTCGTTCTGAGTTAATTATTTTTGACGACCGTGGCATCTTAAAAACATATTTTTTTACCGTTCCTAATTTTAATTAACAATCCACAATCGTAAGTTGAGAACTTTTCTTATTAAGAAGGAACACGTGTTTTTAATACCGACGCACATCTACATGCGTGTAATTGCATAAACGTTAATTTTACATGAGTAAGAATCAGCGCAAATTCTTCAAAGGTCACCGTACTCATAGTATTTTTAATACTGCACTGTATCTATTGAAACTAGAATGCATCCAAGCTTCCAAATGCCTAAATTATATTTTGGATGACCTGCATTTTATTACAGATTCTTCACATTTTCTTACATTATTACTGTTTAATGACATTTTACATTCCTTCACAAATGCTTAACAACGAACTTTTGTTTAATGTTAACTGTAACGATGAGAAAATGGTTATTAATGTACATTTTTACATAAAAATAGTTAAAGTGTCCCATGAATGTCATCGGTTACAGCTTTTAAATTGGAATTTATTTCATCCATATTCTCTTTCGAAATGTATCTAATTTGAAAAATGATAAATGTAAACGTTAACTGTTCGGTTTATCTACTTAAAAGAATTTCCGGTAAACACAACTGTACCAAAGAACGGTTAGATGATCAGTCAAAACGATCATCGTTTCCTTATAGTATAAAAGTTTAAACGTTTTAATAGGTGCGTGTGAAAAAATTTCTGGTTCAGACCACTTTCAGAAACTCCTGTTAAATGTAGGTATTTAAATCTGTTCGCGTTATATTATATAGTAATAGTCAATCAATCATATTCTTAATGTGATGCTAAACGGTGCTTACCGTATGAAAATTGGCAAACTTAGAAGCGCTAAGAGAATTACATGACATCGAACAGAGAAACATTTATCACCTACTTTTTAAAAATTTTAAATTTACTGAGCTTATAGAGATTCGTTCCAGTTCTATTACCCACACAAATTTTTATATGAATTACACAAACATATACAGGGTTATACGACACGGAATATTACAGCCAAATTCAATAAAATAGGAAAAATATATCTGGGGTGGATAGAGACCTATCGGAGGAATATTTTAAAATTACTGTCCCAAAATACACAGAACGTGATTTTTCTTATATAATGTCCTGTATATTATTACATTTTCAGTTTCTACGAACAAAATAAGAAAGGATTTTATAGAGGTTTACCTTACTTAAACCTAAAGGTTTTTGAGATATTTTGAATTTTATGAAAAATTTTGCCGATTCATATCTCAGCAACTATTCTTTTTCTCCAAACTAAATTCGCACTGAAGTCTATCAACTGATCAGATTTTATGTAGAACTTCTGAAAAATCCATTATCATATACATGATGTATACAAAATAAGATTAAATAATGACATGTTTTGAACTGCAATAACTTGCTTAATTTAAATGGAACACCCTGTATTTTATATCAACAACAAATGTAAAATGTAATTACCTATCAAACAATACTATAGTGTCCTATAGCTAAATGTTCAGGTTGTCATGAAAATGCAAATTTTCATAATGAAGACTGATTTGTAACAATTTTAATATTTATCAAGTAAGCTATACAACTTTGACAGGTGAATATTATGTATTTGTAAGAAACCCGTTGATTGACGGGCAAATTTTAATGCATGAATTTAATAATGCTAGACTCTGCGTGCATGTAGGTTGATCCCATTGTTCTCTGAGTAATGTTAAACCTATGGCGGACGAAGACCCCTTGGCCCCGCCCCTGTATGAAAATTTTCGGTTTTCCCGTTGGTTTGAAGGCAAGACCCATCGGCATGCCAAATTTCAAGTCTCTACGACGTCTGGAAGTACCCGTTTAATTTCGGAGACAGACATGAAAAAATAGGCGCTTTATTTTAAGCAAATGTTTTTTGTATTTTACCAGTATATTTTACAATATTGTAAACAGCTTAGGAATTGATTCGTGGAGCAGATAATTCATTAGAAAAGATATTATTGTGAAGTAAATTTGTACGTTTATTAAATTCTTGTAAACTCTATACATATTTATTTCTCTCAAAATTTAATAAAGTTGATAAAGTGTACACAATGCAAATCTTCTCTTCCTTACAAATACATAATATTCACCTGTCAAAGTTGTATAGCTTACTTGTTGATAAATATTAAAATTGTTACAAATCAGTCTTCATTATGAAAATTTGCATTTTTCATGACAACCTGAACATTTAGCTATAGGACACTATAGTATTGTTTGATAGGTAATACATTTTACATTTGTTGTTGATATAAAATACAGGGTGTTCTATTTAAAATAAGCAAGTTATTGCGGTTCAAAACATGTCATTATTTAATCTTATTTCGTACACACCCTGTACATGATAGTGGATTTTTCACAAGTTTTACATAAAATCTGATCAATTCATAGACTCTAGTGCAAATTTAGTTTAGAAAAAGGTATTAGTTGTTAAGATATGAATCGGTAAAATTGTGTCGACTTTTTCATAAAATACAAAATATCTCAAAAACTTTTAGGTTTAAGTAAGGCAAACCTCTATAAAATCCATTCTTATTTTGAACGTAGAAACTGAAAATGTATTAATATACAGGATATTCCATTAGAAAAAACAACTTTGATATGTTCTATGTAATTTGGGACACCTGTATATTTCAAAAGTAATTTTAAAATATTCCTCCTATAGGTCTCTATCAATCCCAGATATATTTTCCCAATTTTATTAAATAGTTTGACTGTAATATTCCGTGTCGTATACCGTGAATAACCCTGTATATCCGGAATGGATAGAAACCTATCGCAGGAATATTTTAAAAATACGTTCGAAATATACAGGTGTCCCAAAATACAACGTATCAAAGTTGTAATTTTTCTTATAGAATGTCTTGTATATTATTACATTTTCAGCTTCTACGATCAAAATAAGAATGGATTTTATAGAAGTTTACCTTACTTAAACGTAAAGGTTTTTGAGATATTTTGTATTTTATGAAAAAGTCGTTACAATTTTACCCATTCATATCTCAGCAACTATTTTTTTCTAAACTAAATTCACACTGGAGTCTATCAATCGATCAGATTTTATCTAGAACTTATGAAAAATCCACTATCATATTCTGGGTGTGTACACCATGTATTTTATATCAACACTAAAATGTAATTGCCTATTGAACAATACTATAGTGTCCTATAACTAAATGAGATGTAAACAAGATTTGTAAAATCAACCCCCTGGCCCCCAACTACTACCCCTAAATTTTTTTAAATCTCACCACCCTAAGTGTGATACGTCATCCTTAATTTAAGAATTTAATATGGAATTCAGTAGTACACTTTTTAGGGGCAATTTTTGGACTGCAAAAAAATTATTAAAAAGAGTTTAGAAGTGTTGAAAATGATTTCTGTTGTTCTGAAAACAATATTAAAACCTCCTCTCAAACCCTTCTTGAACATTTTCAAAAGTTTGTCTTGTGATTGCGCGACATTCTTCATTTATTCTACGCCGTAGTTCTTCAATTGACTCCGGTTGAGTTTTGTAGACGACTAACTTAAATGACCCCACATAATCCAATGGACTAAGGTCGAATGACCTGCGAGGCTATTCAATTGGTCCTCTTATATCAATCCACTGGTTTGAATAACGATTATCTAACCAGTGTCTAACGAGCAGAACGTAATGAGGAAGAGCTCCATCTTGTTAGAAATGAAATAAATTTTCGTTTAAATTAATACTTCTATCCGCACCTCTTTGATTTTCTAGCTTTTCGATAATTAAAGGTTTTATGGTATATTTTTTTAAGGCACTTGATGAGATCTTTTCGAACCTTGAAGAAAATATGCTGTGTTCCATTTAAAAAAAAAGTAAGTTTATGCGACCACGACTTTTTGAAACACACTGTGTAATTAAAAATATTATTAAAATGTGTACTCAATAACTGTACTAAATTTGACACATTTTAAAGTTATATATTTTTTCCCAACAATGTTATCTTCCAATGCCAGAAGTTTACGCCACCCTGTATATAATGAGAGTACTATTACATAATGAGAATTAATACAATATTTTTCGGTTTTCATAAAATATTTACCGTTTCCCTTAACTTATACCCTACATATACTATATCGTTTAAAAGCTAATTAATTGTGCTAACAATCCCTAAAAAAACATATAGAGTGATCCATTTAAAAATCTTGAGATATAGCTTGGTTTCCATTTTGCTTCATCCTGTATCAATAAAGTTTTCCATAATAAATATAATTAACACTAAACCAGCTAATGACATGGAAATAACATGTTCAAAAAAAATACCTTGTACAATATGGTATATTATTTCAAAGCTATTGATGAGATCTTTTCAAACTTCAAAGAAAATATGATATGTTCCGTTTAAAAAAATGTAAGTTTATGCTGCCACGACTTTTTGGAACACCCTGTATAATCGAAAATATTTTTAAAATGTGCAATCAGTAACTGTACTAAATGTGCCAAAATTTAGAAGTTATATCTTTTTATTAAGTAAGTTATCCTCCGATATCAGAAGTTTGCGCCACCCTATATAAACAGACTTGTTATTATCAACAGTGAAGCAATATCAACAACAATAACAACTGCAGTTCTATCACAACAACATACCTATTTAGATGTTTTCTGTTTAGTTGTTTACCAGCTTATCTTTTGCTCTGTATTATGCATTAAATAAGGTTAATGATCCCAACACCAGGTTTTACATTACATTTCCGGTTTGAAATATCGTTTCCTGAATAAAGGTTAATGTCCCAACATCCGGTTTCAAATTACAGGGCGTTAACCTTCCGAGCAATCTTGAACGTTCCCGATCCATCCCAAGCGGCCTCAATCGATTCCAAACGACCCCGAACGTTCCCCTGACCCCTCCTATCACAGGGCGTTAACTTTATGAACAAACTTGAACGTGCCCGATCGATCCCGAGCAGCCCCAATTGATCCCGAACGTTCCCCGACCCCTTCCTCTCCTATCATGCACGCGCATGATTTAGATGGCAATTTGACCGGTGAAGTTATCTAGAAATGCTGCAAACTCTCCTCAAACCTTTAATTACCGACAAGCTATAAAATCAAAGAGGTGCTGATGGAAGTATACATTTAAACGAAAATTTATTTCATTTCTAACAAGATGGAGTTCTCCCCGTTAGACAGTGGTTAGATAATCGTTAGCCAAACCAGTGGATTGACAGAAGAGGACCAATTCAATAGCCTTAGTCCTTTGGATTATGTGGAGTCATTTAAAGTTTGTCGTCTACAAAACTCAACCGAAGTCAATTGAAGAACTACGGCCTAGAATAAATGAAGAATGTCGAATCACGAGAGAAACTTTTGAAAATGTTCAAGAAGAGTTTGGGAGGAGATTATAATAGTGTTTTCAGAACAACAGAAATCATTTTCAACATTTCTAACTTTTTTTTTCTTGAAGAGATCATTTTAAACCTGAAAGAAAATATAGTGTATTGTATTTTAAAAAAATGTAAGTTTATGCGGGCACGACTCTTTGGAACGCCCTGTATAATCGAAAATATTTTTTAAATGTGCACTCAGTAACTGTACTAAATGTGACAAGTTTTGAAAGTTGTATATTTTTTATTAACTAAGTTATCCTCTGATGTCAGAAGTTTGCGCCACCCTGTTTAGATACACGTCTGTTTATACAGACACAGGTCTGTTTATTCAGCAACAGATCTGATTATACAGGTACAGGTGTGTTTATACAGATACAGATTTGTTTATACAGGTACAGGTCTGTTTATACAAGTACACGTCTATTTATACAGGTACAGGTCTGTTTATATAGGTACTAGTCTCTTTATACAGGTACAGTGAAACAATTTCAACAACAATAACAGCTGCAGTTCTGTCACAACAACAGATCTGTTTAGTTGTTTAACAAGTCATGTGTTACACCTCATGAGCATATCAGTATTCTACTTTAGTAAATACATTTATTGTTATTAACGTTAACCTAAATAAAGGTTAACCAACGTCCGGTTTCAAATAACGTTCCCAAGGTCATTAACGTTATTACATATCAGCATCTCACTTTAGTAAATTTTGCTAATAAATCAAAATTACCGGTTTCAAATTGCAGGGCGTTAACCTTCCGAGCAGCCTTGAATGTTCCCGATCCATCCCGAGCGGTCTCAATTGATTCCGAACGACCCCGAACGTTCCCCTGACCCTTCCCATTACAGGGCGTTAACCTCTCGAGCAAACTTGAACGTTCCCGATCTATCCCGAGTAGCCTCAATCGATTCCGAACAATCCCGAAGGTTTCCCGGACCCCACCCCCCGATCATGCGGGCGCACACCCCCGACAGCAAACAAAGACAACCGAAGTTCTAATTCCCCACCACAAATTCAAATTTCGGGCCAAATTATGTGCCAGAATCGGTACTATTATACTACTGAGTCTTGTTTCTACTACTGCTTTGCGTGTAGACATTGTTGGATTTGCAGCATATTGTCACAGAACTTCAATGTTAGCGGCTTCATTGAGTATTCTTGCCCGATATCTTTTTCTTTACTATGAACGGTTAGGGTTGTTACCGCCCTAAATGTGAATAGAATTTGAAGTTACTTTTTCAAATAATAACCTAAAAAACGTGAAATTTCTAAGGCCGATATTGACCTAAGGAAGGGTTTAAAAATCGATACGAAAAGTATCACTTTTAAGTAAGACTCGTATACATAAAGTGTCCATTATTTTTCATGTAGATTCAGAAAAGAAATCAAAATATATGTTTCTATTTCAAACGTCAAAGTTTACAAGTGGTCCATAAAAGCGGGACACCCTGTATAATTAAAAATATTTTTAAATTGTAGCCACTAAAGAACCTAAAAGAATGGTCAATACTGATTTTGAAAAAAGCTACTCTTTAAACGCAATATTAAAGGTCCGCTTACGGAAAAGTTGTAGGAAATTTTATTATTTGTAACTTTTATAAATTTTGTTTCTTTTCTTTACGCTCTTAAACGTTTATTTTATTTTAAAGCAAATGTTTTATGCCGTAGCAGACATTCTATACGTTTTTTTACCTTGGTTAGTATAGGGACGATGTGGCGTTCTGTCGAAACGCTTTTTTATACTTTCGACTCTATTAGTACAAACTTTTTTAAGAAGTGATTCCAACTATCGAAAAAAAATTAAATAATGACCAATTTTAGGTTAAATATACGGTATCCGAGAAAGCATAGCAAGGATTTTTTTAACGATTAAATTGAATTTACATGGGTTGGTTAGTATTTTAAGCAATTCAAGTCATAAAGTGCAAAACAACTTAGATCGCTTAATTAATACAATTATAGAGCATTGCTCTATTAGACGTTATCAGCTTAACGACGGGAAACTGCGGGAGTTACTGCAAAAATGGGACGTAAAAAATTGATGACTAAAATCAAAGAAGAAAGGAAGAATCTGACAGTCAATTTTAAAAGCTTCAAGCTGTTTCTAAATCCATAAGCATTTATCAAACAAATTAGATTTTATTAATTCGCATAATAATATTCAAACACTTATACTTAGATCTTAGATGTTCTGTTCTTACTATTATTATAAGAAAACTTCAATAACTGATAAAAACTCATAGAATACATGCCATTGTCAATCAATCTGTCGAAGTACACAATAAACTTCATACGTTCTTTATAAAATTATGTATACGCTCTTAATTTATTGCATCGCCATTTCTATAATAAACGAATCATAAATGGAAAACGTATTTATTATACTTATCCTGTTTCGTATTTTGTTATGCAAATGGAAACTTCGAAAAATATCTTACAATAGTTGTTAGGAAATGTTCCCCATTAATATTGTGGATAAAAATAACTTGACCTATGAACTACTCGCATTAGTCGGCAACTTCCCGGTTGGTCTACTATTATTTTGTTGTATATCCGGCTCGAGCAATAATGGTACATTTAGTATCAATTATTTCTATAAAATACATATATTGTCCTATGAATTACCAACGCCAGGTAGAAAAATACGCAGTAATACATGTTTCAAGGGAGTAAATAAATAAATAATATATTTTCCTGGGATTTTCATCAATAATCTTACCTTATCAAAAGTATCATTTTCTGGAAAATTTTGAGATTGTACACACTGCTGTAAAAACCGAAATTAATTACCAGTCTTTTTAAGTAACAATAATGTGTACACATATCTTTGGGAAAACCGTCGCGTTTTTTTACAAATTTGTTAATAAAAAAGAACACTGTATGTAGTACAGTTTGCACATATTTTTTAAAATTACGTAATTCCTTGAAAAAAATGGCTTAAAGAAGTTTATTAGAATGAATGTTTTCAGCACGTACAGTATCAAATTAGTTTCAATTTAAATTGCAACATCTTATGAGACATTTTAAATGATCACTTAAACAACGTTCTTAAATAATTTATGTTTAAAAGCAAAACGACATGATACTTATTGTGTTTTGATTGATATTTTGCAATTTAGGGGTAGAATTAAATAGTAAACTCTGAGAATACTGTGAAGTAAGGGATATACTGTTTTTTTCACAGTGGAAGCTGGAATACTCCGTGCCCAAATACTGATTGGCACAAAAATAGTACCTACTTTCTAAGATTGTTTGATGATTTATTAAATCGGGAAAGATAGTATAATCTGGTACACCAACGGCTCTAAATGAAAGCAGGGAACCGTATCAGGAATATACAATAAAAAAGAAGATGTAGGCTTCGCCGACCCCCTAGGCAGACGAGCGTCTGCCTTTTAGGCAGAAACCTAATGCCATCATCGAATGTGCAAGAATCAATGTAGATAAGGACAACCATTATAGGCGTATGTATATTATATTAGAGAGCGCTCTCACGAATCAAAGAATCTCAACTAGACCGGTGCTTGACTGCTTTAAACTTTAATACACTCAAAACCCTTTAAGGTCAAAACAAGGTCACCTTTGTCTGTGCGCCTCACAGTGGGACAGTGACCCGAGATTTTCGACAAAAATCAAAATCTTGGCCAAAACTTAAACAATTGGGCTATAACGTCGTACTCGGGGGTTTTTGAGGTCGATGATTACGAATTTGTGGTCAAAATTATAAAATTCAAAATGGCGGCTTCAATATCACGACGAAAATTGTCGTAGCATCATAGTGTCGAAAATTTTGTTGATGTTTGCACTGATTCCGAATGTACAAACATCAACAAAATTTTTGACACTATGATGCTACGACATGATATAAACATATTTATTTAGAAGAGAATAATAACCCGACCTCCGTACATTATTTAGTGAACAGTTCAGGTAAACTTTCATGCATCAATATAACTGTTTTCTTGTATGTAATCCTGTCCAGAGAATACAACCCTACTTGCGTCAAGTGTACTTCTTTACATATTGTTTGCCAAGGCTTCTCCAGAGCCGTTTCTATTTTCTGTTTTCTTTTTCATTCTTTCGTATTTAAGTACTTTATTAATGATTATTGCATCATATGTCATTTATGTATTTAACTTATAGTCGTCATTTCTAATTTTATGTAGTGCATACAGATGTTTCAACATCTAGGTGCAAATCTAATTATTTTGTTTTTCTTATTTATAATTTAATTAAAGCATAAAGAAGGAAATGTACAAATTATTATTAATGAATATTATTATTGTTTATAAATGTTATTATTATCGTTAATCCAATTTAACTTATTTTCCGCCATCTTCCTCTAATATTATATCTAAAGCAATTAATTTTGAACAGGTCAAACTGATGTTAAATTGAATAAATGCCAAGACCGCCAACTACCTGAAGTTAAGTCAAAATTTCAAAGAAAACAAACAAGGCTAAAGTACTTGAATACCACTCAGTTGGAATATAGATAAGCTGTCCAATTTATGCAAATGAATCCCTAACCACTGTGCGTTGTATTTTACTTTCCAAATATCAGAAACCAAAAAGAGGTTTTTTTGACTATAAGATATCTAAGCCATGACGCTAAGTCTGCAATTGAATTTTCTTGTTGTTACAGTTGTGGAAACATTATCTGTCGTTGCCGTTATCGTCATGTGTGAAAACGCACTTTGGCAGCTTGGTTCACGTAAGGTTCTATTATCATACTCTTACTATGTATCAGGCCTGGCCTTGATGCCCAGTATGTGTTCTTTACAAATTCAATCGCTGCTGCTAGGCAACTCGACTTCTTTGTAATACTCAAGGCTAGTTCTAGTCAGCTTTTATTTTCCCATGATACTCGAAAGGGCCAGGCGCCACAGTGGGACGGCGAACCGAGATTTTGGGCAAAAATCAAAATCTCGGCCAAAAGTCAAACAATTAGGCTATAACGTCGTACTCGGGGGTTTTTGAGGTCGGTGGAACCTCGTGGAACTTTTTTTATAGCTCACGAAATATGAGCAGAGAGAACACAAAATTTGTCTCTCGATAAATAACTCAAACACCTGTGACAACGATGATTTTTTTTCTTACAGAAAATGTTTACATTACATAATACAGTGTTTATAAAAAATTTAAAAGCATCTTCGGATGATTATATCATTAGATTTATGGCTAGCTCTACCAAGTCGCCGGGCCTACTGCACGCCGCCATATCAAAGCCGCCATTTTGAATTTTGCAGATTCATAATCAGCGACCCCGAAAACTCCCAAGTAAGCATTTACAGCTAAATCCGTCAACATATAAAATTTTCGTCGTGATATTGAAGCCGCCATTTTGAATTTTATAATTTTGACCACAAATTCGTAATCATCGACCTCAAAAACCCCCGAGTACGACGTTATAGCCCAATTGTTTAAGTTTTGGCCAAGATTTTGATGTTTGTCGAAAATCTCGGGTCACTGTCCCACTGTGAGGCGCCCAGACAAAGGTGACCTTGTTTTGACCTTAAAGGGTTTTGAGTGTATTAAAGTTTAAAGCAGTCAAGCACCGGTCTAGTTGAAATTCTTTGATTCGTGAGAGCGCTCAGTGCTGCCTAGCTCTCTAATATAATATACATACGCCTATAATGGTTGTCCTTATCTACATTGATTCTTGCACATTCGATGATGGCATTAGGTTTCTGCCTAAAAGGCAGACGCTCGTCTGCCTAGGGGGTCGGCGAAGCCTACATCTTCTTTTTTATTGTATATTCCTGATACGGTTCCCTGCTTTCATTTAGAGCCGTTGGTGTACCAGATTATACTATCTTTCCCGATTTAATACCTTAAAGAATGGCTTATAAATGTTCTTAGTCACTATGTGGTCAGGTCCCATTTGAAGTAGGGGTTTTCCAATGTCTACCAATCGTCTTATATGTGGTTTTGATAATGACTGCGAATACCTGCAACTTGTAAACCCCAGCCTAGTCTTTCCTCTGATGTACAGAGGGGTCCAAAACGATGTACACAGTTTTTGACAGTAAATATCTTGTAAACAAAATGTCCTAGAGTTACAATTCTTTTGCGGTTGGTAGTGCATTGTTTTCTCAACAGATAGCAATGGTTATGAGTCACATGATGAGAGTGTGATGCGCATGTGCAAATAAAATAACAAACAAACGTATAAACAACAACATGGCTGTAAGACTGACTTTTGAGCAACGCAAGGCCGTACTGAAATGGTATTGAAGTTTGAGAACATTCAAGAGGTACAACGACGTTGGCGGCTGAGTTTGTACCGATCCACCAACACGTTGGATAGGTCGAAGAGGTCCTATTGAGTTCCCACCACGGTCTCCAGACCTAACACCACTGGACTTCTTCCTATGGGGAAGAATGAAGTTTATCGACAGAAGCCAGCTACACTGGACGCACTACGAGAATCCATTGAAGCATCATGCGCAGCCATCACACCGGACACACTGGTAGCCGTAGTTCGATCAGCAGTTCAGCGGCATCGACGCTGTATAGCTGTTAATGGTGGTCACTTGAACACATATGACCATCTGTTCAGAAAACAATGCACTACACAACCGCGAAAGAATTGTAACTCTAGGACATTTTGTTTCCAAGATATTTACTGTCAAAGACTGTGTACATCGTTTTGGACCCCTCTGTATATGTGTAGAAACATAAGCCGTAGTATCCCCTTCCAGTGTTGCAGTGGGGCGTAGTCTGGAACTGTTATACTTAAACAAGCAATTCTTTAGACCTTGTCTACTATCAGGATTGTGGTCTTCTATTGACCTTCAGCAACCACCAGCAGCGTAGGTGATAGTGGACCTGACCACCCTTGTGTACAGCCATTGTACAATTCCTGGTCTGAGTCCCCATTGTTTACCGTACCTTTACGATATGTTGGTTCCAAGTGCGCTTGAAGTTAAGAATTACTCTCAGGTATTTTACCTCCCCAGGCATAGCCAGTTCACACACGTTTAGGAAAAAAGGTCCTACGATCTTTCCTTGCAGGTGTGAATGATCTTCCCTCGATTTTTAACTATTCAAAGTGTCTATTCTATGCAGATGATGTGACTCTTAGAGTAAATTCTTTCTTTCGTCTTTGTTAAAAACATTTTTGGACTTTATGAGCTCTTAATGCTCATCGTCTTTAAGTGTAAGATGATTGAAGAAATAAAATACCCAGGGCGAACCAAAACTAAGAAAACGTCCTTGTTTATGATAATATTGATTTGACCAAAGACTAAAGAAATTTCAGTACATTGATGAGCAGATACGCGACATCGTAAGTACACTAATAGAGCGGCTGATTTTATTCCTAACAAAGGTATAAACGGCTAAAGGCTGCGTGGTCTAATATGCTAAATACTTCCAGTGACATTTCAACATAGAAAAAGATTCTCAATCTCTCAACAATCTTCATGCTCTTACGCTAGATAGCGATAGCAACAAGATAGAGAGTGCCTAGAATTCCTGAATTTGATCGGTCTGCCTCGATAAAAAAACGAGTTTGATTTGTACAATCTATGGATACCACTTATTAATATAATTGGAGAAAAAAGTAAAAGATACTAAATGAGACATCGTCGAAGTAAGTGACATTGTAAGGGCAGCATAAAAACCAAGGAGGAGTAATATTCATTACAAATAAAAATATATATTCCATTTTAAAGCTATCTCACATGGTAATGTTTACTGATTTATTTTGTATGATTATTCAAATCATTTTTGTTTGTATAAGTGTTCCAAACTAGCAGAATGTATAATGACAAAACCGCGTATAGTGATGAATTAGTTTGTATTGACGAAGCATATTTGTTTCGAGATTTAGGTAAACTACCAAATGTGTCGGTGAGTTCTTAGTGTGGCTCGTGAGGATCTTGACAACCAGGTCTGGAAACCAAAGTGGTGATTCTTTGATCGATCTTCTAGTTGACTATAGAGTACCTACTCTAGAGTGCTAATATCTTAATAAATGTAATAATGCAGATATCAAAATTATACAAATTCAAGGTGATACAAGTACATACACCCTAAAAAGAAGATGAAGAGGAAGAGGAGTTATATTTAGAGTACATCTTACGAAACACCACAAACTATTTCCTTTTTCGACCTTAACTAAAGTGTTCATAATTGCATAACGGGCTCATCTTTTTTTTTTTTTTTTTTTTTTTTTTTTTTTTTTTTTTTTTTTTTTTTTTTTTTTTTTCTTTTTTTTTTTTTTCTTTTCTTCTTTCTCATATTTTATCTAAATTTCTCTTTTCTAAAACTCATTACATATTGAACTTATTCTTGGTAATATGTTCCAATTTTTCTAACGAATAATCTCAATAATATAAATTCATACACTTCAACCATCAAAGAGTAAATTAAAAATTTTGTGGAAACTATCAAATTAGTATTTTAGAAGTCAGACTTCATTTTAATTTTTTTAGATTGGCTGATGCTGTAGAAAGTTTGACACTTCTACCATAGATCAAAATGTATATTGGTTAGTGTCCTCTAGACCCGGGTTTAAAGGCTGTCGTTGATCGTTTCGCAAATACGAGTTGTTAGCTTCTTCAGAGATCTTTCTATCTCCATGTAGACTGATGATTTCTACTTGTATTTATACTCGTTTAAAAGAGGTGGGGTTTTGCGGTTGTTAAATGCGGATTTTCTTAATGTGAAAATCGGTGTTGATGATCGAATTCCAGATCTGGTTCAGCCTTGCGGTATTTTCCATTTTGTTGAAGTTTTCTGGATGTTTATAGATCTCGATCACCTTACCAATCAATATGTTGTGATAACCTTTAACCGTTACTAGCAACTTTGTTCTCCATTACTAAGCTCATATTCTGCTACCGCTGACTTCTCCGTGTGTTCCAGAGAGTAGTTAGTGCGGTGTTTTTAAGTGTATTTCCTATGCGGTTTCTACGTATATCTTACCACAAGAACAAAGTGTACGGTAAACTACGGTTGCTGAGAGATGATCTCGTTCGTCCTTTGTTGATCTGACCTGATTTGTTGGCTGAATCTTCTTGGTTGGTTTGAAGATAGTTTTGATGTCATGCTTGTTTAGGAGTCTTCTTATGCTTGAACAACCGATCGAATATTCTGGTCTGTATACACATGTGATTTGAATGTTCTCGTCAGTTTATGGGGCCTAGTGGTGCTTTTGAAAACGTGTCATAGAATTTAGCATTGTGAACTGGTTTTTTTCAAATTCCTGCTCACCCTTTTAAGTGACACAAATGGTTTTGGTATCAAAACGCAGCTAAAATTATTGCACATAGCGCTCGCTATCAGAAATCAGCTAAATTACACGGTCTTTTTGAAAATTCATCAATAAAAGTTAGTAATTTTTGATGTTCAAGATGAATTTACTTTCTTTGATTTCCTTTTGTTTGGTGTACTTTTATATTTTTATTAAAATTATTTCATATTGATGTGAATCACTTTGAAAAAACATTTTTGAATCAACTTTGAAATTTTAAATGGGAACAAATGTTTTAATTTTTTATTATTCTGAATCTACGTGATAAACTATGGGGACTTTTTATGTACCAGGTGTCTGACTATAAGAGGTAACCCGCTGTACCTCTAAAACTATTTATCGTAGGTACAACAAAGTCGCATAAGAGAAACTGTTGGAAATTTTTTTTTTTCTAAGTTGTACGATAAATATTTTCTGAGATACTTTTCAAGACATCAATTTGTAAACATTTAATTAGGTCAATATCGGGGTTCAGATATTTCAGGTTTTTTAGGTTATTATTTGATATAACAAACTAATCATTTATTCACAGGTAGAACGGTAATGATTCTAATTATTCATGGTTTAAAAGTTGTAATCGAAACAAATAAATAACCTGATTTTTTTTTGCCAGATCTATGTAGAATTAAATTCTTGACAATTTTGCTATGCATGTTTGTCTACCTAAAATCAACTGTTAGGCATGAAACTCGCTTTTACCGAAAATTATCATCGACAAATTAAGTAGGCAATGAAATGCGAACGTCAAAAATTTACTGTTGTTACGGTTGTGTTGATAATTGTTAAAATTTTATTGTTTCTTTTTATTGTTATCTCATAATTGTAAAGCAGATAATCCGGAACTACAACAATATCCCCGAGCTGACTGAAAAGCTAAAGAAGAGATATACAAAACTACAATTGCCAACTACAAGAAAAATACTAGGACACATGATGGTACTGAAAGGGATATGCAACTCGATATCGTTACCAACAGTTGAGAACTCTACCATTGGAGTACGACAAATAGCAGATAATCTTGGACCTTTGAAGACCCATGTAAACAAGGTGTTGCGAACAAAAAAATTCCACCCTTATAGTGTATAACGCCATATCAATTTCATACAAAAACAGATTTTGAACGCTGACACGTTTACTAGGAATTCTTCTCGTATTTGTCATTTCCAGATATTCAGATATTCCTTTCGGTTATTTAAACTAATCTGTTCAGAAATTTTGTCGTTAATTTTGATGATCTATTTTTAATTTCCTGTTGTCAATAATAATGTTTTGATGAAACCAGTTTGACGGCTAACAGTTAAGTATTGGTAGACACACATCAATAGTCAAGTAGTAGAGAATTTAATTCTACATATGTCTGAGAAAACACATACAGGGTGTTCAATTTGTTTTTATCAGTCATTCATCATTTTCCATTACAAAGTTTGACATTTTTTCTAATAAGCGTGAATAAAATTTGATCTTTCAAATAATAACCTACTTTTTAAAAGCAATATCAAAGGCCCGCGTACTTGACAAACAGGCTGTATAATCATTACTTGGTTTATGACTGACAAACTGAAGTAACTCAAAATAATCAACCTTTTCCAAATCATCATCATTTAGATCCGCACAACAGTTTCCTAAGTTTTGTTGTAATAAATTTTTAAAAAAATTACACAGTATTTGTATGCGTTGAATACTTTTTTAAAAATTGTTTTTCAGTTGTTGTAATAATTGCAGAAAAAAACTATTTTTTTTCGTGCGTTTGTTTTCAGTTTGAACTGGGACTAGTGTTCTTTTTAACAAATGCCTAGAGTTCACTTCTAAAAACCAATTTTGTAAATGTAAATCAATGTCAGGATACGTTCGGAAAATAATTATGATCATGCTTCTTATTTCCATAACTAGTTTGGTAGATCAATATACGCTGCTAGGAATTTATTATGCTGTGGTTTGATGCCTCGAAGAACATGTGAAGATGGTTTATTTGTCAGAGTTAAGGTTGGCAAGATTAACCAATAGAATTTTGCACGCGGTTTCGTCAACACCCTCTACATTTTATTATTTTATATTTTGATATTATTTTGATGAAAAGTGCGATTTTGATTAATTACTAAGGTGCATAGAATTGACTTTTAAAAATCGCTTCTTTAAGTCAAGATAAGTAAGGTAAGGTGGGGTTAGTGTGTAGCAAAATTTGATTAGTTCATTTTATATCCTTTATTTTTATCCAGCTATTCAATATGCAGCATTTAGGTTTTGGCACAACACACTTCTATGTATTGGCCATAAATCCCACAAATTTCAAGTTTATATGTCGTCTCTTCATTTTGTTTGATTCATTTTTTTAAAACACTGTTTATATTCCACACTTTCCCCGTTAAATGGGGGAAGTGTGTACACGAGTGATATTTTATATATGAGTAAGGAGATATACAATAAGGGATAAGTGTGTAGAAGTATAAAATTCCCTCTTTCGTTGGCTAGTAATTTTTTTTTATTAAATCTTATACTCTCGTAGTTACAAACTTTTTTTTATAAAAATAAAAGAATTCTTAAAAATTCAAAATAAGAAAAAATCGTTTTATCAGTAACATTTAAAAGGTAAACAACTTACATCAACTTAAAACTATTTTACTGTATACTATAATTAGCAAAAGAAATGCCAAACCGATGAAGGCCCCTTTTAGTGATAAATGGGTTTGGAAGAACCATGACAATGTCCTGGGTGCAGACAAAACTTTTTCCTCAGGATCTGCCCAGATAAAAGAATTAGAAGTCGATGGATCTAATGAACGTATTTTTCTAGTAAATTTCACTTCTACTTCATCGTCCACTTTATTTAAGGAGACTACTTGCTCAATATAATGTTTACAGATCTTCTTACTTGCACAAACAACCAGTACCCAATCGTTAACAACCAATTCTCTCTGTTGTTCATTTATTCCATCCACATATTTATTTAATTCTCGTTCTTCTCTGAATTCTTCGTCAATATCATCATCACTGTCCTCGCAGATTACTTCATCATCCGATGATGATTCCGATTCCACATTTTCAGGAATTTTAATTTTTTTCAGTGGCTTCTTGCATTGTTTTTCTTGTAAACGTTCAAGTACTTCTGGGGCAGTTATTATTTCAGCTCCACCCGCTATTTTTCTCCTAGGTTTTTTTTCATCTGCACCTTTATGTTACTTTACCATTTCTAAAAGCAGCTCCTGAAACGAAACAGAAAGTTGCTCATTGCTCAAATTTTCAGCATTTTGTTCATCAGACGTTCCTGGTTCCTCATTCTCATTTTCATTTGTGGTTTGGTTAATGCTTTTTTGGTGTATCTCCCATCGTTTTAATCCTAGTGGGTCATAGTGTTCTGGGGAGATGACTTTCGAGTTGAACGGGAATATTCCACCTTTTCTAAAGCCACTGATTATTATGTCAGGATTTGTTTCTGTCCATATCTTTCCTATTAATCTGCTAAAATGCTGTTTAGGTATTCGCTGCCCCTGGTTATGCCTTTGCCACTGTATCACTTCTGCATCCCATCGTGTTTTCAGTGAACGAAAAACGCATAGGTCAAGGGGTTTGAGCAAGTGGCTCGAGTGGGGAGGAAGTTTTAAAATGGTGACATTGTTTTCCAATGCACATGATATAAGACGTTCATCTACATGAGATGCATGTCCGTCGTATATTAATAGAACTGGTCTAACATCACCAATTTCTTTCAAAAAACTCTTCTTGAAATAATTCAAAAAACTTCGGACTCCATCCATCCGTTAGACGTGGCGGCGTATGTGGTTCCTAGAAAGTCTTTACCTTCTGGAGCCACCCACTCATTCCAAACATTCTTCCCCTTAAAGATTATAAGTGGAGGCGCCTTATGTCCTGCGGCATTTGCAGCTACGAGAACTGTAGTGTTTTCTCTTCCCGGGCCTGCTGTGGTCCTTGACGCAACAGTTCCCTTGCTTCCCACAACTTTGGTTTTGGAGGGGTCAAGACAAAATCCAGATTCATCTACGTTCCATAATTGTTGTGGTTTTTCACGCAAATTGAAGTCATCTAAGGTTTTCTTTGAAATATTCATTAATGATAAATGGGTCCATGCTTTTTTTACGAGCGTATTCAACAGATTGTGGTTTTTTGAGAGATAATTTATGACGCCTCGCAAAACTAAGAAACCAATCTTCTCCTGGTATACAGTCTTTGAAAGGAGTCTTTAGTTTATTACGCTTGACATATTCACCCACAATTCTTAAGACCTCCATCCGACTTAATCCCCATCCCCACTTTTCCATTGTTTTTATACCGTCTGCTAATAAACTTTCCTGTTCAAATGGAATGGCCGTACTTCTTCCTTGGGTACTGCTTTTCTTTCCTCTCAAACCTCTTATATGATAGTTAAGAGTCATCTTGGGTATATTGTATCTTTGACTGGCTTTATAAGCAGTCATTCTTCCGGGGGTTACCTCTTCCATGGCTCGCTCTAAGTCCTGTTTGGTATAAGACTTGCCTCTATTACTCTTCCTCACGTAAGTCCTTTATAAATCGTGTCAAATGTCGCAAATCCTTCCTAGAATAATTATTTTAGTAACCGGAATGGGGAAGTGTGTAATAATACACACTTGCCCTGCAAAAATAGTACACACTTTGACGTCATGAAATTTGAGAGGGCAAGTGTGGACTATCCCAAAATATTTACAAAAAACTAATATGAAATAAAACTAAAGTCAATCATCTAAAATTAAGTTGTTTCTTACCTTGGTCTGTACAAAAATCCGTTTAAAAATCCAATCCGAAACACCGATGTTATTGGATTTAAAAAAGACGGAAAAATCAAGCAAGATGTAGACAGTAGAATACGAGCAGGAAAAACAGCTACAAGAGCGCTACATGGGGTGCTGTGGAGTAAAAACATAAGGAAAGAAACTAAGAAAAGAATTTTTAACAGCATAGTAGAAAGTATCACTATATATGGGGGTGAAACCTGGCCGATGACAGAAACAAAATTCGTACAGTAGAATTAGATTTCATGAGGAGAAGTTTACAAATCACACGACAGGATACATGGACGACAGAAAGAATCTGGAGGGAAATGGACATTAAATCCTCTATAACAAGAAATCTAGAGAACCGCACATTACTCTGGTATGGGCACATAGAGAGAATGGACGACGACAGGTGGCCTAAGAAAATTCATAAATGGAATCCACCTGGAAAAAAAGACGCCGAAGACCAACAACAAAATGGAAAACACATGTACAAAGAATCATGGCGGAAAGGGACTTGAGAGAAAAAGACTGGGAAGATAGAGATCTGTGGAGGTTGAAAACGACTAACCTTTAAAGGAAAACAGTCGCATACAATACAATGCTGAACTCGTGAACTGCTCGTAAAAATAGGTTATGAAATAATGAATAATTCCTGCAAAACTGTAATCCCAAGATGGTTGTTTTCACGTGACCTAGGTTGTTTCTAGAGCTTTCTCTAGTGGCGCATAGATAGCACTACGTCTGCCGGTGAGATGTATTTTATATTTAGAGAATACGCACCCGTAAACACACTTACCCCACCTTACCTTACCAAAAATCGGGTTTTTTAATTTGAAGGTGCTACCATGTATCTTTTAATTTAAAAAACCACGAAATTATTGGTGATAGAATTTAAACAAATGGATGTGTACAATGCCTTTTAAAACCAATTTTTCCCAACCATTAAAGATAGATGCCGAAGTCAGCATCCTTTTCGCACGTTCAGTGTATTTGGATGCATTTAATTCGCTTTTAATGATTTGAAAAAATGGTAATCTGAATTAGCTAGTTTGAAATTTTAATATTATGTGCGGAAAATTATTACTTTTATTTGCATTTTGAACATACCGCCTAAACCAATGCGTTCCCTTTTTTCAGAAAAAATTCACAAACATGTGTGCTGGACTGTTGACAAACTAAACTAATACAGTGTATTTTGATGAGGAGATTGGCTTATGAAAACGGTCAGTTTTTTTTCGTAGATTGTTATTGTAGACTTGCCCTTTCAAGGAAAAATGAGAAAATATTAGGTGACGAATTACAGTGCATTTGGACGTTTTCCAATAACATCAATAATGATTAAAGTTTCAATCACTAACATATAACTGTTACTGCAGTTAAGAAAATTTATTCGTTTGAAGTTTTAATAATCTGTATTTCATTTAGTTTCAATTTTGTATCGAGCTTGACTCAACGCTCAAAAGTCAAACGTTTTTCTGTCGTTATTTTTGGAAACTAAAAAGAATATTTAAAAAAAAACCGATAGTTCTAGAAGTATCATAAACATTTGATACAGTTAATGCTCTAAGAAAAACCCATCACTTTTACGGAATGTTTTACAAATTCATCATTACCATGTTATGGATCTTCTCTGCAGAACAAGAATCTTGATGTCATTACCAGAAACACGTTTAAGTATTTAGTGCAACAGTCAGTTTTATACGCTGTGATTAATCTGATACAAAGATATTTATTTGATTTTAGATAATTTTAGAACACAGTTACGTTTTGTTATCAATAAAAGTAAAGTAATAGTTCAAAAATAAAACTACATTTCAATTAAGTCTACTTTTAAATATAAACCAAAATCCATTTTTAGGAACGAATTAATTTATTTTCATAGGTTTATTTTTAAACAAAACGTGCACACGCCAAAATGAAATTCTAAAATAACAAAATTGTCTAGAAATCTGTCCTTGTGCAGATGTCCCGCCAATTTTATTTCCTGTTTGTCTCAGGAAAGTTTTCAGAATTTCGTCTTACCAAAAGTGCTTAGCGGTATTGACGTTTAAAGTTTAAAGTCATACCAGGAAACGTAAAATTATGGACGAAAAAATTTAAAAATAAAACGGACAATTAAATTTCTGTCGGCAAATTAAAATACTTAAATGTAACAACATAGACAGTAACGTAGGAAGATCTAAAAAAGGTAAACTATCTCGAGGTCTGCTGACGTCAAGCTTTGAAAGTATTGGTATGCAACAACATTATAATCGCGTTACAGCCGGACATGCCAAGAATAATTCGATCTCTCTTAAATTTGGCACGGAAACCATTTTCCACCGTCAGTTCCAGCATCAGATGTGTCGAGAAATACCTAAACTCTTGGCAACAATATAGGAATGAGCCAACGACTTCCTTCCTCTTATTTCAGAATAGCCGACCGGTTTTATTATACGCTTATGATTCAAAACTTATTAATGTCTATGATGTTTTTAACTTGGTATTTACAGCGGTTAATTTTGTTTTGAAAACACAGTTGGGATTGGATTTTCTGTATTATAACAGGTTTTTACTTATGACGTATGTAGGCGCAATAAATTAATCTCGCATTTGTTTTCGTTTAAGATCTTTAAATTTGACACAAATGTCGATATACTTTCCGAATCATTTTGAGAATCAAACCGTTTAGACTAGACAATAATACAAACATTCTATTACATCAACAATGAAACGGAAACTAAAGTTGACTCTGATTCACTAGTAGGTTAAGTGCACAAACACGTCTTTGGCATCGTTTTTTTCTGATTCATTTCCTCTTCTCCTGATGATTACGAATTACAATTAATTGGGAATGTGAAATAGTTTTAAGATAATTAAGATTGATGTCATTGAAGAAAGTTATGAACTTAAAAATCATTAAGTTTGTTTTATATTATACTTCGGGCAGAAGAAAATTTGATTATTTTCAATTACTCAAACGTATTTTCTTTCATCAAACTTTATTTTTATTGAGTTGAGCAATATTTTAGGTATCATCAATTATCTTGATGAATGTTTGTCTTCGTTTTTACTCATGGTTGATTAATGAACTGTATTTATGTTTTGAACAATATTCGAATTTAGTTGTTTTTCGTTTGGCAACATGGTTCTAGTACGGATCGACATTGTTTCTGTTAATATGTAGTGTCACAACTCGCTTTTCTACCTCATGACGATATATGCTGGTATAGGTTCAAAGAAATAGATTCATACATAATTGAATAAAAGAATCTTTGATGTTATAATTTTTTATTATTTTTTTTTTATTTATTACACCTATCAAACAGCGATGTGCCATGCATGGATGGGGAAGAGACACATAACACAAAAACTATACATTATACAAATTAATTATTAACACTTGGAAGAGCACTGTAAATATCCAACGAACTCTGAGTTGTCTCAAATATCCTACAGATAGGATTCACTGGCGAATTTCGGATGAAGTGTCAGTAAACTAAAGATAGTATGGTGTCTAGCATCTTTATGTTCAGTAGAGAAATCAGATCTGGGTATCCACTGCACCACTTATTAGAGTCGATAAACAGCTTGTTGATGATGTCATGTTTTAAAGCTAGTATAACCCAACCACTCTAATAACAAGTCCTGCGAAAAACCAGCACCAAACGATCAGCACATAATGACAAGAATTTGAGAAACTTTCTTAGAATCCACGTGTTGAAAAGACCATACTACCGACGCATTTCAAGCGTTGGTCGAATCAAAATATTAAAGAGCATCATCAAAGTTTTTTTTTTAATCCGCAATCTCTTTAGTATTGCGTATTACAAAACCCAAAATTATGCCTTTCTTTTTTGTCAAGTTAGTGTAGAAGCTTGCTTCGCAACTTGTTTCAAAAGCCAATAGTAAGAAATGGTAATTTTCCAGCGGGTAACTATACTTCAATCGGTTTTCTTCTCTACTTCGATAACTTGCACCGCCACTTCTTAAAGCTGATTTAGAGTATGTATGTATAGCATTGGGTGTATTCGTAAGTGGTCAACCTGCTACATTTAAACTGTTCCGAGAAAAACAACAAAATATAAATAAGATTTTTGATCAAACGAATTTACCATCCATTTCTACCGGTGTTGGCAGTTGGTAAAATTAGAATTAGAAATTCAGACCACGATCCCAGTGTTTCAACAGTGATAGCAACAATATTATAATTTTGATTTTAAAGATTTTTGCAGACTTCTGTTACTGCTTCCGCCATTCAGGTAGCCACACAAGTGGGGTTTGACCTAAACAGGAATTCCTCAACATTTGTGAAGTACTACCGATCGCAGGGGATGCAACAGACCAAAAGTCTTTCCAGCGGGCAACTATACTTCAATCGGTTTTCTTCTTATTCGATAACTTGCACCGCCACTTCTTAAAGCGATTAGAGTATGTATGTATAACGTTGGGTGCATTCGTAAGTGGTCAACCTGCTACGTTTGAAACTGTTCCGAGAAAAACAACAAAATATAAATAAGATTTTTGATCAAACGAATTTACCATACCATTTTCTACCGGTGATTGGCCAGTTGGTAAAATTAGAATTAGAAATTCAGACCACGATCCTAATGTTTTAACAGTGATAGCAACAATATTATAATTTTGATATTTAAAGGATTTTTTCGCAGACCCTTCCTGTTACTGCTTCCGCCATTCAGGTAGACACACACCTGTGGTGTTTGACCTGAACAGGAATTCCTCAACATTTGTGACAGTACCTGCCGATCGCAGGGGATGCAACAGACCAAAAGTCCCTAACAATTAAATTATTTTAAGGCTTGAGACCGGATTTTCCTTATAACGTGTGTGGTAGACATTCAGTTTGCCTTAAGGATTTCAGGCAATTTTTATTAGTCAGTACCGTGTCTCAGCAATTTTAATTATGGCTTACTAATTTCAAGGACATCTGAAGTTAAGCAATATTTTGTATTGTGTGGCCTGATTATCTCTTTTTCCATTATTTAGTTTGCTATTTCCTTATCCTACTATTTTTTCGTCATTGTCTTGACTGGCACTTGGACCGGTCGATTATATGTCGTCATGCAATGGCTGTGCTGTTATATTTTATTTTCCTTTTTACCTTCTATAATGTTAACACACTTAATCAATATTATTACATATGAACACTAAGGTGGGTAAGGGTTGGTATGTGTGGGTTTTAGTGGTTTTCCTAAACCTTGAAGCAAATGCTTTGTCAAGTCGAACCGATTCACAACTGCACACGATTTCGTCACCACACTACACAGGTTAATCGTAATCTTCTGGTACGTTTGAACATGTAAGAACTGGTAGTACAAGCTATCACAACTACAATTGACGCTAACATACATTTAATACAGGAGTTATTAAGGGTTGAATCTATGATATTCAGCTCCCATAACAAAATTTTGAATTTTTGTCGTTTGAACATGAAAGAGCTAGGCATACCTCTGACGTTAGAACTTTTAATAGCATACTTTTAATAACGGAGTTATTGAGGTGTGAATCTTCAGGGAGTAATGCGACCTCAGGTCCCTCAAAAATAAATAACAATTTTATGTTTCCACAAGAAAGAGAATAGCTAGCACATCTTTGCTCAACACTAACACATCTTTAATAACGGAGTTATTGATAAGTTAATCTTTGGAAACCAGTCCTGGACAACAAAATTTTGAACTTCGGAAGTTTGAATATGAAAGAGCTGAGATAGTAAAACCAAAATTCATATGTTATTAAAGGTGTGGAAATTCGAAATTTTTGTGGAGGACCTGAGATCGCCTTAGCCCTCTTAAATTTAAATCTCACTAACACAGTTATTAAACAGGTGCTAGCCTTGAGTAAAGTCGTGCTTGCTGTTCCCTTTCGTGAACAAACGTCAAAAATTAATTTTCTTTTGTTGTGGGAGAGTAAGGCAACTGAGCTAATTTTATTTCATACTTGATATTTATTTGTTGCTGTTTTCCAAGAACGTCAGCGAAGTTCGTAGAAAAAAGCGCTGTTTATTTTTTATTTGAAGTAACTACATTTATTGTATTGTATATTTCGATTTCTTTTACACTTAATTTTAACATTTTCTTTTAAATCTCCAAAGTTCGGATTATTAGTTGTTAGTTTTTGAAATCAAAGACATTTTGAAGCGTAATAAAAGAATTCGAAAGAAGTGCAAAAAAATTCAAAATTAGATTCACTTTTTAAAGTTGTTACTGTTGGTTGGTAGGAATAAAACACATGCAGTCGGATTTGATTTCAATATTAACAATAACTAACTTTATTATAGTTAAATTATACATTTAATTTAATTTTTGTGACATATGTCAAAAGTCAATCAACGCCTTACTATAAGCGATTTCTGTATTACAAATCGTAATATTGCAAAATCGCAAGATCGTATCCTGCGATCTGATCGTAGCGGAACATTTTACAGATCGGTATTGTTCGGCTCTGTCAAATTTTTTAAGGTTGTCTGTAAGGATTTACGAGAATCCGTAAATGTTTACGAGAATCTGTAGCTTACAGCTACATACAAAATTGCAACTTTTTACGCTACGATCTTACGATCGCTACGATTTGTACGCAGAATTACAGGCTTAAGCTGACTACTCATAGTGTGGATTTTGTTAGCGGAACCGCAAAGTTAGTGATTTTTCCCTGGACTAGTTCTCACAGTGCCGTGTTTTTCGGTTACTTTTGGCCTGGCTCGACAGCTAAGAAAACACCAAAAAATTGACAAATGACAGGTAACAACACTGACAACTGACCAATAATAACTTATCTGGTTATGATGAAACATTATACTTAGTAGTTTCAAGTTGTAATACAATCCCAAAACTTACAAAGCAACCTCGAATACAACACACATCTGTCAGGTCAGGATATCAACTGTCAAATGTTATACCCCCACCCCTCAAAAATGTGCGGATTTCCGTAAATTCTTGACTCGAAGTTCGTATGTTTAGGTTTTAGTGGTTTTCCTAAACTTTAAAGCAAATGCTTTGTCAAGTCGAACCGATTCACAATTGCACACGATTTCGTCACTACACGACACAGGTTAATCGTAATTTTCTGAGACACCATACATAATTCTTGCATCACAATACAATAATGACAATAATGTACCATACGAATAAATAAATAAAACCGAAATTATACAAGTATTTTGGGGGGTGGGGGGAAGGTTTTTCCTCGCAACTGGATCTTCTTTCACAATAAGATAAGTAAGATAAGTGACCAATTCAAGACAAGATGTAAACAGTATCGTTGTCCATTTTCAAATAATTATGGTAATCTTTCGACAACATTTGTAATTCGTTTATTTTTATAGGAATACACATTAATTTTGAAAAGCCAAGTTTTGCAGCATACTCTTCTTTTACGTATTTTCTTTCTAATGTAGTTTAATGTAACTACACAACCAACAGCCGCTAAAATATTATCATCTATCATTGATGCATGGATGCGAAATCACGAAAAATACAGAATTGACTATGTTGACTTGAGAAAATGCCAAAATCATTTTGCTGGAAGATATCCTTGAAGACATCATTTCTGTATGTGGACAACGCTGTGGTTAAGAAAATACACAAAGAAATACCGAAGAATTTTCTCTTGAGGATTTCATGTACATACCTGTATGGCAATATTTAGATGTTATTGATTTGCGTGAGTGTATCGACACTGTTCACTGTCATTATATCCACGTAAGCATTTATCTGTACAGAAAATTGTTAGAGTCAAGCAAATTTATAAAAAAATAAGTTTTTTGGAGGGATAACATAAAACAAAGACTTTATGACACGCCAATTAGTGAATATTTCGTTTAGAACAATCCAATTATTTTTGTATTTCATTCAAGTGAGAAGGAAATAGTTACGTTATTAATATTATTCTATTTTATATAGATAAATTCTGCAAAATTGGATGTGAAAAGCCAGTCCTTAAATTGATGGCAAAAGCCTGCATGACAGAAATATATCTTTAACTTCTCTGTGTCCGATTCCTCCTAAATTACTATATTTAGAATTTCTTGTAATCTTTGAAAAAATTTGGGAATATTCCATGTACATTTTAATCAAAAATTAAGAACCCTTGTAATGAAGAATATGTTCACAGTTCAATTACTTGTTTCTGCCCTATTGGCAATACATTATTGTTTTATTTTTACTATATTAATGAATATTTTTTGTAGTTTGTGGAACTATTTATCACATTTTGTGGAACCAAAAACTGCGTAATATTTTTAAATATTTTAAATCGGATAAAGTAGTACGCTCATCTTCTACAATTTTGAAAACAATTCCGATAAACCACTAAAACATAAATTAAATGACGTCGTTGCTTATTCGATCATGGTCTAAAAATTCATTTTCTTTATATATATTTTGCATCCAGAAATAAAACGCGTTTATTTCCCGAAATCTTTGACTTTGATGTCGCTATGGGAAATTTGTTTAAAAAAAAAAGAGACGAACTGGTATTTTTTATACAATAACATAAGCAGCATTCTTTATTAAAGAAATCCGGTTTGAATTAAAACGTCTACCAAACGAGAAATATGACGTAAACGAAAAACAATAATTTTTTTTGTCTGGACTCGAAATATTGCATTATCATCTATGAAACTTTTGCATTTTGCCCTTCAATGTATACAAACAAAACTTCAGTTCATTTGCACAAAAATTGTATTTTTGCAAAGATGGCCAACAGCCGTGACATGATTATGCAAATCAGGCTTAGACACAATGGTTTCCAATTTATGCATCATTAATCAAAAATCTCATGACGCGAACTTACTTGACAAAGTAGGTCAACAATTTACTTGATAAATGATAATGCTAAGCTAAAAAATTTTCTTCAACTGTGTCAACTCGAACTCATTGAGTTAGATAAAAAATGTTCGCTCACTAACTTGCTAAATAGGAAACGACAGAAAACGGAACGATCTTGTTTTAATTTCTGTGATAACCTATAAGATATACGAGCCATAAATATGTCGACCCCGTTGACCTTTACCAGCAAAATAACATTTTCCTCTTTTTTTCTTTCCTTGGTTCGATATTGAACCAAACCTTTTTTTTGTATGTACGTGCTTGCACATATTTTTGTCTGAAGTGTTTTTATTATTATTTATAAGTATTAGACGTTCAGTCTCTAACGTCGTCAGCGTAAAAATATTCGCATAATTATTATTTTCTGCAAATGCGTCAACAATTTAAAAATAACTAAATAGCAACAGACACGGGTCTTATCCGTCATCGGAACCCGGATCTGGTTCCGCCTACGTCATAACAATTTCCATTTCCATTCGAAACACTTATGCATTTTCTGCTCTAATTACATCTTAGACACGTTCAGATTTAATGAAAGAATAATTTAATAGTGACCTTCTGAACTAGTCTGTTGCACCATGTATAATTATTATATAATTGCCTTACTTGGATGGAAGGAAGTCGTGCCTGTAATAAAGTAATACTGTAGGTGAACAAAAATGACTGTTTCCGTTTCCTTATTCTGAACACTGGGCCCAGTTCCTTTTTCACATTAAATTAGTACTGTGCGTAATAAAAGCAAACGTTTATTTTATACAAAACAGGAAACGTCGCTGTAATGAATGTTTATTTTTAAATTTCGATGCAGGCTGATTTCTGTTGAGTAATAATCGAACTTTTTGTTTATGTAATCGATTTTTCATACTTCGCACGTAACCCCATTTCATATTTTCTTAATTGGTTAGCAAATTTCCTTGAAACTGACAAATGAAAAAAAGGCGTTTGTAACTAAACAAACCGTTAAAATAAATATAATATTAATTAAATCAGGCATTGTAAAAATCTGGGCAACGAAGATTAAAAATAGATGAAATGAGGTAATCGTGACATAATTAGTTCAAAGTACTTTCTATATCGGGAATATATTTGTTAATTTGGGATTCAGCTTAGTTTAGTGGGAAAATATTACTACATTTTCGTGTGCACAAGGTTTAAAAAAATTTCTTTCTTTAATTTGCTCTACAAACAAAAACACGACAGGTTTTGTTGTTTTGATTTTGATTAAATCATTTGATTAGGTTAATTATTAAAAATTTGATTTTTTGAACAAAAAAGAATTAATTTTATAACATTTTTGGGTGGGCTGGCGTACCTATAGTATGGTTGAGATTCAATTATTGATTTGAAAATAATACAAAACGCGTATACTCAGTATACTATTGGCGGGGAGTAATAAACCTGTCAGAATTATCGAATCTCCCGTATTGCAGTGGCGTAGGTACCTGATACGTTTGGAAAATCATATTTTTAGTAGGTAAATATATTATAATAGTAAAATCTACCTTGATATGAATATGTGGTTATATGTCATTTATTTTATTTGTATAGTAGATCACATTACAAATTTTACTTCTTACGTATTATATACCATTATTTTTGTATCTTGGTATAATACCCACATCTACGGCTATGATTCTCGTTTCGTCAGTACCTGGGCTGATGGCAACGTGTTTACACAGATTAAACTATTGTTCTCAGACCCTAGATGGGTCGATATGCTGCAAGAGCGGCACAATGATCGTATTTTGGTTAGAATTTATTGGTTTTTACTTAACCGTAGAAGTACCGCTTTCACAAGAAAATAAAGAATTATTTTAAGCAATTATGATTTATTACTCCGCGCCAATAGTATACAGACTTTAGCAGAGGTGACAGTGCATCTTACAGATTAAAAAAATGTTTTTATGTTAACAAAAAAATTTATTTCTTTGATAGCCATTGTTGTGGCACTTTGGGGGAATAACTGTAGCTTAAAAGGAATAGGTTCGATACTCGTGCCAAATATATTTAATAATTAATTAAAGGGTAATAACAATTGACATTATGTAACAAAACAACAACGTATCTGCCTTCTCTATAATTAAACGGCATAAATGTCATGTAAAATTGTAACAATCTCCGCCATTTATTTTTTAAGTTACTCAAGTTTGAAAATCTTGAAGATGTGCAGGTCTTCGATTTCAATTTGAACTACGAAATCCATTTTGAGGTGGGCAAGACGGGATAACAGGAGGTGCAATAACTTCTAGCAGATCTTCTGGAAGTTCTTGTTCTGTGGATTGGTCGGGAACACGTGAAACATTGAATGGCCGATCTTCCGGAAATTCCTATCTCTTTGAGTTGGTCGGGAACCCGGGGAATATTGAATGTTACGCTTGGCTGGAAAACTGTTTCAGATGCTTGTTTGCCTTCTTCTTCTACAAGCATTGGTACCATTGTTGAATGTAACTGGTTTACGTGCTTTTTCAAGATACGACCAGAATCTAGTTTAACTAGGTAATGTAATAAACCAAGACGTCTGGTAATAATTCCAAACTGCTATAATACTGTATTGTTTTGAAAAATTAAAAATGTTCGAACTTTATTATTTTTTTGTTGTGGTTTTTCTGTATGTTTTTGAAAAATTGCGTCTAGTTTTATTTTTAATTTTCTTTGAAGGTATAGTACGGCTGGTGACAAATTACATCCAAGAGGAGTGGCTCGGTAACGAAATAGAATTTGTTGCATTCTTTCTGCAACAGTATCTTCTTTGTTGGCTTTTATTTTGTCCAACAGAAAAACACCAAAAACTGCACCAAAAACTTGACTCGGACACGTGTTTCAACAGCTAAGCTGTTATCATCAGCGATACCGATATCGGTATCGCTGATGATAACACTTAGCTGTTGAAGCACGTGTCCAGTCAAGTTTTGGTGCAGTTTTGGTGTTTTTCTGTTGGTTAAATAGACGCTGCAGTTGGTGTTCCTTTCCTTTGGTTTTTATTTTGTGTTTAAAAGTCTGAACAAAACGTTCTACCAATCCATTAGTAGCAGGATGTCCTGGAGCTAGGGACCGTTCAAGTATTACGTAAGCAGATTTACTACAATTATTAACCCCCAACCCCTCGTCAGCAAAAGTAAGCAAAGCTCTTACCCCCCATGCTTACGTAAACATTCGTATACGCATTTTTTATGTATTCTGTTTATTTTATTGAACCGTCAGCAGCAGTTATAATTCTAGAAATAATAGAATAAATTTAGGATAGAGAACGTTCACGCACATAATATTCATTTAAACAAACTTTATTGCCACGGTATTCATATTATACATATTAAGTAAGGTAAAAGTACAAATATTATAATCTTAACTAATATTACGAACAAACAAATTTAAATTTTTGGTATACAAAGGTATTAATTCAGATTAACACTCTTCAGTCCATGGCACCCGAATCCATGATTCTAAATTTTCAATGACATTGGATGTTTGTTGCTCAGTGTTGCTTATCTGCTCACTTTCATCCGATTTCGAAATGTCTACGTCGTTCTCATCGAGCCATTCGACATCTTCGTGCTCTAAATTTTGAATAATGCACATCAGTTCATTAGCACGACGAGCAGCCACTCTTATAGGCCTAACTTTCTTATCAGTTTGCGTGTTTATTTTTTATGGATCTTCTCGATGTGACGATTTAGTGACTTGACGGAAGCATGGTAAAGACCACACGTTTTGCATGTTCGACTTGATAGCTTCCATTTCACCGTCGGACAAAAATAATCGTAGGGCATTTGCAGAAACTCTTTAGTGAAGAATTTAAGCGTAGAGCTAAATTGATTGGAAGATTGAGAAATTGTCCTGTGTCATCCAAAACCAAGTCATCAACAGTTTGCTTTACTTTTACTGGTGGTGGAATAAACCTGTTCTCTAGTAATCTAAATAGTGCACTTCTTGGACGACAGCACTCTATGTTTCTACATTTTACAATTTGAAGCAAGTATTGGCTTTCACGCACATGTTCTGAATACCATTTAATGTCTGGAAAATCAGGAAGATCTTGTTCGCCCGGTCCAACATATTTTGCAGTAACATGATAGCCATTAATTTCCATTGAACTCCATACCTCTGCTAACACATTTCCTGCAAACTCGAAATTGGATCTTTCTAAATGTTCATTAATTGTAACGCCACGTTCATCCAAATGAGCCCCAAAATGGTCATGAGGCAATATCAAGCCTGCCAGTTCCCGACTAAGGGGAGCCATTCTGCGCTCTACTCTGTTATACGCACTTCTGCCAGGAGCATTCGTAGCTAAAAACAATGCATCGAGATCATGTTGCTTAAAGTGTTGTATAGCAAATCCTATAACTTTTTGATAACGCGGATTTTCATCTGGCCCCCCATCAACCGTCATGATTACCACTGGCTTTACCAATCCAACGTCAGTTTGGCCAATGATTGAAACTCTTCAAGTTCGAGAAGCGTCTTGAAATCCTGAGCATGAGTATTAGCAGTAGATGAACTATGCTTTCCACTTCGAATAGCGATGTATGTTGGTCCAGAATATCCAACGGCTTGCGGTTGTCCTATCATACTAGAAGTGATTTTGATACCAGCATAAACTGATGGTATTAATTTATGCCGTTCAGCGATTACCCAGTCGTGATCAGGTAATTTGATTCTATATTCCATGTGCATTAGAAGAGGTGCTTGCTTATTGGCCGCAGTTATACCAATAGGGACTCGGGCTTTATCATCTTGAGATATGAAAAATACTTGATCTGGTCCAAGTATAGATGCAATGTTCTCCAAATAATGGATTGATGTTTCAGCGAAATTGCTATCTAAGTGGCTTTTGTGGTGATCAGTCTGAGCCCGAGTGAGCTTAACAGGGACTGTCGATACATGTCTTCGTCCCTCTGTAGAATTTGATTTTCTGGGAATCAAACGAAGATATGTCCCACTTCGACTAATGTCAAATCCTATTTTACGTAATTCTTGTGTTAGCTCATCAAGAGTTTTTACACTGCGAATGGATTCTGTTCGTCTTCTATCATCTGCTGCACTCCCAAATAAAGCAATATCTGCAATTGTTTTCAATAGTAATGGTTGATCATTTTCTAGGCTAGGACGTCCCACTGACTCCCTCAGAGATAGTTTTTTTTAATTTCTGGATTTTCATGACAAATATCTTCTAACTTTCTTTTCATACCATCTCTGTGTTTCTTCTGGGCAACTGCGTTTTGAATCTTCCTATTTAAAGACTGCTTCGCTGTTTTTAATTCTTCGCGCAATTTAATGATCTCTTTATCAACTTCAACACGACTTGGCATACTATCTCTGGCAGAGTACAAAGCATTCAGATTTTTTCGAGTAGAGCAATCTTATTTCTCGTAGCTTCCTGAGAAGGTTTTGCTCTCGGCTGTTTATCTGTATTTTCTGCATTTTGCGTTGCTGTTGTGATTCCTCTCTGGGTTTTATGTTGTCTTCTTCCTGTTTTCTAGAATTTGAAGCTGGTTGAACAATTTGTGTTGTTTCTGCAGGCTTACAGGTATTCGTTGCCTAAATATTAAAACATTCATTTATTTAGTATAGAAAACATTCACTAAATTGAAAATTAAGTGATAATTACAAAGAATACTCTTTTAATATATACAACATTTATTAAATATGTCTAAATTTAATTGTGGGTTTGTGCAGTTAATACAATGTCAATTAAGACGAAAGTTCCCCACTCAAAAATATTGCACGAGCTGCCGCTGAGTAAAAATGTATCCCTGCGTTTGCTTTTATTTTACTCTTATCTATTATTTATACAGGTACACAAGGTTTCATCACTTACCTTGGAAAAAAATCGTAGTAGATTGAATTTATTCTTAGTCGATGCTTGCAATTCTTCTTCAATTCTCTTAGAAACAATAATATCAAGTTCCTTGTCGGACTTTGCTTGCAACTTATAATTACGCCACACTTCGTTAACTAACTTCTGTACATTTTGTACTTTCGTATTTGTATGCGATTTTTAAAACTTTCGAACAATTTTGATATAATTTGGATTTGTCTATTTGAAACGACATCTTAAACAATTTAACTTTGGTGAAAGAGGATCAACGGTAACGCAAACGTTAACTTGTTTTCCTTTACTTACAACACGTCAAATGGTCAATAGCACCGAGACAAAACAATAGATCGACTGAAGAAATTTAGACAAGTGAACATTGGGCGCGGTAATCCCTACTCGGTTTTAGTGAGTACCTAAATGTATTCATTATTTGTGAAATTCCCCGAAAATGCGTTTTGTTTTCAAATATAGACAATGAGTGAGTTGCCATTTATGTGTAAAAGTAAATAACAACTGCTAACGTAATTACCATCTAGAACCCCTCCTCCCCCATGTCATCAAAAATAAGCAAAGATAAGACCCCCCCGCCCCCGTATAGTGCTTACGTAATACTTGAACAGCCCCCTATGAATCTTTGTGTTATTCCATTTTGGTAACAGTATTTTTTGAATTCGTTACTAGTAAATACTGCAACATTATCTGAGACGATGGTATTAGGAAATTCGGTTGAAGAGAAAATATCGTGTAACATTTTTATCGTAGAACTGGATGTTGAAGCATCTCTTAAAATGCGTATTTCTACCCATTTAGATTTCGCATCCACGCAAATTAAAAAATGATGGTTTTCGAATAGTCCAGCATAATCAATGTAAATACGCTTCCAGTTAGCGGATGGTTCATCCCATGGAAGCACAGTGACTTTGATAAGTTTTGCACATATTTCACAACTTTGTACTAAATGTTCTATACTTCGATACTTCCCAAAAAATATACCGTCTAGCTAATTGATTCATTCGTGTGATTCGAGCGATCTAAGTTTCTTAGGAATAACAACACGATCTCTTCGAAACAGTAAACCATCGGCTATTGTAAATGGAGAGTCTTTGGAATTTGATTGTAGTCTACTCATCACTTCTTGTAGTTCTGGATCTTCGGAGGTTTCTATTGCAATTATTTCCTCAGTGAGTGAACAATTTGAAATTGCTAAAATAGATTCTGAATAAAGTTGATGAACTTCTTCATTAATACTTAAATCAAAATGGTTTGAAAGGTTAGTGACAGGAGCACGGGATAAACAATCGACATTTTGGTTATCATTGCTTTTCTTGCATTGAACTGTAAAATCAAAACTTGTTAAAAATGAAGCATACCGTAATAATCGTGCTGAAGTCATTTGCCGCAATGCTCGATTGTGACCAAAAATTCTTGAAAGTGGTTGATTATCAGTGACTAAAACAAAATTTCTACCATACAAGAATTTGTAAAATCTAGATGCAGCAAATATTATTGCCAAAGCTTTTCTATCTAATTGGCTATAATTTCTTTCCGAAACAGTAAGTGATCTTGAAATTTAAGCAATAGGACGTTCGAATCCATTCATTTTGTGGCTAAGAACACCGGCGATTCCAAATGGACTAGCATCTGTTGTAAGAATAACTTTGATCAAAAGTTACTAATATGCGACTGCGACATATTTCTGATTTTAATTCTACAAAAGCAGATTGGTAATTTGTTGATCAGTAGAAACGTTGATTTTTACAAAGTAATCTTCGAAGAGGGTATGATATTCTTGAAAAATTGGGAATGAACCGGGAGTAGTATGTTATCATACCTAAGAAACGTCTAATGTCATCGGTATTTTCTGGGCGAGGCATGTCTTTTACGGCTCGTACTTTTTTTCAGGCGATTTTATAATTTTATTGTATTCCATCATATGACCAAGATATTCAATTTTTTGTTGAAAAAAGAAACATTTTCTTCTGTTAAGATGCAAATCAAACTGAGACAATCGTTAAAGGCAAGTTTGTAAATTTATTGCACATTCTTCTTTAGTGGTGCCGTGTATTATGAAATCATCGAAATATTGCTCACATTTTTGAAGACCTTATATAATTTGAGCTATTATACGGTTAAATTCGGATGGCACTGTTTTAATTCCAAAACTTAATCTATTCATTTTGTATGTGCTACGATGAGTAGAAATTGTCTGGATACAACTACTAGCTTCATCTACTTTTAAGTGTTAGTACGCTTTGTAAAGATCTAACTTGCAGAAATATTTGGAATTTCGAAGACTACTAAGGACATCATCAATGCGGCGAACTGAAAAATTTGCAGAAATTACTCGTTTAATTACTCCACATTTGTAATCTACACACAAACGTACTCCACCAGTAATAATAAGTGGCGATCCTCAGTCACTAGTAGCTACTCTTGTAATAATCCTTGCTCGTTCAAGTGAGCCTAATTCATTTTCAACTTGTTCACGAAGAGCATAAGCAACATCCATTTCTCTTGTAAAAATAGGTTTGGAATTTAGACGTAAATGTATACCAAACTTGGAACACATCCAACTTTTTCTTCGAATATATTTGAAAATTTTAGTATAATATCTTCTTCAGACATATTAAAAATATCAGCATTTGAGAAAGCTTGAACTTGAATTTGTCTATCCAGTACTAAATCTGCATCAATTTGTTTTAATTCTAAACCAAGACTTCTTATTCAGTCTCGACCAATAAGTGCACCTGGAGGAACTATCATGACCTGGAGGAACTCCTTCAATGGATTTTCCTTTGTATTTTACAGTTATGCAAACTTTTCTTTTACATGTAACAAGATCATTTGAAAATATTCGAAATTTAATATTTGAAGGGTGTAACACACTTTTAAGGTTCAGCTCACTAAATTTATCTTCTGGAAGAATTGAAAAACGCGCGCCTGAATCTACTTCCATTTTTTGAGGTTTACACACTAATAATGTATTTTCCTGGACAACTATTTACTTCAAAAAGATCTACCATACTTGTATTTTCGGTAATAACTGGCTTAAAATTATTAACACTATATGAGTAATCTGTGTCATTTATTATTTGACTTATTTTACTTTCATTTTTCTTCTTACAAATGGTTGTAATGCAAACTCTTGACACATGTCTTATTTTTTTACATGAATTGCACTAAAGAGAAGATCGTATCTGCTGTCTCTATAATTAAGCGGCATCAATATCATGTAAAATTGTAACAGCCATCTTCCATCTCTTCCTGTATTTTGTACATTGTGTTGTTTCTTTCCATGATCTTCAATTTGGTTCAAAGCTTCTGTGCTTTCCTTGTGTCATTGCTTCCTACACTCGTCTCACTTGTCTATTTACATTAAGTCGTACTAAATGATTCCACTACCTTAAAACTGCTTTTTCCTGACACTTTTTGACGCTAACTACCCTGAGTTCTTTCCTAGTATCATCATTCCTTTTTCTGTCTATTCTCGTATATCCTGCTTTACTATCCTTTTCCATCTTCTGTTAAAATTCCTCCCATTCTAATCGTTTTTGTGTTTGTACTTTATCTTTCACTATTTTTTTGTGTTCCTTATACTCATAGTATGTTTCTTGGTTTTTACAACTAACTACCTTTTCCAAGTTTTCTTTTGTATTTTATGGCCTTTTTTAATTCGTTACTCCACCAACTTGTTTTCTTCTGGTTATTCTTCGTTGTAGCGATCCCACATACTTCTGGTGTTGTAATTAATTTTGCCATTGTTCTTCTATTTCATTTGCTTAATATTTTCTTATATTTTGGAGTGTATCCCTTATTTTTTTCATACGTCTTTGTTATTTCTATATTTTGGAGTTTATGTACATTTATTGTTTGTATACTAATGGATTTTTTAGGTTTCTTATTTGTGTTTTGAATTTCGGTTCTATTCTTAACTTTATAGTGACTAAGTAGTGATCTGAGTATTTGCTACAAAATAGTCGATGATGGATTTTTCGTTTCTGCCTGGTTCTTTCCTCGTGTAGTTATGTTTATCTTTACCTTGGTAGAAGGTATTTAGTATTAAAAATTCGTTATTTTTACAGAATTGTATTAATCTTTCGCCAGTATTATTCTTAGTTACTTCTCCAAATCTTACGAGACATTCTTCTAATCCACGTACATCGTTCTCAACCCTCGTATTGAAATTATCCACTATTATTATTGGGTCTTGTATTCCATCATAAGTTTCTTGTAATAAATTCCAACATTCATCTTTCTCGTTTTCATTTGGTGCATATACAATTATAAAGTTTATCTTTTTTGTCTTTGTTCATTCTTATATTAACTGTGTTAATCCTTTCTGTAATTCCTTTCCAGCCAATAATATTTTCTCTAAATTCTTCTTTGAAAATACAACACACTCCTCTTCGTGCTCTCTCCGTTTCTTGGACCCCACTATTTAGTATGTAGTAGTTTTCGGTTTTCATTTCACTTATGCCTTTCGGTTTAGTTTCTGCTAATGCTATTATTTCAATATTAGATGTTTTGATTTTTTTAATTAATTCATGTTCTTTGCCGTGGAGGCTCCTTATATTTCATGTTCCTATTTTGAATAAAGTTTTTTGTTTTTCTTTATTTCTGATTTTGTCATTTGCTTTTGTTTCCCCTATTCTTTTTTTGTTATTATTATTGTCCTTTACCATAGCATTTTTTGTCATTTGATTGTAGCCGTCTATTGATGTTATTAGTTTTTTGGTTCATCGTCTTGTTTTCCTAGTTGTTGTAACTTCTTGCTTTTGACTCCACGTATATTTGACGCAGTCCACCATTAATTTCTGGTAACCTATCTTGACGTATATTCCAGCTTCTCTTTCCTCTTTTACGTTATTTTACCATATCAGTTGTTTGTTATCTATATCTTTCGATTCCCATCAACTGTTTATCATTTTATCATTTCTGACGTGGTCTTTCTTCGAAATACGTAAAGATATTTTTATCTCTTTCATCTCTACTGGTCTCTCTTTATGTTTCTCTGTTATTCTCCAGGTTTCGACCCCATAGAGAAGATTAGTTTTAATCATCGACTCATTATGTTGAATTTTCTCCTTTTTGGTATTTCTTTATTCCAAAGTAGTCTGCTAAGGTATTCTCCCTTGTTTGTGTAATTCGTTTACTGTTTCTTTTGTATCAGTGTTGTCAAATGTAACACCCAAATACACGTACTTCTGACAGTTAGAAATTGTTTGTCCATTCTCAAGATCTAATGTAGTTTGCATTGGTATCGTGTTTTTTCGATATTGACTGGTGGCCTCCAGTGGTTGTATCCTTCTATCAGTTTTCGGATTATATAATCCATAAAAAAATTTGAAAAAGACAAAGTGTAGTTTGAAAAGAAAAATTGTTAATGTTGTCCTATTTTGCCATTATTTAGTATGCAAACTATACATACATGGAACAATAGAATATCATAATATAACAATATTGCAATTTTGAAGGGAAAAAATTGATTTTATCAAACAGTTTAAGATTTAAAAAAATTTCACATGCTAGTTTTCTTTTCCTATGATTAAAGGAGGCACTTTTTTTGTATTTTGAATAGAAAAATTAGTAGCGCAGTTACTCCTTATACGTAAATAATAGACCAAATGGATTTGAAATCTAAAATTTGATTATAAAATAAGCAGTAGGGGTTTTCATTTGAATTTTGGAGATATTTGTTGAACACTAAAACATTATTGAGTTGTATTTGTGTTTGAGTGTAGCAGTGTAGCTGATGTTAATTTTTAACAATCACTTGGAACATACGGTTCCAAAAATATTCTTTATCGCGTTGTGTTTATGTATTTCAAAAAATGCCAAGTATTTCAAAAACTATTCATTTTTTCGAAGTTGCGAATTCAGAAGATAAATTTAATATCCATTTTGTTCAGAATATATACTAAGTGACATAGAAAGAAGAACACTCAGTAATAATGAATATTTTGTAAATTTATTTTGGGAATATATTTGTTTATATTAAGATAAAAACGATCAGTTTTTCAGCCATATTGCCCTAGCGGTTGTTTTGTTAACCTCATTCAAAAACACTTACGATTAAGTAGCCCTAAAACAATGAATTAAGCATTTGTAAGTACAGTTGTCATTTAAGCGATTTAAATTGCATTTCAAAGAGCTTCTTTAATTCAATCACAATGCCTCCAGTGCGAAGACGCCATAATTTTCGGCAATTAAGCGAGTTTGATAGGGGTAGAATTGTGGGATTGCGTGAGGCTGGTTTGTCTATGAGAGATATAGCCGCTAGAACGCAACGGAGTTTAAACACTGTGGCAGTCTGTGTTCGGGCATGGAACCAAGAGGGCCGTACACGAAGAGCGAGAGGTACAGGACGTCGTCGAAGAACCACAGAACGCGAAGATCGCCGTCTTAGACTATTGGCTTTACGGGACCGCTTCTCTTCTACACGGGCGATTGCGGACCAGTGGTTTGAAGAACATGGAAGACCGATTGGGATGCGAACCGTTTATAGACGGATAAGAACCTTTGGGCTCTTTTAATACCGTCCCCTTTTTGTGCTACCACTGACTCCAGAGCAGAGCATCGACGTTATCGTCTAGCGTGGTGTAGAGAACGGGCAAATTGGGACCAAGAATGGAATTCAATTGTCTTTAGTGATGAATCCAGATTCTGTTTGGGTATGCATGACGGTCGTGCAAGGGTGAGAAGACGGCGCGGTGAAAGACAAGATCCCCAATTTTCTGTGAATAGGCATGTGCACCACACAGTTGGAGTTATGGTATGGGGAGCTATTGCTATTGGAAGTAGGTCACCTTTGGTCTTCATTAGAGGTAACATGACCGCTGCGCGCTACATCCAGGAGGTCGTAGACCCCCATATTGTACCTTATGTTCAGACCATCCCCAACAGCACATTCCAACAAGACAACGCACGACCTCATGTTGCTAGGGTTTCTTTGGCTTATTTTGAGGCCAATCAAATTGCTTTGTTGCCTTGGCCACCAAGATCTTCCGATCTTTCGCCCATCGAGCACGTCTGGGATATTATGGGAAGAAGATTACTCAATTTACCTCACCCTGCACAAACTCTAGCGGTTTTGCAGCATCAGTTACAGATAGCATGGGATGAGATACCTCAAGAAGAAATCGATCACCTCATTAGAAGTATGCCCAGACGTGTTAATGAGTGCACAAGACATCGTGGTGGAGCAACACATTATTAAGTTTTTGAAGAAGTTAACAGTTTAATTTTTATCAAATTGTGATCGTTTACTAATCTAATTCGTATACACTAGTATACCAAAAATTGTTCAAATAAATTCATTATTACTGGGTGTTCTTCTTTCTATGTCACTTAGTATACTTCTAACGGATAATCGACTGACCCTTTAGGAGCTTGTTTCGTAATCTTAAAACCACAGCACATGAGTTTACTGTTGCATCTGTAAAAGATAAAAGGAAAGCGCTTAGCATGCAAAATAAAAAAAAATAATGCGTTCAACAATTTCTTTACTAATTGAATTAAATTTAATAATCCTCAATAATTAAAGTTGTAGATAATTATTCTTGTGAGGATTCCTTTAAGTGGAGGGACAAAATTAAAGACCACTACACTGGTTTCGCTCTATGCGGGTTTTTTCAATTTAATATTTTAAATGTGATTGTCACCCCCTAATTTTAAAAACCCTTTAAAAAGCCCGCATAGGTCGGGCAAAACGTCGGCAAATTGAAACCAGGGTAGTGGTTTTTTAATTTCACCTTTCCACTGATTACGATATTGGACTAAATTTAAGTGCTAGTTTTAATGGTAATTATTTAACACATTCATAGGAAGTTGTCAATTCTAAGACATTGTATATATTTCTCATATCAGAAACTGAAACATACAATGTTAATAAACCTGAAAAATAAAACTGAGATAAATATTAGTTATGATACGAACACTTCAATTCTAAAAAATATGTTGACATAATCAGTGCACCTTTATGTAGCATATTTAATAGAGTTTGTTAGAGGGTCAGCATCCTCCAGTTTTAAAGAAAGCAGTAACTGTTCGTATTTTCAAACAAGGGAATAAGTATAATCTGAACAATCTATAGACCTATATCTATTCTCTAAAACTTATCAAAAATATTTGAAAAATTCATTAAATTTCACATTTTTATAAAACATAGATATAGAACATCCGACAAAAACGGAAAATAAAACTGTCAGATAGAAAAAGGAACACCTGGATAATCAAACGAACAAAGGTCGAAAACGTTGACAATAAAAGTAAACTAAAAATTGAGTTTCTGGACATACGGTGCGAGAAAAACAGAACAGAACTGGAGACCATACGAGGAACAAAGAGCAAGAGGTTGTCATTCAAGAAATTGAATTATGTTCAAAAAGACTGGCTGAGAACAGAGACCGATAGCAAGAATTAGAAGAGGCCTATGTCCAAAGATGGATGAAATAATGGCTAAAAGGAGAAGTAGAAGGTGCTAAAAACTGAAACAAGACTACTAGCTTAGTTTACCACCCGTCAAGAACGTCTAAAACTTAATGTGCTGTACCAGGATTTAGCAGGATTTGGTCCACAGTGGCGAAGCGCACTGAAAAGGACAGACTCTGAACATTGAACTAATGGACATACCGGTGATAGCTTACATTGTGGAGTTTCGATACATGTATCGGTAATCAACGTAGAGGTTTACACGGTATTGTGGCGCTAGTTACATCACAAGAACGTTGTTGGTTTTGCGTTGTCCAGCTTTGAGTTAGACGTATCGTCTGTGTCACAGGAGAATTAGTTGCCAAATTGTCCCGAGATGGTACTCCAGTGTTAATGCAGATGTGTTGGTTTGAATGCCCTCCCTCTTAGACTAATTGCCTTGGAAAGAAGAAGTCGGACCATCTCCGGTACGGCTTATTTGGTAAAGGTCTAAAAGGAATCAATTTACCGTCTACCCAAAACTTACAGTGTAGTTTAGAGATTGTCGGTATCCAAACTATAGGGCGAGTAGAACTATCGGTTGGCTCCAATCAGTCCAGGTTGGATTCGGTTATAGTCTAACGCTTTAGCTAAATTGTTGTCATCGTTCCACCATGTGGTCACCCGGAAGCTAGATATCTAGGGAAAAACACTAAACGCTTCTAAGTTACAGCCTGAATCTTCACGAATATATAAAGTTAAATTCAATTTTATCTACCTACTTCTGTTATTATCAGTTTCGAATTTAAAACCATTTTGAACTCTATCAGTGAAAGGTCGAAAAACATATCTTAGTTTTGTTTTGTAACAGAAGCAAGTTTTTTTTCAAATCCATCTATGTTTATTCTACGATTTTATTTGTTACATTTCACCGCTTAGATGGGTAGAAGATTAGTTTTTTATATCACGTTGAGATCTTATAACCAATGGAAACATGTTTTCAGAAAATTTGAAAGAAGGTCTCGAAAAAAATGAACTCAAATTCACGTAACATAATCTTGGGAAATAAAACCACAACTGAAAATTTAAATCTAAAAATATTTTGAAACAGGATTCAGAAGTAAATGAAATTGAGGAGTGAATAAAAGGTTGATTAAGTATATGAGTGAATGTTAAATACAGAACTAAGTGAGAAACTGTAAAAAAAGTCAATGATATGATCAGTAGTGATCAATGGGAGTGGACTGTTGTCGAAAAAAATACCTAAGAGAGGTATATATCAAATTTTTAAAGAAGAATTTTATGAATCCGCAAAAGATGAACTAGTAAAGAATTAAAATGCAGAAATAACCACAGTTATAATCCAGATTATGTCTAGATGATTATTCCATGTAACATGGTTACCAAGAAAGTGATTTAACAAAAATGTGGAAGGAGATATAATATAAATGAATGAAACAATTAACTTAATTAATGTACATTTTATTAACTGCTCTTTATTTACTTTTTATAAATATATGCATATAGTCTTTTAATTTTATTAAATAAAAACAAAGGAATTATTTATTTTTCTCACCACTTGTCCTTGAAATTTTACAAGAAAATTGTCTATAAAAACATGGTCGAGGAAATAAATAATTTTTAATCCTTGAATGTGAAATATTTTGAATTGTGTGCTAATAGTGTAACAATGATGTAAGTTCCGGTTGAAGGTGTAACTACTAGTGATATTAGCATTAGCATATATATGGTTCTTACTTCCTTTTTTTAAAATCATGCTTATGATAACGCAAATTTCCTCAAAAAGTCAGATTTTGACCAAATTTATAGAGAATCATCAAAATCGGTCTACGTTGTAAAATTAGCGATGAACATACGTAAAGAATTTCCAACAAATCCCCCTTTTTTTAAAGTCGGTTATGAAGAAAATTTCGGTAAATCATTTTCTTGGGAAATTGTTTTAATTTTAATATATTCATTTAATCGTATTCCATTAAAACATATTATTGCAAGAAGGACAATAAAGTTTCAATCATAGATAGTGTTACAACCAGTTTTCGTACCTATACTATATCTAAATACATACAAAATAATGAAACACTATGCAATGTTCTATTTAATACTCTTATCAAGTAAAATATCTTGAGTCTCTGAAAATTGGACGTATTAAAGTGCGAATAAAATAGGGCCTAATTAAACAAATCTGACGTAACTTTCTCTATAGGTATAACCAACCCGCTTTCCGCTTACCCAATAAAATTATACAACGAAACGTGACACCAATATTGGCATAATCACAACTTCAATTATGTAATTATAATATTATAATATAAATATGGTTTATATCGATTACGTCTTCATGCGACATTGTTGTAATAAACAAGTCATTCTATCTGTTTAAGCAGGTAATCAGATTTATAGATTCACGTTCAATCAAATCGAATCAATTCATCAAACGATGTCAAAATTTTCACCTCAAATCAAAATAAATGATCGGATTAAGACTACAACAATTTAAAGGTTTGGTTTGTTCCGCATTATAAAATAATATACTTACTCTCATGTCATCTGTTAAAAACTTTTATAAAAATCAAAAATTTGCAGATTGAGTGAGCACTACTTTCTAATAAAAATTATAAAATAAAACAATAATATAATAGAAATAATTGGGCTATGTACTAATGTTCTATCATTTTAGGTACGTACGTTAAAATTTATTTTTTTCGTTAATTGCATCCTATTCATAATGAAGTCAAGTTAGTAAGTTATACTGAAGCAAAAATTTTTTTCGAGTACAGTCTTCCGTCTGTCTATATGTAAACACCATATCTAAGAATTACTGATCAGACGTTAACAAGCTTGACATGTACTTGTTATTGATAATACTGGAGATGTGATTAAATTTTTGGCATAATCCTTCCCGCCGCCATAAAAGCCCTTACCTTAAATAATTTTTCTATTACTGGAATATTTACAAAACTATTCATTTTACATATTTTTTCATCAAATAAAAGATGTTTATCATTTAATTATACACAATTTTAGTTTTTGATCCCATAAGTAATTAACAGGTAACACTAATTGTTTCAACAGTATCTCCAATTATATAAAGGAAGTATGATTGGGGGAAGGGGAGGATTTTATTATCTATAACTTTTATTTAGACTATTTTTTCTAATACGCAATTTTCTTTTTCTTTTTTTTAATCAAAATTTTCTTTGAATTCCAGTCTTAAAGCGTATACAAAGGAGTGGGTGCACGACGATCTTGAACAATCAGGTATAAAAACTCATATAACCGCTTAACTCAGTCTTAAAGGATAATATTTTTACTCATTTTTCTTTTTCGCCGCACACTTTCTATACGCTTTTACATGTTTGTTAGTATCAGGTTGATGTGGAATTCTGCCCGACACGCTTGTTTTTGGGTGATTTCCGTTAAGATTTTTAATTTTATTTTACATTTTATAGTTTTGTACTATTTTTCTTTAAATCTGATGAGTATTTAATTTCTAGATTTTTATTCAATTTTGTTCTTTTTTCAGTAAGTTTGTCTCTATTCACTATGGAGAATATTATTAATATTTGCGACAATCTAAACTTTTCGTAATTTGTATAAAGGGTGTCTCAATTGGTTCGTCCTTTAGAAGGTTTCTTAGTTCTAGAATTTAGTAGTACAATTTTGTACACAAGTTTTTATTTGATTCTATGTTAAATTTAATTTTACTATCGTTTTTGATTTAAAAAAAAATTTAAATATACATAAAATGTGTGTAAACGGGGCGGCGGTTTTAGAACAACTGAGTTAGGATTTTCATTTCTATATTTGATTCAATTACTGTTGCTTCATTTGTTTTACGTAAATTATTGTGTTTTTCAAAGGTTTAATTTAATGTATGAACAAAAGATTGAAGACCATGGTTTGAAGTCCAAAATTCTTCAGTATGTTTAAGAGCTATTCAGCCATAGTCTGTGGAAGAGAGGCATGCTCTACGACTGAGGATTTATCTCATTGATGCAGACGACAGTTTCTTTTGTGCTCTTTAATAATAATGTCAATGTCCCCACGAACACTAAACCACACAAGCGTGGTATGCGGTAAACGTAATTGATTTTTCGGTTCTCTGTTCTCTGTAATTGTTGGCAATATCACATTATACTCATGACACTGAAATCAGAACAATCCTCATGTTGGAATACATAAATAATACGTTGCAATACTCTTTTACATCTTATTTAGAAGGATTTTATAGAACTATTCCAAAATGACACCGTGTTGACAGCTACCAAATGTCATTACCAACCGAAAATAATTTTGCATATACTAATGTTTCAAAAGTTTCAACAAGTTTGACCATTTGTCGGTCCAAAAAATCGTCTGTACCACGTGGCCAGAAACTGTTTATGCGAATGCTCGGACTTGCAAGCAGTTTCTGGTCTAGTGACACAAATAACTATTGTGCTTACTGTGTAGGCTTGAAAACAGTATCCATATTATGGGTTTTTAGTATTCTGCTTATACGTAACGTTCTTCACGTAAGGTAGTAATGTGGAGTCAGATTTTTCAATTGATGGAGGAATATTGATATTCCTTTTCTTAGGATGTATTGCTTTTATAATTTCATGTTTGCTGTAACCGTTTGCTTGTAACGCCATATCCAGATGCCTTTAGTTCTTGTGGAAGTGATTTGGATTCACTTATTCGGTTAGCTCGATGGACTAATGTTTAAAATACAGTTTTCTTTTGTTTTGGATGGTGTTTCAAATCTTTATGTAGGTGACGATCCGTATGTGTTGGTTTCCTGTGTGGCCTAATGTTCCATCTATCTTTCTATGTAGTATTACACCCAGGAATGAAAGTTGGTTATCGTTCTCTTTTTCCATGTTTTTTCATAGTGAATTGTATCCGTGGATGGCTGCTGTGCAGGTGCGTAAAGAAAATCTGTAGTGCCGACTCTTCATGGTTTCAAAGTGTTCCATATAGAAATTCGTTATTACTGGGCTTAATGGGCTGCCAATTGCAACACTATCTATTTGTTCGTAATACACGCCATTCCATTTGAAGTATTTAGAAGTAAAAAATGTTAAAAAGTGAAGTAATATCTTCCATAAGTATTTTTTTGAGGAGTGAACAGTGTTATCAACTTGATTTTTTAATTATGTACTTATCACCAAGATAAATAACTCCATGGCTGTACTATCTCTGATCTGAACGATAATCTCTCATATAGTACCATTTCTCAACTGTTCATGTTTATTGTTTTGTAATTAATAACTCCAAACATATGACTAATAAGATGTTGTGACATCTAGTACCGCCTACGTGCTATCGTAGCACGTCCTGAAAGTGATCTGCACTATATATACTACATAATATGGTTATTATCATGATCTGTTTTAAAATTAACCTAGTCTACGTTTTGGGCAATAATTGAAAAAAGTTTCTAAATCCATTTTGTGTAGTATTAATGAAGTCAGTTTTTCTTAAAGATCATTAATGACGAGTGGAACATCTTGCTTCCTTATATCCTTACATTCTTTCTCATCAAGTTGAAGCCTCTAATTTCTCACAATGTTCTTTCATGGATTTCTTTAGTGACAAATAATAAACAAAAAGGATATAGAAACCCGTTAACTAATTTTCTCATACTCAATTCAAAAATGAATCAAACACATAAAACAAAAATTTACTAAAGTTTCACAAATCGAATAATGTGTATAAGTAATAACGCAAGCTCATTACTTACCTGAATCAACATTTTTTAGATAAAGTTTTGAAAAACCAGATCAAAACATAGAGTTCTTTACACAAATATTACTGAAAGGAGATTGCATATTGGCTTAGTATTTTAACAAAAAATTGTGACCAAAACTGGCGTGCTGCCCAAAACTAACATATCTATATACTAAGATTCAAAATTTGTCTGTTTCTTTGTTTCTTGGTCTTTCTATAGACTCGGCCAATATAGGTGCTAGGACAAAGTCGAGTATATGGTTGAACTTAGAATGGAGCATAGGGGGCGAATGGGGAGGCCCGGGGGTTCACCAGGGTTTTTTTTTAATATTCTGGTTCCGTTCAATAGGACGGGGGTTTATAGAGTGGAGTCACTACTGACTACTCACTACTCACTACTCTATAAATTTAGGCCGCTCTGGAGAAACTCACGCTTTGTGACCGAAACGTTAGCGAATTGAATATTTGAAGAGTGTTTTTTTTTATCCTCACCTCCACTAAACGAATCAACATCGCCGTCAACCTAAAATCCGTATTGGAGGAATTTTCTATTTTTAAATCCTATTATATCTAATTCATTACCTTAAAGATGAAAAAGTAAACAAAATATTACTTAGACAAAATGTGGTTCAAAAACAGTACAGTTTTGAATTTTCCCACCAAAGAACATAATGTTTGATGTATTACAGAAAAAAAATTCTCTATATACACAACGTGTTATCGTTCCAAACTATCAAGGGTGTACATAAAAAGCTGTTGTTTATAAACGATTTCTAAATTTACTTAGTTGTTAAAAGTACTTAATGTACTATTCTTAAGTTTGACTTAAACCATGTTCAAATACGTTTTTTATCTTTTATTCAACCCCATAGGCTCGCTACAATATGATTACAAACCAAACTGCTGACTGTCTCTAGTGATCGCCATATTGAAATGGGAATATGGAAGTCAGCAATTAGATGGAAAAAAACACAATTTTGACTACAGAATTTTCTAAAACGTAACGGTTTTATTAATTTTTTAAGGGAAACTTGAATGTTCACTTCATTATTACCTTTTTGCTTTAATTGTGTAATGTTTTAGTTTAGTGATTAATCAGACTCAAACAATCCAATTATGTTACAATTCTAATTGAATACATACGTTAATATAGTATAGCACAATTCCTAATTACTCATTATACTTATAAATCGTGAAAGATTTCTAATTATATACTTCAATGTCTGATAAAAATTTAAAATAAACTACCATTTTGTTTAATGTGAAATAAATGATCAGTTATTGTATACTATTCTTCAAACCTATAAACGAGGCAACGCTCTACAGTGTGGGAGTGAAATAGTACTGTATTTGCAAATTAAAAAAAGTAAAAAGAAATTACTAAGTAGGAGTTTTCTATTATGTTTTATTGTGTTTGTTCATTTATGTGGTTTTTCTAAACAATTATTCATTATAATTTGTTATGAATTTTGCAAACGGTTGACAAACTACTCTCAAAAACGCTAGCAATTATTTTGAACCAAATTTAAAAAAATGAATGACTGCATCTCGAGTTAAAATTTTTGATGGGATACTTGACGTTGATATTACAGCTGCTTAGTTATTTTGTGTTTACAAGAAATTTGAGTTGGTAGCACTGTCACGCCGATTGTTTACAATTTTCTTTGCGTTAACAAGTAATACCAACCTAACAAAAGTTTTCCTATTCCCTAAACTAAAAAAACACCTCGGTGCGTGAAATGGAACTTACCATGCATCGAGAATAACCGGGAAATCAGTAATCAAAAAACAAAATAGTTATTAATGCTATACGTGCTATAGTGCGTATTTTACAATGTGAGGTGATTTGAAGCACGGCGCGTTAGCCTCTTACACAAGATAAGTTATTAACCTAGCTATTTTACCATTGTATTAGAAGCATTTGCTTGTTGCCGCAAGAAAACTTTCAAAAGTTTAAGGTTAAGTTGTCTAAAATGTATTATACTTGGCAGTACCAATCCGTAGAAACTATTTCTTTTAACTCTTGGCTTGAGCGAATGGTCAGTCAATAATAATTGGGCAAAGGACAGTGTAGCTTGTATACCTGACATCATCGAAACGTTTCCTAAAAAGTCAAAACCATTGAATTAACATAAACGTCAGCAAATTAAACAACTCTTTGAAAAACTACCCAAACTTCCATCTCATTACTGCGGATCCTCAACCAGTAAACTGTACCTTGAACTATTGTTCAGATCTTACACTGAAGTTTATGAAGTCTACAGAAAAGAAGTTCAACAACCTTCTAGCAAAGGTGCTTTTATGGCCGAGATGAAAAAGTTAAATATTGATATTTTTCAACCACGGAAAGATCAATGTGAGTTATGCTGTGCTCATAATTTGGGGCATATTGATGATCTCACTTACAAGAACCATATTGATGCTTAAAAACAGGGCAAGAGAAGAAAAAACGCGAGATAAAGAAAATACCATCCTTGACAAAATTTGTTCTTTTACTGTTGATCTCTATGCTGTACAGCTTGTACCACAACTACTTGCTGGTATGTTGTATTTTAAACAAAAACTAGCTTGCCACAATTTGACAATTTACAATTTGTTAAACAATGCTGTGGTTTGCTAGGTCTGGCATGAGGGAGAAGGTGGGTTGGATAGTAATTGTTTTGCATAGTTGACTTTTTCAACAAAGAAATGTTAAATGAAGAAAAAGTCAAGCCCAAGGTACCTTTCAGCGATAGGTGCTCTCCAGAAAATAGAAATGTCCTACTTTTCAATGTTTTGTTGAACTATTGTTGCAAGAATGATACCGAAATTATGCAGAAATATCTTACCAAAGGTCATTCACAAATCGAATACGATAGTATGCACTCAACTATCGAAAACCGTAAAAAAATAGGCAAATTTTTTCTCCCTCTAACTATGTTCAAATCATCAGGGATTTCAGACGAAATTCAAAGCCTGGGCTATATAAAGTAGTACATTGATCACACATTTTTCACTGATTTTTCGAAGCTAAAATATTATAACTCAATACCGTCCGGAAGAAAAACTGGCGATGCCAGTGTGATCAACTTTAAAGCGCTAATGTATAGAAAAGAGGAATCGATTTAGTACAAATTGAATTTTGATGATGATTGGGCTCAACTACCACTACAATAGTACTCTACCGATTACAGCTGATAAGTATAATCACCTTCACAGCTTGAAATCTGTAATTGATAAAGATTATCACCCATTTTATGACTTACTGGCCCATGAATAGTTTCATATTTGATGCGGTTATACGAAAGACTCAGCTTAAAATACGTTTAAGTTCCATTTTATTTCCTATTTTTACTTTCGAGTGTTTTTATAAACAATTCATTAAGAGATTAAAACATCTAGTTAACAATTTAAATTTCTAAAATTTTGTCAATACGTATATCAACTTTCAGGCAAATTACTAAGAATTCTAAAAAAGAAATGAAATTTCGTTAGAATTGTCAATTTCTAGGTGACAAGACCTACACCTAAGCCAGACTTGAACTCTTTTAGCCATTTCTAGAACAAATTGATCAGTTTTTTTCGTTTCATGGTACATTGTGTTTTATGAGATACGAAGTTTTGACCTCTGGGCGATGATATATAACTTTTTGGTGATCTGTTTTTAAAAATATTTTCAAGAATATTATAATTCAAAAAAGCTTTATCAAGAGAACTGCTTTAACCTAGCTGCACGTACACAACTACTGAAATATTGAAACGACAATAATATAATTTTAATTTCAATTATTTATTATTCATTTTAATTTTGCAGAATTTATAACTATTATTACGATTGAGATAAAAGTTATTCAATGATTTAAATTTAAACCAAAATTCAATTGCGATTGTCAACTTTTAAAATTAGGTAAAAAAACAACTAAGAGATTAAGCCATTAAAATAAAAAAAAAATTAACAGTTTTATAACTAAATAAATTTTGAGTTACTTGACCGCACTCGTGCTGTAAACGGCACTTGATGTGTAAAATTCCAAATATTGCTAACGTCAACAATGCGTGGCATGAATATAGCTTTTTAGTTCAGCATGAAACTATAAATAAATGTTATTAAGGATGTTATCCCAAGTCACACAACAATATTGAGCAACATTGCTTCTAATTCATTATTATTGATCCATAAATAATAGCATCATATTTTGTTGTAAACATTATCTAATAACAACTAATGTTGCCTCGCAAATATGCAAATGTGTTCAGATTGTGTGTATATTGCGAACTCAATATATTCTATATTGTTAGGCAATATTGAAATTTGATATAATATTACCATAACAAAATTGTTACAATGACTTATACCATATGTTGAATAATAAACAACCGGTATGGAATTACAATATTTGACCAATACAATGCCTTTAACATTTATTTATTTATTCGGATGGTACATTTTAAATATTGTATTATGATGTAAGTGTTATGTATGGTGCCCCAGAAGATCAGTATAAACCTGTATAGTGTGGTGACGAAACCGTGTGCAATAGTGGATTGGTTCGTCTTGGCAAAGCATTTGCTTCAAGGTTTAGGAAAACCACTAAAACCTAAACATGCCTTTAACATGACTCAATCCCATTGCTTCGTGATTGCATAAATATAGTAAAAGCCCAAAACTACAATATTGAGAAATAAATATAAGTTTAACATATATTAGAAACAATAAATATAAAATATTGATTCAATACTTTTCTTAAACAAACACACATAATACTAATAATGTTGTTGTTCAATATATTACAGTACACAGACATGATGTTGTTATCAAGGAATCAGTACGAATGTTCAATGCCATGATGCAATGTATATTATGGGCTTGCAGTGATGCAGATCAATAAAGTAGTTACAATGGCCAACTAATTAAAGATGTAAGTTATTATAAACTACATTTTGTTTGTATGTTGTTTTATTGTGATTGAAAAATATGCTTGAAAACCACATTTCAAAATTTATGGTGGTAGCAAAGAAATTTGCAGTCTGTAAGTACTGAGTTTGTACTCATAATTACAAGCTGAACTTAAGGTCAAACCTACACTAAGAATGAAAATAATCGTAACGTTGTGAATAAAACTTTAGATTTCGGATCTCAAGTAAATCAAGTAAGTCAATATTTAAAACATAATTTTTAGTTTTATTGCCAATAATTACCTATTAGTATTTATAGACCTACAAAATCAATAACAGTATGGTATGCAGAAAGTAGCACAGAAGTAATACACTAATTTCCAAGTAGTTCACGACGACACTCGCCGATTTCAATTAAACGTCGTTGTTTGAACGCGGTCGTTTTAACACCTGTCTATTGAACGCCGAGAAGTTTGAACGTTGCCGAACTATCCATTAATCCTATTTAATTGATTTTATATACTGTTGCTTAATTTGTATTAAAACAGAACTAAGATTTATTTTTAGGGAAAAGTGGTAAAAATAAGAAAAATCTTAAAGTCGCTCTATAACTCAGAAACTAATCGCAAAATACGGTCTTCCGAAAATGTCTTGATACGTCCATACGTAAAAACAACATCTCAAAATCGATGGTCAGATTTCAATGGAATTCGTATTCCAAGTATTTTTTATAATATCGAAAAATCTAATTATATTTTGGGCATAATTTTGACCTCTATAATTAATAATTAAATGAATAAAGTTATTTCGGAATTTGGTAAAATTGAGGAGGAATACAAGGATGATATAAAAAGAGACCAAAAAGTAAGAAAGAATGCGTAAGTGAAACACAGTGGACAGCAAGTAGGGTAGGCATAGGGGTTGTATACCTTACTCATCTAAAAATGTATACTAATATGATGAAGAGGTAATATTTGTCAGTTTTTGAGTTTTTTCGTAGCGAATTTCCGAATATAAGTGCTATAAGCTGTAAATTATACAGTAAGGATCAAACTTTTGTCACACAACTTTGTGTTTAACGTAAAAGTGAAAATACTGTTTATTGATGTTAAAATGACAAACGAAGGTGTGCTGGAGATGTCATTTTGAGAATTTTAATGGAAAAAGGGGTTGAGTGATACCTCGTTTTAAAGATATTTTCATTCTTAAATCAACTACCGAATTTAAAAACACTTGAATAACTCGTAATCACATGACCACTAATTTCGTTTTCAACCTCCTGGTGTAGTGTACCACAAATTCTGATAGATACTTGTTGCTGTGGTTTTTGAACAATACCTAACACTTAAATTGTTGTCAAATTTTAAAAATGACAGTGTTTTGTTCTTCACATAAGTAAAAAGGGGAGGGGGGGGGGGTCATAACGCTTGTGTTAAGTGCAAACAATGTATCGTAAACGTGTAGGTCTTTGACAGGTATATAAAGGAGTGTGACCAATATGTTACCATAGTTACCATTTTCAAAACGAATATCAAAACAATTAATAAAATAAATGTAACATCTGGGAGGTTATTTGTACCCCAGATGTTACATTTCTGTGTTTGATGTTTTAGACTAATGATTTGAACACTCATGAAATTTAAAACTTGGACACCACAATTTCTGTAAACAAAAGTTTGCACATTGTGAAGCAGGCTTAAGGGTATCATTTACAATTCTAACAGCAGGTAGTCTCAGCAGGGGTTATCTTATAGAAGGACTGTAGAATGAATCATTACACTAAGCACGTTTTTAGAAAATAGGTAATTTACGTTGCTTACTTAATTTTTTCTTTAAAGAATATATTTGAAGGTATCGCTAATTAAACACCATAGCTCGATTAATTATCGAATCAAAATTTTTTTTTTTTTTTTTAGGAAATGTTTTCAAAATAAAATTAGAAATAATTTTGATTTAAAAAACGTCTACAAGCAATAACTTTTAAATTAAATCAAAAAACTAAACATGGTTATTTGGGTTGACTGATTATTAGTTATTTTTAAATAAATCTGACCTACTAATTATTGTAAGTTATTCCGATGTCTCTTTCCAAAGTGTGTTCAAGATTCCATTTTACTCGATAATGCCCTACGGTGCTTTTTGGTATATCTAACATACGTGAAATTTCACGCACGCTACGGCCCGCCGCTAATTCCGAAACAATCCGCGCTTTCAAATCAGCACCGAGATGAGGTGGCATTTTCACAACACTTGAAATTTTAAACTAAAATGGAATTTACATTTCTTACTTTATTTATTGGTTCACTACCCTTTCTCAAACAGTAGGTAATTGTTTATTTATTACATACTTCTAATGACCAATGTAACAACCCTTAGAGCAATATGACTCAAAGGAAGTAAATTAAACAAGCAAGGATATTCTATTGTTATTGAAACTTATTCATAAAGTAAAGCCATTTCCTTATAATGCTAATGGACAGGATTTTCTTTTAAGTATTAAGATTACAATAGAGGACTTATAAACTTTCGAAAATATCTAATTATAAATATTTACACTGCAATTGCGTTTTTCCTTAATAATTTCTTAGCAATAACATACACGTTCTTGGTTTTAAGTTGTCATAAATTTGATATGATATAAATTTGTGTTTCTAATATTACATCACAAACTAATCTTTATTCGCCAAAAATTGTTGCTTAAGTTGTAAAGCTTCGTACACACCTGAACAACAAACCGAGCAACAAACATAACAACGAACCGAAAGTCAAACAGAACGACAAACGATCTTTTATGATTTCCACAATCCGAACAACAAACGGAACGTTTGTGCTGTTCCATAATTATTTTCAGTAGTTTTCAGTTCATATATATTTATTATTGAGAAGAGAAATGCGGAAAACAAGAAGATAGTGCCAACCAAATTTTTACGCACAAAGAAGAGTAAAAATTATAATTTACTTTTTTTTTATTAAATTTCCCGCCCAAATGATGCTAATAGGGACATCATTTTTTCTTGCATTCTTAAACACTGATTAATTTAAAACATTTTTCTTCTGTCAACTCCATAATATTACCTAAAACACAACAAACCCACAAAAGGGAGGACAAAAATAAATAATTTAATTCTCCCGCATAAGTTTGTTCGCCGTTTTGTTTAGATTCGCGCGCATTTTCTTTGATGTCGGAGAACAAACCGACAAGTTGCGGGAACGCCGCAAACCGTTCGTGGAACAATCAGGACTTGCGAATCTGTTCTAAAATTCGTACGTAGCACCGTCCAAATTAATGTTCCGATTGCCGTTCGGTTCGTTGTTCTGTTTGTTCCTCGGTTTGTTGTTCAGGTGTGTACGAAGCTTTACAATAAGCATATTAATATGAACTATATCTTATGAAAGGAGAGTTATGTAACTATAATTAACGACTTAACGTTACGTTAGTAGATTCCATTTACTATTTACACATATTTTCTTGGAACATTCGATAATTAACTATCGGGATATGATGACCCTATACTTCGCAGGTTGTGCGCAACTGGATACAAGCAAATAACTTGGAGCTGTTACCCTGGCCAGCAAAAGCCCAGATTTTAACATTATCGAAAATGTTTGGGCTCGAATACTTGCTGTTATCCGAAGACAACAAGGGCCAAATTTTATACCAGTAAACCGTAATGCACTAATTGCAGCCATTGATACCGCATGGGAAACGATTAATATTAATTATATTGATACCTTGATAGCGTCAATGAGCAGACGCCTCCAAGAATGTATCAATAATAATGGAGGTCACACCCATTATTGATTTCTTATATTTATTTATATAGTAATACCTTTATTTAAAAAAAAGTTTTCATTTAATTTTAAACTATAACTTGGTATCTTAATTATAATTATGTAATAAATTCTTGTCAAAAACTAAATATATACGTTGACAATAAGAATTGCCTTAGTTTTTATTTTCACTTTTATATTAACTACAGAAAAAAATGAAACGTCATAAAATATACATTTTGTAAGGACTAAATATTATGAATAGAGTTTAATGATTTTTTTAATAACTTACAATAATTAGTAGGTTAGATTTATTTAAAAATAAGTAATAATCAGTCAACCCAAATAACCATGTTTAGTTTTTGATTTAATTTAAAAGTTATTGCTTGTAGACGTTTTTAAATCAAAATTATTTCTAATTTTATTTTGTAAACATTTCCTAAACAAAATTTTGATTCGATAATTAATCGAGCTATGGTGTTTAATTAGCGATACCTTCAAATATATTCTTTAAAGAAAAAATTAAGTAAGCAACGTAAATTACCTATTTTCTAAAACGTGCTTAGTGTAATGATTCATTCTACAGTCCTTCTATAAGATAACCCCTGCTGAGACTACCTGCTGTTAGAATTGTAAATGATACCCTTAAGCCCATTTCACAATGTGCAAACTTTTGTTTACAGAAATTGTGGTGTCCAAGTTTTAAATTTCATGAGTGTACATATTTTTGACGAATTTAATCTTTTCATAACCGATGTTTAGTTAATATCTTGTACCTTTTTTGCATTGAGGAAGACTTATGTTTGATTGAAATATCGAAATTAGTCTAATTTTGGCCAGACTTAAATTTCCCTTAAGTTTTTTATTTTATTAATATACTTGGTTCCCAAGATTTTCAGGTAGGTACTTTTGATTCTTGATGCAAAAGTAAGGCCACCCTATAGTAAAAACAGTTTTTGGGTTCAAAAGTCATTGTCAAGTAAATTCGAATCAGACTTTAGAACAGTGATAACGTTAACAAATAGTATACTTACAGCATCTATGATGAGTGGATTTGAACAATTCGTTCACAAATTGAAAGAAATCGTTTTGTTAGAGATGCAATTTAAAACAAGAGGTTTAGGGAACTCCATATCGGCCCGACATTAATAATAATAAACCTTCTATAAAGTGCGCCTCAACTTCTATCGAAAAAGTGAAAAGAAGAAAATTGCGCTGTATAATTTAAATAAAAGTTGTACATAAAAAACAACAACTGTCATTTCAAATTTTTATTTGTATAATTAATATTCTTGTAGATATTATTATCACCCGATTGTCATGTTTATTCGAATCAAAAAATTGTGCACAATTAAACAACTTTTGTTTGAAGAAACGATGTGTAACATGAATGTTTTTGGAAATAATTTAAAAATAAAAAAATACGTGTATTATACATAATACCTGCATATCTTGTTTTATAAAAATCGGACCAGCGGTTTTTTTAGATATCGTATTTATATGAGGACGACCGGCTGACCGTCAGAAAAATTTTTTTTCTTCATTTCTAATTTCTCGGAAGGGTTATACATGTAAAGTAGACTGACAGGAAATACCAAGTGTGTTTCGACTGTAGCATGTTAGACGAATAATGAGAACGAAAAAACCGATTCAGCTGAAAACTTTATACAAATCTACATGGTCAACTTACTGAAAATATTTTCATGGCGGTGTTGCTTCCGGTTATACTGTTCCAATTTTTATTTTATTTTCGGTTTCTGCATAAAATTTTAGGCGTTAGCAACGAAAATTTGAATCTACTGAAAAATTAATATTTTATGAAATATAAAAGGCATATAAGCGAAACTTGTACAACGGTTAGACATGTTATTGGACTTTGTTTTCAGTATTAGACATTTTTGAAATTTATTTCTAGGGGAGGTCCGGGAGTAACGGTAGTTAAATTAAATTAAATTTGTCAAGGAGTCAATTTTTTTTAATTTTTTGTAAGTGAATTTTTATATTTTCATTCGATGTAGAATTTAATTACCTCTCCGCTAATATACTTTTCTGGAGATGATGTAGTAAGTTAATAGTGTGCTTTGCAATCTGTTTTGCTGCCTGTCGTACGCTACCTTCAATCAGTTGACTAAAACAGATTACAAAGCACACTATTAATTTCCAAGAAAAGTAGAAAAAAGCAGATAACACGAAAATTATTCAGTTTTGGTATAGGAACATGATACATCAGCAGATGTGTACTTAAATTATGCATCGAACGAGAATATAAAAAAACATAGTTGCAATTTAAAAAAATTATTCTTTGACAATTTTAGTTTTCTTAACTACAGTTACTCCCGGCCTCCACTAAAAATAAATTTCAAAAATGTCTAATACTGAAAACATGGTCCAATACCATGTCTAACCGTTGTACAAGTTTTGTTTATCTTTCTTTTATGTTTCATGAAATATTAATTTTTCAGTAGATTAAAATTTTTGCTGCTAACGCCTGAAATCAATTTTTTCTTAATAATGGTAAGAATTAGGTACGAAAATCGAAAATAAATTAAAAATTGGGACATGTATTTAAAATATCAAAGTTGGTATCCACTTCCGGTATAACCGGAGATGTTGGTTTAACATGCGTCTTTCTGAATTGGATGAATTAATTTAACATTCAAGTTTTTATAAATAAAAATAAAATTGTATTTAAAAAAAGTAATTTAAATAAGTTTAAAATGAAAATAAATAAATTGATTCACAAAAAAATTAATTCATCCCGACTTAAAGAGATTAAGCTTTATCAAGCACATAATGCTTTTTTATATCAAACTTTATTATTTTTATTTAGGTATTTGTTGAAGTGTGTAATGTTAATGTAGTTTTATTTAACGTTGTTACAAAAGTTAAATTTTGTTTGTGACTGTAATTAATTTATCGTACTCGTTCTTATTCAAAGCGTAGGTTACTAATGAAACAATAGCTTTCGTAAGTTTTTTTTAAACTTACGTGTGTTATAAACATATTTGAATCTAATTTTAATTAATTTGTTTCAACAATTCTGCAACAACAATAAAAGATTTAAGTATTAGCATTTACTGGAGAGAAATTGAAAAGTTAATGATCTAACAAATTTACGTGAGTACTGAATAAACTATGAAGCAGAATTACGAACTGTAACAAACTAAACATCCCTTACAACTTTTTTAGCATAATACGTAATTAATTTCTTCTCAACTGTTTTATAACGACTTTTTGTTGCGCATTTTTCAACTTTTTTTAGAATCTTAAGTTACCACTAAGTGAGTTTCGTTTTGTAAACAATAGAATTTAATATTCTTTCTTTGAAAATACAATACTAATTTAAAAGTACTAATGGTGGGATTATGCTAAAAATGGTTTTGTTGGCATTGTCGTCGTTTTATTAGGTTATCATATTCCGGATATCCTAGCCTTACTGAAAGGTTATCGACAAATGTGTACGTCGTAGTCGTCGTCATTAAATGCATACTTATTAGAATTGTACATTGGAAATTTCACGTAATTTAACAATATAAGTAAAAAAATTGAGATCGTATAATACGCGACGGGATATAAAACGGAACCGGACGTACAAGAACGTGATTTAATGACGGCGGAAGTCGGCCCGACCGGAAGGGAGAACGGAAATGAAGCTAGCGAGCTTTACGAAATAGAAAACTTTAAGGGTTTAGTGTTATTACCTAAAAATTATTTCTTCTTAGTGCGATTATTTGTTTGTCATTTTTTATCACAAAGCTAATGTTGTTTTGCTTCTCTAGTTCATTATAACAATGTGTATGGTTGATAAGGCAAAGTATTGTAATTATAACTTTTATTTGTGCAACATTCTTTTAGTTCCGGCTTTATGTTTCTTATCTTTCAGACAAGAAACATTAACATTGTGTAGTTTAATTAATGGTACATTTGTTCGAGGTCTTTTACATTGTTTTGGAATTTTCCAGTTTTCGTGAACAGGATCATAAATTTAATAATGACTGTGCTTAAGCAGCTCTTTTTAAACAACAGTGACCAATTATCAAAAGATTGTGATACATTACAAAATACAAAAGTTCTATAGAAAATAGATCTCTAAAATTTAGTTATTGTGTGTACAATAATATGGTCAGTTCCGTTACTATATTCACCTATTTTCTGAAAACTTATGTTTAGTTTTTTTTAGTATGAGGATAATGTAAGGTGGCAAGTTAGTGGGAACTAATCTAAATCTGTTATTTTTTCGTAAAATTTAGACTTTATACGGTAAATGTGACATACGTTACCGGTCACCAACTGAGATATCCTAACATCAACCAATATATCAACAAAATATCCGTAGAAAAAGGAACTGTCAGCGTCTAATGAACTAAAAAACATATTTAAGTTTGCCATTAAAATTATGTTAATATCATTGGAGTACTAAATTTCGATTTTATTTTGTGTTTTCATTTGTCCCTCCATGTAATGGTCACATAACGTAAATTTAGGAAAATTGTTCTAAATCGGCAGCACTGAAAAGAAAAAGTAATCTTAAGGAGTAAGTTGTATTGTGAGTTTGCTTTCAATTTATTATTTGTATGTGAAAAATAAACTAGATAACTAAAGTCCTATAGATGTTTATTATACAACATTTAAGTTACCGAATGTATTAGTTTGTTGTTGCAATTTGAACGAGTGTTGATTTAGAAACATAACTCAATAGTATCACTCTTTAAGTATAAACAAAGTTAGCTTCTTTAAGTGTCTGTCTTTAGCGGTTTTTTTTTAATATTTAACATCCGAATGTCACAAAAGTTTTCGTCACATACGTAACTGTATATACATATTTAAAAAATCTAAATTATGTACTGCTGGTCATAGTCCTTATAGCTACTATGATCCATACTTAAACACGACTTCAAATTCCACTTATTTTATTAATATAAAATTTGGAGATATTCGATATTCTACAGGAACAAGTTATTTGAGATATATCCTAATACAACTTTAATTTGAACATTATAATCTGTATACTATTGGCGCGGAGTAATAAATCATAATTGCTTGAAATAATTATTTATTTTCTTGTGAAAGCGGTACTTCTACGGTTAAGTAAAACCAATAAATTCTAACCAAAATACGATCATTGTGCCGCTCTTGCAGCATATCGACCCATCTAGGGTCTGAGAACAATAGTTTAATCTGTGTAAACACGTTGCCATCAGCCCAGGTACTGACGAAACGAGAATCATAGCCGTAGATGTGGGTATTATACCAAGATACAAAATAATGGTATATAATACGTAAGAAGTAAAATTTGTAATGTGATCTACTATACAAATAAAATAAATAACATATAACCACATAATAATTCATATCAAGGTAGATTTTACTATTATAATATATTTACCTACTAAAAATATGATTTTCCAAACGTACCAGGTACCTACGCCACTGCAATACGGGAGATTCGATCATTCTGACAGGTTTATTATCCGCGCCAATAGTATACAGACTATAGTCTGTAAACGTTATTAAGCATACGTAACATACTACGCCAATTTTTCGGTCATTATTAACGCTTATTATAAAAATATTGCAAAAAAACTTAACAGTGAGCGAAAACGGTGCCTTCCTTCGATATGATAAAAGGTTCCCCGTTCGCATCGTAGTTTTCTTCAGACTTATATAAGAACTCGAAGGATCGATTAAAATATGTTGTTTTATTACAACAATTTTACGTATACAGGGTGTTTCAGAATAGTAGGTCATAAATTTAAGTGGTGATATTATGAGTGATTTTGAGAAAAAAAGTTCATGTAAACCTATGTCCGTTTTCGCTTTCTCTATGAAAAACAAGACGTTAAAATTTTCATTTTTTCAGTTTTTTATTAATAAGTCCAGACCTACTTTAAAAAAATTTTGTTTTCCATTTATTTATTAATTTTTTTACAGGAAAACGCTTGGTGATACGAAAAAATTTCAAGAGAGTATTTTTTTAACAGAAAGTACTAGAATAAAGAAAAAAATTTTTGATGAAATTAAATATTTCCTCCTATAAATTATCACTAATTGGATTGTTCTTCATTGAGGAGGGGCACCAAAAAACCACTATGACGTTTTTTCAGGAAACGTTTCGTGCAGCCGAATGTGCACTTTTTCAGGTCTTTACAACAAATAAATGGTCCGCCACTTGAATAAGTGTAAAAACACATCGATATTAAACAAACACAAAATAAATTAACAATTAAATGTAAATAAATAACTCTAACAAAACACACACTCTATACGTAGAAACGAACAAACATGTTTGTGGTTTTTTGGTGCCCCTCCTTAACGAAGAACAATCCAATTATTGAAAACAATTTTGTTTTTGAAGAAAACAGCGGCGTAACATGTTGTTCGCAAAAATATTCAAGGTCATGCTCCTGGAGAAACCACTGTTTAATTTTAAAAATTCGTTTTCTTATGAAATGATGTCTTTCTACATATACGTATGCCTACAAAGTGTGATAAATAGATTTAAATCAGGTCCGCACTTATTAAGAAAAAATGCAAATTTTAACACCTTGTATTTCATAGAGGAAGCGAAAACGGACATAAGTTCATGACCTTTTTTTTGAAAATCACTCATAGAATCACCACTTAAATTCATGACATACTATTCTGAAACACGTGACGTTTTTATAACAATTTTTGTTATTGTTTTTTTTTACAAACTTTGAGAGAGTTGATATTGAATTAAAATTGATTGTGTTGTGATATTTCACAACAAAACAGAAATGTTACTAATCCGAGTATTATCAGTACCTAATAGTATATACTGAGTTCACCATTATTCCGGCTTCGGATTCTAGTACATTTGTATAAATGTCAGCATAAAAAGTTTAGTACATTTCTAGTGAAAAGCTGCATATTTAAAAAAAATGGTTGTACAGGGTGTTTAGTTTTTGCTGGGCAGCATAAAATTACAATTTTTTAAATAGCCACCATTATAGTTGTTACAGTTCCATACTGGCGTAATCGAAGGAGTTTAAATGATACAATTTTCAAAATAAACTGTTACCTGTTTCACGAATCGGTTGAAACTAATATTCATAATTTATGGAATTAGACTATTACGCCAAAATTAGTTTACATCTAATGGGTTTAATTTAAAGAGAAATGGGAAAATATTTTTTGTAAAACGTTTCAACATTTTTGAAATATTCGGTTGATCATTCCTTTCGGGAGATTATTTTGATTACTAAGCAAATAATGGAGAGTATATTGTAAAAAGTAACTAAGTTATAATAAAAACTACCGACGATATGTCTTCTAACATAAATTATGAATCTTTCAGTCAGATAAGGAATCAAACAAATTTTTATAAATAAATTATCGACAAAAAACCATCAACGAACAGTAGGGTCGAGTGGGGTAAATGTAATCGGATTTGTCAAGTTCAGTTTTTACTTGAGTGGCAATACTTCTATATATTAAATACCTTACCGATAATTTATTTACTACATTTCATAGGCCTTAAATTTTATGAAAATGTCCAGAAAATATTTAAAAACTCACGATTTTCTTTTATTTATGTCATTTTAAAGAAATCTGTTACTGTTCACTTTTACCCCTAGGGTATTGCTACTATGTAAACCAGCTGAATAATTGAGAAAATTTAATGGGTAATGGTAAACATTTGAATTACTGAATTACAAAAGACTTAAATATTTGTTTTAGGTGGCTGTTTACATTTACCCCTAAAATTAAGAGAATTTATTTTATTATTAGGTACTTTTTATTTATCTGTTACAAAATAATTTTATTTTTCTTGCTCTTATAGAAAAAAAATAACTAACTAAACATTAAGATGTATTTTAAACGCCTGAACTCATTAGTACCTAACTTTAAATTAGGTATTAGATGGTATGTGTAATAAAAAAATAATACTGTTACAAAAAAATTATCTTCTAATACAGGAACTTGTATTTCAAACTGATAATAGATTCTTTTTCCTTTCATTTTTATTATAGGAAAAGGCAAAACACTCAATACTTGAATTTGGTGGTATTTAAGAATTCTTCTTTATGTATAAAATAAATATCATAAAATCTATAGAAATATTGTTTAAAATTTATATGCAAATTACAATACATTTTGTGGGACGAACAAAATAAAAAAAATATTTCAGTTTTTCTGCCATTACACAAATTGACTGAATATGATTTAAAAGCACATTATGTAACCAGTGAGAAACAATGACTTTGGTTGCGAACAATGTCACTGTATAATGTCAAAGTTAGAGAAAAGTTTTTCATTATTATTATTATTATATCGAAATGTGCTGACGTAAAATTTTCTTGTATGTTATTCATGATATGAAGATTTAGGAAGTCAGATGCAATTTATAATACAAATGTAAACATGGTACGACAGAATAAATTAATCACATTTGTTATTGTCGATCGATGTATATTACCTTTAACAACGATTACTTCACCTTGCAAGAAAAAAAAATTCGTACGGCTTAATGCTAACGTACCGATATACTTTAATAACAATTAAATAATTGTGAAATTAGAGAATTAAATTGCATCATACAAAGTGAATGAGTGTTAAAGTGTAACATAATAGCCTATGGCAACTGAAAATTTCTGTAACATCGATAAAACAATCCAAATAAAATGACATTAATTTACTTTTAGTAGGTTGATTATGCTTTTTCTGTTGTAAATAACTGCTAATTACATCAATTGGTTCAATATGTATATATAGAAATTAATTTGCGTCAATTATCGATAAAAATTGAACCGAAACTCAACAGCAAATTTGTTGAGGTTCCCGATATGTTTGTTGCAATATTTACTTAGATATTAGTTTGTTTTTTTTATTTAGTCAATATACTTTATCTGTTTTAAATGACCCCATGAATTAAACTTTTTTTATAATGTTTTTCATGTTTTTGTGTGCGTTCGTATGTAGCTTGTATGTTGCAATAAAGAAGTGTTTTGTTTTTCAATTCCTAACAGATCTTTACTTGTTGTCCTTTTTGATTGAAACAACATCTGTAAGTAACTGCTTAAAGTGTTTAAGACCATATGTGGCACAGAACCGAACTGTTACTGCAAGTATTTTTTATTACACATCTTATAAACAAAATTGGGAATAGGTATTACGCAACGGTTCCCAAACCGCAAAAGTTGCACACCGTTTTCATCACCTTGCTCGACGAGTTAGTACCTTTACATGAAAGCAAAGAAAATTTTTGCCCAATTTTTATGAAACTAGGCTCAAAAATAAATCTTTGTACCAGATTTTTATCCTATGGTGAAAAAAATATGTTTTTATATTATTAATTGCGAAAAACATAAAAAAGAAATGAAAGATTTTTTGGGGGCTAAACGACATTTTTTCCCCTACTGTTGAAAAAGAATGGAGGCAAGTGCCCCCATGTTGTCAGCGCCTAAAATTTGGCATATTGGTCTTACTTACAATAGATCAGATTTGATTAGATTTTGAGACATAACCTGTCGAGCCAAGAAAGCTAAAAAGATTGTCCCAATCTTGGAATATTTTTATTTCTATACGTTGTTATGCGTTTACTAATATCCCGGTGGTGTGGATTCTCCGCGAAAATTGTTTATTAAATATGAATTATTTTGTTGTCCTTGTTGATGCGTATCAACAGTACGATCAATGTCCGGAATATTACAATCTCTAGCACTCTTACTTCCTGGAACATTGCTGATTTCAGACGCATCAACGTCTTTACATTCCAATTCCTATTTAGAACTACGCAGTTCTTCATTTTCGCTGCATTTATTTGTAGTAACTGTTGTTCCTAATGCCCAAAAATTATTGTTGCTTGTTATTATTATCCATGATTATGTTCTGTGGCAACAGTTGATCGTTATAGTAAGTCGTTTTGACATATGTCACAAAAATTCTAAATGTATCATTGAACTTGATAAGAATAAAGTTAGTTACTGTTACTATTGAAATCGAATCTGAATTCACTTGTTTTATTCCTACCAACTAATGAGCCCAGATTTACAGGAGCCCTGCGTAGTCTTTGTGGGTAGGAAGTGCGCGAAGGCGTGAAGATTCGTTGTACTATGGGTAACAGTTTTATTGCAAAGTGCCAAAGTTGATAGAAAAATTACGCAGATTGGTCCTTTGCGGTGAAGAACTTTCTCGTCTTAGAAGGCTTGGAGGAGTGCACTTAACAATTGATGTGAGGGAATGCAAAACAACTGTTGACTTGTTGAGTGCTTTACCAACGTTGTATGATGATTATGGTTATATGAGAAAATCAGCTTGTTACGCAGTCTTATTAACACAAAGTTAGAAGACTGTCAGTCGATGGAACGATACGTGAAACATGTAATCGACTTGGGCTACAAGATGAAATCAACTGGATTTAAAACTGATGATGAGTTCTGTTGTTGGCTGGTTTATCAGATCGATTTAGTCCAATGATGATGGTTATAGAACACTCAGGCATCAAGGTTACTACCGATAGCATCAAACAAAAACTCTTAACCATGGAGACAGATAATGCCTGTAATGGTGGGGCATTTTTGACTCAGAAATATGCATTTAGAAAAGACTGGAACGTTGGTGAGTCAAAGCCATCTGTCAGAAATGAAATAAAGTGATTTAAATACAATGAATCGAGCATTTCGAAAGAAAATGTCCTTATAAGGATAAGGATAAGGGCGAATAATGTCTTTAGTACGGTATTTCTCAGTGAAAATTTTAACAAGACAGATTGGTAAACTGACGGTGTTGCTAGTATTCATTTGACTGCAAGTAAGGAATGGATTCGAGATGAATGTGAGCCAGAGGTTTGCGAGATCATGGTAGCAAACAAAGAAGTGGTTCAAGTACGGAAGATTGTGGAATTCAGCATCAGAAAACAAACAACTACACCCTCGAGTAAAATGGTATGGGTAAACCGCTTAATAGAACAGTGGTTGAAAAAGGCAAATGTTTACTATTTCAAGCCGACATGACAAACGTTTTGTGGGCTGAGGCTGTACACACAGCTGTATACTTGCGAAACAGAAATTTAGTGGCTTGTTTGGAAAAAACACCTTACGAAATATGGCACAAGAAAAAGTCAAATGTAAGTAATTTGAGAGTTTATGGAAGTACTGTTATAGTGCACGTACCAAAACAAAAACGCCTCAAATGGGACAAGAAACCTTCGAAGCATATTTTAGTTGGGTATAGTGACAACAACAAAGACTATAGAGTGTATAATCCCACGACTAAGACAATCACAACAAGTAGAGATGTGCTAATTGAAAAGGTGAAAACAACCGAAGCAGTTGTTCCTGTAGAACTATCAGTCACAGTGGAAGGCTCACAGATAGAAGAAAAAGCTTAGAGAGAAGAAAAATAGAATTTTGAATACCAAGTGATAGTGAAGAGTATTGTGATGAAGAACAGGGCCGTGATAAATTGTGATAATCATATGAGAGGCTTTACTCAAATGTATGGTACAGATTTTGATAAGACTTTTTCCCCTGTTGTGCGTCATTCAACATTGAGATTACTGCTTGCGTTGTCAGTTAAGTTAGATCTTGAAATCACTCATTTAGATGTGACAATTGCGTTCTTGAATGGTCAACTAGAGGAAACACTTTTCATGCAGTTGCCAGAAGGCTTAGAAACTATTAATGGTAGAAATAAGGTTTTGAAATTGAATCGAGCTATATGTGGTCTGAAGCAAATTTCACGTGTATGGTATCAAAAAGTTGAGGTTGTTCTGAAAGAACTGAATTACAAAAAAACTCAATTTGAACCTTGTTGAATAATATGAAAACTGATTTGTTGAAATTTCACCTAAATTCTAAATTTAGAATAAAATATTTGGATCAAATCAGACAGTTCCTTGGAATGAGAATTACAAGAGAAAAAAACTATATTTTCTTAGATTAAGACCAATATATCGATCAAATTTTAGAGAAGATGCCACACCGATTGAGACAAATAGAATAGTTAGATAAAGATAAAAATAGTTTTTATGATTCACAGTTTCCATATCAAGAACTAGTGGGTAGGTTAATGTATTTGGCTGTGTTAACGAGGCCTGACATTGCCTATTTAATTATAATTTAGTATTTATTGTTAAGACACATTGGGAGCATGTCAAACGTATATTGAAATGTTTATAGGGTTCTAAGTCTTATGGATTGAAAATTATTAAAAATGATATAGATTTGACAAGCTATGTTGACGCCGATTGGGCGGAAGATAGAACAGATTGTAGATCTTTTACGGGTTTTGCTTTTACACTTTCTGGATCATTTATTTCATGGGAAAGTAGAAAACAAAAAACCGTGGCATTGAGTAGTACTGAAGCAGAGTACATGGCTATATCTAAAGCTTCAGAAGTAATGTATAGATATTTAGTTTATTAATTGACAGGGGAAAGCAAGCATATTGTTCTATTCTATAATAACCAAAGTGCACAGAAATTGACTTTGAAACCAGTTTTACACAAGAGATCAAATCACATAGATGTACGTCATCACTTCATCACTTCAGCGATTACAAATAACCTTGTTATTTTAAAGTATTTACAGACAGCTGATATGCCTGCGGATGTGCTAACAAAAGGCTTGAATTCTCAAAAGCATTACAAGTTTTTAGATGGATTAGGTGTTGTAAGGCTAAACTAGATTGTGATTAACTATTTCCTATTGTCAGCATTATATTTGTTTATCTCATATTTTGGTCAAGTAAGTGGGAGTCTTGGTCTTAATGCCCAAAAATTATTGTTGCTTATAATTACTATCCATGAGTATGTTCTGTGATCGTTATAAGCCGATTTTAAGCGATCTACCTGTACTTGATTTGGTTACTGCATTGGTTGTCCGTGGTACGTCAAAAGGGGACAAACTTCAGCCCTATTTGATCGAACCAACACGGGTGGCTTAAATGGAAATGGTATTTACCAGTTACTGAAACCTCATTTTTTGTTGTGCGAGAACCTTACTTTAAACACATTTAATCAAAATGAATGAAATTGAAATGTTAATAACAATCAGAAGCGATATTATGTTATTACTATTGACGGGGCTGCTGCAGATTCTAAATCACCAATTGATCTTGAAGCACATTTGAGCTTGACGGTTGTGGATCTGACTGCTGTACGAACTCATCAACATTAGTGTCCAGATAGTTCTCTTGGTTGTAATTTGTTACACTCGACTTCCTTTCCTCAAAAATAATAAGATTTGTTTCATGAACTTACCTACCTAACATATTTGCAATTTCTGTATCCTCCACTTGGATTTTGTCTTCAACGTTCACTTTTATATTTAATACGTAACATTCCTCTATGTTTACACGCTTGACAGGTGAGTTTAGACAAGTTAGGTTAGACTTGGGTTGAGAGGGGGTATTAACACAGCTCCCGACCCAGGTAATTACCGGTTATAGCTGGTGACGTAAAAGGATGAGTAATGACGTCATACGAAACAAAAATGTTATAACGAAAAATAACCAAACTTGCTCTAATGTCTGTGGTAAAGACAGACTAAAGGTCCGTACTCACAGCAGCAGATCCGCATGCAAATTTCGTGTGATTGGTTGGTTTAGTTCAAGGCAAACACAACTGACTAATAACAAAATGCTCACTATGAGTACTTAGCTTAAGCCTGGAATTCTGCGTATAAATCGTAGCAATCGTAAGATCGTAGCGTAAAAAATAACAATTTTGTGTGAAGTTCTAAGCTACGGATTCTCGTAAATGCTTACATACGATCAGATCATAGGATGCGATCTTCCGATTTTACAATATTACGATTTGTAAAACAGAAATCGCTTGAAATCGCTTATAGTAAGGCGTTGATTGACTTTTGACATATGTCACAAAAATTCTAAATGTATCATTGAACTATAATAAAGTCAGTTACTGTTAATATTGAAATCAAATCCGGCTGCATGTGTTTTATTCCTACCAACCAACAGTTTAAAAGGTGAATCTAATTTTGGATTTTTGCACTTATTCGAATTCTTTATTACCTTCAAAATTTCTTTAAATTCAAAGACTAATAACTAATAACCCTGCCGAACTTTGAAGATTTAAAAAAAGAGATGTTAAAATTAAGTGTAAAAGAAATCGAAATACACAATACAATAAATGTAGTTATTTCAAATAAAAAATAAACAGCGCTTTTTCTACGAACTTCGCTGACGTGCTGGGAAAACAGCAACAAATAAATATCAAGTATGAAATAAAATCAGCTCGGTTGCCTTACTCCCCCCACAACAAAAGAAAATTAATTCTTGACGTTTGTTCACGAAAGAGAACAGCTAGCACAGGCTAGTACGATTTTACTCAAAGATAGCACCCGTTGAATAACTGAGTTAGTGAGGTTTAAATCTAAGGGGGCTAAGGCGATCTCAGGCCCTCCACAAAAAATATCGAATTTCCACACTTTTAATAACGTATGAATTTTAGTTGTGCTAGTCTGTACTATCTCAGCTCTTTCATATTCAACTTCAGTTCAAAAATTTTGTTGTCGAGGACTGGTTTCCAAAGATTAACTCATCAATAACTCAGTTATTAAAGTTGTGTTAGTGCTGAACAAAGATGTGCCAGCTAGTTATTCTCTTTCTTGTGGAAACATAAAAATTTGATATTTATTTGTGAGGGACCTGAGGTCGCCTAACCCCTCAAGATTCACACCTCAATAACTCCCTTATTGAAAGTATGCTATTAAAAGTTCTAACGTCAAAGGTATAAAGCCTGTGCCAGCCCATCTCTTTTATGTTCAAAAGTCAAAAATTCCAAATTTTGTTGAGGGGCTGGATCCTCATAGATTCAACCCTCAATAACTCTATTATTAAAGGTGTGTTAGCGTCAATTGTAGTTGTGATAGCCTGTACTACCCAGCTCTTTCATATTCAAACGTCACAAGCAGTGGCGGCTTGTCCATATGATCATTTGGTCAATGACCTCCCAAAATTTTGACAATATATAAAAAAATATTCATTATTACGTGTTTTATTAAAATAGGTAATTAAGTCGCAAGTACAATAACTTAAAATTTATTGGCCATCGTTCGTAATTCATCCTCTTCAACCTTGGGCTGGCGGTGCGAATTGTCCTCATTGAATTAGATCTACCCGGAAAACTCAAAAACGTGCAGCGCCCGAATAAACGCGAACGCCCGAAACAATAATCAACTTTGGGTCATGAGCCGGATCCCGCAGTTTACGTTGACTTCGTATAGGGTGTACAACTACGCTCGATTTTTGATTCGATTTTCGCGTGTTTTAAATCAATTTAAGAATTTATATTGATATGTTTTACTGTTGTTGTGTTGTTTTGTAAAATACTATTTTTGATTCGCGTGTGCATGCGCTATAATAGAAAATGCCGGTAGTGCAGAAAATTAAACAACTAAAAAGTGCTAACAAACTTAATTTTACAAAATTAGTTGAGTTCAAGGCAAATGGTCGTCCTTTGCCAGAACTAAGTTTACGACAGACTAGCAAAGACAAAAATAAAGATGTTCATCGAAACTTTCGCAAGGTAATGTACGATTTAGCTAACTGGATATGTGGTTGTAAAGTATCAAATGTATTTTACTGTTTTGTTTGTTTATTATTTTCTAAAGACTCGTCAGACTCGCTATAGTCCAAATCCGGTGTCAGAGATTTAAAACATTAAAAGAGGAAATAAAAAACATGTTTCGTCTGCAGAACACATGAAATGCTCGGTAAATTTTGCAACCGTAGGAAATGTTGATATTCGTACACAGATAGACAATGCTTATAGAAAATCCCTTAAAGATTTTAATGAGAATGTTTCGAATAAATCGCTATATTTTGAACAAAATTGTAGATTGTATAAAATTTTGCGGTGCATTTGAGTTATTTATATTTTTTTAAGTATGCCTATTTTTTAAATTAATTTTTGACCTCCCAGTATGATTAACCACGAGCCGCCACTGGAAGTTCAAAATTTTGTTGTTGGGGCAGGATTCCATAGATTCAACTCGAAATAAGTCTGTTATTAAAGGTGTGCTACCGTTGAGCAAAGCTGTGCTACCCTGTGCTACCTATTCTTTCGTGTGGAAAATAAAAAATTTGATATTTTTTTGTGGGGCGGCTGAGGTCAAATTTAAACATCAATAACTCCGCTATTAAAGGTGTGCTAACATTGAGCAAAGTTAGGTGTTTTCTTTCGTATACAAACGTCAAAGATCGAAATTTTTTTGTGAGAACATGATAACAAACCACATATAAAGTCACAATCAAAACCAATAAAACACATTAGGATAATAAAGAATGTACCTTTGCATTGTACGAATCTAAACAGTATTCTTTTTTTGCAAAATATATTTCGAGATTTGGATTTTTTCTCGAATTAATGCGTTGGTTGCATATTTGGTATTCTGGGTGTAGTACTGTTCTTGTTGTGAACAATACCGTAAAAATTAAAATCAAACAATTTTGAATAAAATTATAAACAGTTATTGTAGAAGGATCTTCATTTTAATTGTTTTATTGCACATTGATAATATTATTCTTAAGTAATGGAATCTAAATTAATTTACGTCTAGAAAGCTAAAACGGAAATGTGAATTATTTATGTGTAATTATTCAGAGAAAGTCATTTACTGGCAATGAACAACTTGTCGATTTATATTTAATGGCATTGAATATTCATGTAAAAGACGTGAAATATCCAAAATAGCACACAACAATATACACTAGTGCATTTTTTATCGCTGGCCGTAGGGATTTACGCACAGTACTAAAACTATTGAACAAATTTGGTTTTCCACTAGTTAATGACACTATTTTTGTCATAAATGGTGTAACTTTAATTAGGTGAAAACCAATTTATTAAAAATTTTTAATATAACAAAAGTTACTAAATTCAGTAGATAACTTGAAGTCGCAATGTCGTAATACTAACTTAATTAGTATAAGAGTCAATACTGTAAATGAAACACAAAGAAATAGACAATTCAAGTACAAATTACGTATCAAATTCAGAATCAAGTGAACAGATTTTTCACACGACCAACGAAAACTTCATAACAGTGTAGCGACTACGAATAAGTTACCTTTAATTTTATCATCTAATAATAGTGCGTTAATTAATATTATGCACATCAATGTTCAATCATTTCGCAATAAAACTAATGTGCTCGAATTAAGTGTTTCGAATCTTAATATTGGTATCTTGTGTATGTGTGAACATTGGATATCTAAAAGTAACAATGTAGTAGACATAGCTTCTTTGCTAAAATTATCAGGTTTTTTTACTATCTCCTACTTTTGTAGGTCTTTGTGCAAGCACGGTGGAACCGCAATTTTTGTTAATCAACGATTGCAAACGCAATGTAAAGAGATACCATATGTACACAAATTTGCAACTGAATTTCATTTTGAGTGTTGTGGAATTCAAATTGGTAAAGATAAATGTCTATTGTGTATATACAGATCACCGAATCAAACCAACTGTGACACATTTTTAAAACAATTGACCATGCAAGTGTTGTCGTCATGGTCGCCATTTTGGTTAGGGTAGGTAAAGAGCTTGGTTCCAAATACACTTATGTTTACATATTTATGTCTTTACTTTATTAGTTTAAATTTGTGTAACAAATATTATAATTGGCTGTTCTATTTGTGAAGGTGTGTGGTATGAATAACCCGCATGTCTTTTAACTAATTACATAAGAAAAATTAGTCAGTTCATTCATTTTAACAGCAACATACTTAAAGTGAGGTTATGTATAGATTTGTTATTTCGTTGTATTTTCTTGCAATAAAATAACTTATGATATAATAGTTTAATGTTAATAGAATGAAGAAGGATCTAACGTCCTCATGCAAATTATATACTATTACTTACAAAGGGTAAATGGCACAGCAGCACATAATAAAAGCAGATATCGATGTTTTTCTTAGTGCAGCGTAGAAGAAACACAGGATTTAAATCTAAAGCACTACTGGTGCTGGTGATCGTGCTCAATTGTTTTCGGTAAAACTGCGGTTCTAGGGTTCGAGAACTGTTTTACGTTTACCACCAAGTACTCGGTGTCTTAAAGGACAACTCATCTTAAAAGTGGTGCTCTGGTATTTTTTGTAGACAAAATTTCTTTAACATGGAACTTAAAACCGCATTTGTTAAGGAATTCGTGTGTCCTGCTTTTTGATGTTTGATGTTAAATATTGTTAGTCCATTCTCCGTCTTACCATCAACAAAATGGCAAGCACAGATGCGAAAGTGCACACTGGGATGTCGGTCTTTTCGCCTTAAATGTAACATTATTAATTGTAATTTTTTATAATTAACAAAAATCTACCTAATGAATTGGAGCCATTTTTTTAAAACGCTTTCTTCTTTGGGAAAACGAAAAAATGTACAAGCATTTTTTTCGCTGTAATGTTTACAGGTTGGTGCAAAGCACATTACCATTGTTGGACCTGTGTAAAACTAAGCATTTTAATAATAAATTGCCGTAGAATAACTGAAATTGCTTAAAAACAATCCTAAACATAACCTCACTTTGTTTCATAAATATTTTTAACTGTATAAAAGTAATTATCTCGCCAATTTATTTTTTAAAACTGTTAAATTATGTCTTATTTTGTTAATTACTTTATTCACCTGATAAAAATTGATGAAATATGAACTACTAAACTACTTTAATAAATCGGTTATGGAAATTATTATAAACAGCTGATTTTATTTGGAACCAAGCCCTTGACGTGCCGCAACAAAAATGGCGAATTGACGTCACACTTGCATGGTCAATTATGTTTTTTGTTAAATAGATTGACCCATAATTATAGTCATGTTTATCTGTGTGGGGATATAAATATTGATAAAAACTCAAAAACCAATACAACGCTTCATTTTGGATATACTAGAGTAGTTACTAACGTAAAGGTACGTCTAATTCTTCAATTGACTATTTCATCACTAACCTTCCGAATGCAATTTATGCTCAGCGGAATGAAAACCTAGGATTTTCTGATCACCTAGCACAAATTGTTTCGATAACAAAGTGAACCGAAATACAAATGTATTACGGCGAACTCAAAAAATTACAGCATATGGTATGGAGGATTTTAAACACATATTTATGAAATATAAATTACCCATGCACTCTAATAATGTAGATGAAATGTTTGAACACTTTTACTCTCACTTTGTTCATCATTTGAATAGGCTTTTTCCAGAAAAACTAGACAATTAAAGACTTATAATAATAAAATTAAATTTAGTTCTGATCTACAAAAGAAATATGAAAAATTGCAACACTTGAGCTGGTTAAAAATATATGACAATAATATCACTTGAAAAATCAGCTTATTATCATAAGAAAATTATGAAATCATCGAACAAATCTAAAACGTTATGGACACTAGTAAATGAATTAAAAGGCCATCCCATAAGGAAAACACAGTGTAAAATACTAAAATTAAAAAATGACATCTACGAAAATAAAAATGATTTACCTAATATATTTGCAAAACACTTTACAGAATCTGTAGTTGAGAAAATGACATTAAATTTTAAAGAGTCTCTATATTTATAGTGTACTCTCCAGAAAATAATAACTACACCATGTCATGCGTTCCTGTATCGTCAATTGCGGCAAAAAATATTATTATGTCATTTCCTAACAAAAATTCATCAGGATTGGATTTAATACCAAGAAAATTGCTCTTATATTACAGACCTATATCTATGTTGTCAACTTTTTCAAAAATATTTGAAAAGACTTTTTGTTTGCAATTAAATAATTACCTAAAAAAGTTTAATATACTAACTACTCATCAATATGCATATAAAGAAGGATCCTCAACAGAGATGGCTACTATTAGTTTTGTGCAAACTATACAGGGTAGCTTTATGTATGGAATCAAGGCTCTGTAGCCAAAACGGTTGAAGGCATCATTCTGGAAATTTTAGGGATCAAATCTGAAGCTATTTCACATAATTTGACACAATCAAAAAATTTCTTTGCTCGATAATTTTTTGACACGGCCGCCATCTTGAATTTTTAAATAGCAAGATGGGTCATGTGATATATCATTTGAAAGCTTATTTTATTTACTTTGTAACTGAGTTTGAATATTTATTATGGTTTAGTGCAAGCTGATATGCTGATGTTTTGGGCTGATGAACTACATCCATTAATACTGCCAGTGAATTATCCTCTGTAGCCACTGTTGTTGGTCGGCCACTTCTGCGACGGTTCTTAACACACCCAGTGATATTATACCGTCGTAAAGTCTTGGTCACAGTAGATCTCACTATAGGATTCCTATCAGGGTTTCAGCATTGAAGAGTTGGCAAACTTCTTTATGCGTGCGTTTTCTATCGCCGTAACCAACCATCATAAGAATTTGTAATCTTTCTGATTCAGTTAGCTGATTCATTTTTACGAGACGGTTCTAATTATTGAATAATAATGAACTAGTAATGAGAATAACTGATGTTTTGACGTTATAACGTTACCTAGGTAACGTCACCTGAGGTAACGTGTCAAAAGCATCGCCACCTAAATTAAAACGGCGATAATACAAATAATTGCAGAAATAATTATTAGAATAAATTTTTTAGGTATTTCCTCCAAATACAACTTCAGTGTTTCTAGTCAGTTGCAAAGTAAATAAAATAAGCTTTTAAATGATATATCACATGACCCATTTTGCTATTAAAAAAATTCAAGATGGCGGCCGTGTCAAAAATTATCGAGCAAAGAAATTTTTTGATTGTGTCAAATTATGTGAAATAGCTTCAGATTTGATCCCTAAAATTTCCAGAATGATGCCTTCAACCGTTTTGGCTACAGAGCCTTGGTTCCATACATAAAAGCTACCCTGTATATGATAAACTACAGAGGCATAAGTACGTAATAGGAATTTTTTTGTTGACCTTTCAAATGATTTTGACACTATTGATATTAACTTTACATCTCAAAAATTGTACAATTTAGGTATTAGGGGCAACCTCAACGACTGGATAAAGTCATTCTTGTCGGATCGTAACTTTAAGGTAAAATTAAATGACATTACATCAGAACAGTTTCATTTACAATATGGTACACCACAAGGTAGTACATTGGGTCCTGTAATATTTTCCTTATACGTTAATGATTTGCCGAATGAGATTTTAGATGGTAAAGTTTTTATGTTTGCTGATGATACGACAATAGTAGTTACAGGTGAAACAGAACTAGAAATAAGTAAGAAGGTTTATAGAGCAGTTTTACAATTTAAAATATGGTGTAAAAAAAATAAACTAATTGTCAATGCTGAAAAAACTCAATACATCGATTTTCATACTCAAGGTAAGCAACAGTCAAATCATCACTTTTTTATAAATAATATAAAAATTAGTTTTACAAATTCAGCAAAATTTTTAGGTACACTAGTAGATTCTACTTTGCACTGGAATCAACAACTGGAAACAGTATGCAATAGGTTGAATAGCAACTATTACCTTTTGGCAAATATTAAAAATTCGTTAAAGTCAGATGAACAACTTATACAGATATATTACGGTACTGTATATCCAGTGTTATCTTATAATATACATGTATGGGAAAGTTCAAATGATTTAGAAAGATTATTTATAATTCAAAAGCGGATTATCCGCCTCATTTTGAACCTACACTACCGACAAACTTGCAGAAATTCTGTTAAACATTATAAGGTTTTAACATTCTATTGTATATATATTTACAAGATACTTATCTATATACATGCTAGTGCACAAAACCTTAAAAGCCATTGTGATATTCACAACTACCCTACCCGTAACAAGCATCTTTAGTTCTATCTCACCACAAATACACTCTCTATAAAAAGTCTCCTATTTATGCTGGTTCAAAATTATACAATACTTTACCAATTGGAATGACACTGTTACCATTACATGTTTTTAAAATTAATTTAAAAAATATTTTAATGTCAAATGCTTTTACACTGTGAATGAATACTTGCACTTTTGTAAATCTTTACAGTAAACTATTTTGTGATATTTAATTATTGACGACGCTTATGTATAGTTATTTATACTTATAGCCAATAAATATTATTATTATTATTATTATTATTATTAAAAGTTAAAAACAAGTATAATTTTATTTAATTCACTGTGTATACTAAGGACTTTCTGTTGTGTCATATGAAACTAACTAACTCCAACATAAAAGTGAAAAATAGTATTTATTTAATAAAAGTAGAGTCTAGAGATTTTGTAATCTCCCTTACTTGAGTGAAATTGTGTTATAAATTTTTGCCCGGGAGGGTCGTGATGATCAGGTCCGGAAACCAAAGTGGTGATTCTCGGGAACAACATTTATTTATTTATTTATTCGTATGGTACATTATACAAATATTGTATTGTGATGTAAGTGTTATGTATGGTGCCCCAGAAGATCAGTATAAACCTGTATAGTGTAGTGACGAAACCGTGTGCAATAGTGGATTGGTTCGTCTTGGCAAAGCATTTACTTCAAGGTTTAGGAAACCCACTAAAACCTAAACATGCCAACCCTTACATTAATTAAGTGTGTAAACATTATAGAAGGTAAATAAGAACATAAAATATAACAGCACAGCCATTGCAAGACGACATATAATGGACCGGTCCAAGCGCCAGTCACGACAATGACAAAAAAATAGTAGGTTAAAGAAATAGCAAAACAAAATAATAGAAAAACAGATAATCAAGACAAGAATATAAAACATTGCTGAACTTCAGATGTCCTTCAGATTCGTAAGCTATAATAATGCTTCATCCGTTAAATTATGAATGTTTGGAAACCCTCCTTTAAACTTAATTGACAATCCTCTACACTATGTGTAACGGTCTCTGGTTCGTTTCCACAGTCACAATTTAAATTAGAAATCGCACCCCATTTGAACAACATTTGCATTTTGAATGGCCTGTTCTTATGGGATTTACTTTTGACCAAATTTTTTTTTTTTGGATCATCAATGATATGCTTATTGAAAACATCAACTCCAGACCATAATTTTTTCCACTCTTCAACTTCAGAAAAAGCCGTACTTAAGTAGTCTTGCAACCATATAGGACTTCGAGATTAAAGTCTTTTAACAGGAGGGTTGTCAATGTCATTCCAAATTTGTAACTTTTTGTTGACATTTATCCCATTCTCATTTTAACGCAGCTTTTCGTAGAATGTTCGATAGAGTAATATTACAAAGAACAGGAAGCCAATCGAGAGGAGTATATTTAATGGTTCCACTAATTATACGCATAGTGCAATTCAACCGGGCATTTATTTTTTTTTGTATGATAACTATTCAACCAGAAAGGAGCACAATATTCTGCTGTAGAATAAACAACATGTTTTGCTTGTTTACCATGGAGTACTATAAAGTACTGATCACCTTCCATATTTTATATTTGTATTAAAAACGCCTAAAAACACACACGAAAAGCTTTAACGAATATTGACGTACATGACGTTTTATAGTGACGTACGTGTATGTAGGTGTTTGTTTATTATGTGTTCCCTTTTGGTGTTATTTGCTGACATTATTTTTATTTGTGAAATTCATAATGAGTTCAATGTTCCTAATACATTTGCAGCAGTTTTCAGGTATTGGCATTTTCTTGGCACTCCCAACTCAACGCAAAGCACCCAAAACGGAAAATTTAGTGGGCATTACAGTTACTATAAAGCACAAATTGACTGTAGAATTTATTCCGTCATTGAACTAGTCATGCACTCCTATATTTGCATTCAACTAATATTTGCACGGCAACTAACCGGAAGTATATTGACACTTTTGAAGTATCTAGTTTTTAACCTTTTTTGGTTTTTTAATTGATGACAGACAGGGTGGTTTTCATGCCATTCTGACCTTATCAAATTTTAATGCAGAGCTACTTGTTATTTTGCTGTACATTTTCGGTCACGGTAAAAATAATTAAACAGCTTGTCCAACCCAATTTTGTATCATATCAGTTAATTTTAAAGGTATCTTAAAAATAAATCGCCGATTAGATTTACGAATTTCACATGTAACCATAGAAACCAATAATAGAAAAGCCTTTAATTTTAACGAATTGATTATAGAATAGAATCCTTAGCTTCAAATTAGTTTATTCAAAATACACAAAATTCAAAAATAGTTCAAATCTTTCTCTTACTTCATGAAAGACAATGTGACTATTTATTTGACCTATTTTTAAAAAAATGAAAATTTTCAGAAGTGAAAATTTGAACGTAGTTTCAAAATAATGTAATGAACGTTTATTATCAAATGCCTAAATGTTGTCAACTTTATTGGTTTATTGTAACAATTTGGTGAAAATTTTAAAATAGAATTTTTTGGTTAATATTCAATGTCAAAATTTAGTTTCAAATTAGAACAATTTTAATGCAGAGTTTCACGCCACCTTTTCGAACACTGTAAAAATAATTAAATTTATTTAATTTCACGATTTGTCCAGTCCAGTTTTTTTTAAACACTCGTTATTTGACTATTAAGAGTAAATAATAAAATCCGCTTCAAATTAGTTTAAATAATTTTTGATTCAGAATACTCAAAGCTATGTATTTAAGGAATGAAAGCATTTTGTAGTAAATTTATTAATATCAAAATTTGATGAATGTTAAAAATAGTTCAAATATTTATCTTAGTTCATAATTGTTTGGTTTCTAAATATCTAAATGAAAGACAATGTGACTATGTATTTGGCTTATTTTCAAAAAAATGAAAATTTCAAAATAATTTAATCAACATTCATTATCAATTGTCAATTTTATTGGCTTACTGTCAAAATTTGGTAAAATTTCAAAATAAGATTTGAATCATTTTTTGACTATTCAATGTCAAAATTTAATTTCATATTAGATCCAAAAATATTCACTTTAAACAAAAATGTGATCGACTATTTATATTTTCAAAAGATAAGCTTGATTTGATTGTTGGGTGTCAAAAATTTGTGACAATTTTAAATAATTTATTTTTAGCCACAATTGTTCTAAAAAGAAAAATTATGTTATGTACACTTTGGGATATTCTGTGTCCAAGATCAAAATAAAACAGCTTTAGAATTTTGAAAACAGTAGGGGCTACAATATTGTTTAAAGTAAATTTTGAACAACTAATGGTACGCCACATTTCGACGCAGACATTTTGACGCTGCCATCTCGGCTTAGACGCGAAACACCTAACACCTTCACCCGAGATCATCTCGACGCGGCTCATCTTAACGCGAGCTCATCTCGACGATAGATTAAATTTGCTTTAATGGGTGTTGAAGATGGGTTGTATTTTAATTTATTTGTATTTTTGAGACAAATGCAAACATAACGCATGTGATCGATAGATAATGAAATCAAGAGCATTTTTTGCATGTACTAGTAGGGAAATTTAATTTTATTACTACTATTGGAACGTTTTATTAGCAATCAGAATAAACAGTCTTATGAGTTAATGTGTTAATGATGTACAAAGATGCATTTGCAATCATTTCTGGTACCTTTAGATTGTAGTTAGGTTACTTTTATAACTTGAAAATATATATTTGATAAGTTAGCGGGGGTTCAAGTAATATTGGTCTTGGAATTTTCTTTGGCATTTGGTAATTTTTTAACAAAGTAGTCAGTTGATAGACAGTTTATGTTAGAAGGTATCTAATAAAACCTTTATATCTGCAAGAATTGAGCCTTTGACGGCCGGAGTCATTATTCGAACAAAAAACGCCTAACCGTAGTTGCCAACGTTTCGCCACCTATGGTAAGGGGCTCCATCAGGACAAGAAACTTAAAACAAACAAAAGAAAATTTAAGGTAAACGATTGATAGTCAGGTAATCAACTTGTGACCAAGTCAGATTCTAGACTATAAGAAGTCTGAGTAATTAGGGAAATATCTCCATGAATAAAGAAGACAAAGTGTCAAGGGTCGTTAACCTATACTCTGATTTTCTTATTGAAAAAGAAAGAAGATTTGGCAATCAATGCGGAATTATCAAAATCTATTTTGTGACCAGTATGGAAATGATGGTCAGCCACGGTAGATTTGGAACCCTGTTTTCATCTAACACAATGGTGATGTTCCAAAATATGTGTACTAATAGAGCGACCAGTTTCACCTATGTACACTAAACCACATGAACAAGGAATACGATATACACCAGAGTCGGAAACTCATCGTTAGGGGAAGGTAAAACTTGTGAAATTTTGTTAGAAGATGTAAAAATAGGATTAATTCCGTTTTTTCGAAGAAACTTGCCTATTCGTTCAGTAACCTTGTAAATGTATTAGAGAAAGGCTGGAATTGTTTCTGATGTGGTAGAAGAAATCTTTTTTAAACTTTGAGGGCGAGGATGTGAGTGGCGTTTGCTATAACAGTTAGCAATGAGACTATTAGTTAGACGACGTAATTCCAAATTAAGATTGTCGGGTTGGCATATAGAAAATGCTTCAAAAACAGATCTTTTTTGAGCAGAATGATGAATGAATGTTTTATTGTTGTGACATTCAAAGAATGTATACAATTGTTAAATGTACATTGAAAAACAGACTAAAATAATAAATATGTTAAAAGACATAATTCGCTAAAAGACAAACAAGCAAAAGCGAGAGAACAATTACACAATGTTTTTCACAAACGTGACAAATATTCCGCAACTGAATAAAAAGGTTGCGTAGTAAAGAAAGTTTTTAATTGTGATTTAATCTGTTTTGCACATCTTATAGTTAGTATCGACTCCAGCAGTTTGTTGTACATCTTTATACAGCTGTAGTAGGGTCCGCGCTCATAGAGGTCTGTTTTGTGCGGAGGAACGCTCAGTTTATGGCAGTGTCTTGAACGCGAACTTGAGCTTACTTTTGAGTTTGTGATAAAATTGCTTAAGTTATTACGTATATAAAGACATGATTAATAGATGAAAGCTGAGTATAAAGTCATTATCCGTAGTTGCGGAAATAATGGTCGACAGGTGTGTCTGAAGTAACCGCGTGCGATTCGACGAACAATTTGTTTTGTACTCTGAAAACCCGTAAACTATCTGTAGAGTTACCCCAAAACATTAGTCCATACATGATGTGAGACTGGACATTAACGTGATAGAATGTCAAAAGGGTAGTAACTGATACCGAATCTCTTATTGACAGAACAACGTAACTAGCAGATCACAGTCTACGGGCGACCATGTCTGAATGCAATTTCTATTTAAGAGTGTTATTTATGTTTAGGCTTAGTTGTAGACTTTATACAGTGTTTTCATCAAGTTGTAGGTTTGCACAATTTTCGTGTTGGTTATTAAGAGATTTTTAAAAATGCAGAATGCTAGTTTTGTTAAAATTGAGTAATAGTCGCTTCTTTTTACACCATTGGTTCATTAATGATATTGCACAACATGCATGATTTACAGTGTCATTTAGGCTCTTCTCAAATATTATAATTGAGGTGTCGTCGACATATTTGGTAATGGTAGAGTTTTGTATGTCTTTAAAAGCGTCATCCAAGTCATTGACAAAGACTGCGAATAAGAAAGGCGACAGCAGGGCACCTTGCGGAGTGCCACTAAGTAGTTGTTGTTCGTTACGGTTGTAGATAAAACTTTTGTTCTCATTTGGCCCAACTATTTGAACCATCTGAGACCTGTTTGAGAGGAATGATTTGAGTAGTTCTAAAGCGTTGCCTACTATGCCGTATGCTGCTAACTTTTTCAACAATACTCCATGGTCAACCATATCGAACGCCCTAGATATGTCAAAGAAAATTCCCACAGGATAATATTTTTTGTCCAAAGCATCATAAACGGACGATAACATATTAAATACAGCGTTAATGGTATTTATACCTTTCACAAACCCTGATTGGGTATTATTTAGAAGGTTATAGCAATCGAAGTAGCTTTTTGTTTTTGAGATCGTTTTTTTTACAAATGGAATAATCCTAGCCGCTTTCAGGGCTTGTGGAAAGCTACCGTCTAAAAAACATTCGTTTATGTAATGGGCCAGAGGAATAGTTATATGTATTGCAATTTTTTTAAAGAGAAAGTCTAGAAAATCATGCAGTTTAGGGGATTTGGTAGGATTAGTGCCATAATATATTCTAAAACCTCATGAGGATCGGTGGGAGCCAGGAAAACCGTATTATTACATATTCTCGGTATATTTTCTGAGTTTTCTCAATTTGGGTTATTTAGTTGTACAGAATTAGAGTTACCAAAATATTCACTAAACGTATTACATACAACAATGATGGTGTGAAGAGCCATTTAAGTACCTGTCGGTATGAGTGGATTTGCGATATACCGAATGACCTAATTTGCCGTTGTGTTTCTGGGTGACAAGTACGTCAAGGAAAGGGAAAGAATGATTTTATTCAATTTTTATAGTGAACTTGATGTCAGTATGTTGATTATTGAGATGGTCAAGAAAGGCGACTATGAGGCCAAATGATAAAAGTATCATCAACAAACCTAAACCATACTTTCGATTTCAACTTCGAAGTTTTCAAGGCAATGGAAACAATTTTCATAAAAATGTTGGCGACAACAGGAGATAAAGGGGATCCACAGCAGCACCCGAAACCTGCCCGTAAAAGTTATTGCGGAATTGAAAATAAATGAACGAAAGACACTTTTGTATGAGCGGTACTAATCCTACATCTTTACCATGTTGAGATAATATTTGTTCGATAATTGCGAGAGAATCTTTGACGGGAACTTTTGTAAATAATGTCACGTCGAAACTAACAAGGAGATCACCAGGATTTACCTTCAAATCATCGAGGTATAAGAAATATTTTATGAAAAATAATAATCAGTATTTCTTAAGGATTTTAAAAAGAAAAAAATATACAGGTTATTCCATTTTAAAAAACAATTTGATTCATATCTCTAAAATACGATATTCGATTATTTTTTAATAAATTCATTAAAATTGCTGGATATCTTTGTGTTTTTTTCCTTTTTAGGGTAAAAAAGAACTAAGTTAGGGGGTGTGCATTCCCCGATTCCTGCGTGATAACCTGTAAATAAAAAATAAAATAACTCATACGTGAATTTTTGAAATTGTGGTAGAACCTCAACGACAAGATGTAACCCCTACAGCCTAACTTACATACCAAATTTGAACTCAATATCTCAAGAACTGCAAGAGCCATAAACAAAAAACTTGAAAAAAATTGAAATTTTAACACCCTGTAGTCCGCTAAGGAAGAGTTTGCGGACCTATGTTTATATGATATTTTAGTCATAAAATAAGCCAAAGAATCACCTCCTTTTGTTTGTACGTGATATTTAGGAACACCCTGTATATTTTTTATTCTGAATCTACGTGAAAAACTATAGTGACTTTATCTATACGAGTCTTAGTGAAAAAGTGATACCTTTTTAGATATCGATTTTTAAACACTTTCTGGGGTTAATATTGTATTTCAGATAATTCAGGTTGTTCAGAAGTTTTGAATAACATGGATTTTTCCAGTTATGGGTATTTTTTAGGAGATCGGATGAATGCAACTTGCAGTTTTACTATAGCTGACAGTGTTGTTCAAATACATGAACAGAAATCTTACACCACATCGTGTTTAGGGATTTTACCAGAAAAGTTGTTTGCGTTGTCTGTCGGAAGTTGTTTATACAAATTTTTTTTTATTTAAAATAAATGGTTGATTTTGCATTTCTCTATTGTTCGACTTTTTGTAGCTTATTATTATTATTATTACTTTTCTAATTTGTAATTACAATACCAATTTTATTGTTGAATATTTTGAAACCGTTTCCTTCATTACGCTACCGGTTTAAAGTAGTTAACTTTTCCGGTTAAGAAGTATATTAATGATGCAAAAACTAAACGAATAATATTCTTAACAGTGGACTCTTAAATTTTAGCGGTGAGTTTCCCGTTGGGCCTTCTTTTAGGAGTGAGGCTTTAGAGTATATGTCATCAATCTAACAAAAAGACCGTTGGTTATAGATTGATGACCTAAAGCCTCACTCCTAAAAGAAAGCTCAATAACGAATTAGGAAACTCACCACTAATAAACGAATAATGAAAACATTCTTTTAACATTTATCTAAAACAAATATTCCCAAACGACTTACTATTGAGGTATTTGACTTTACAAACAATACAACTTATGTAATTAGTTTTGGATTAACAAAGACTTTGAACTTGAAATAAATACTTAGTTCGTAATGAATAGGTAAATAATAACATGTAGGTATTGATTTATCCTAAACCTTGTTTTTACTGTATTAACATTAATTATAAACTATGTATTAATCTAAGCTACTTAACAAAATCAAAAAGGGATTTGTTTTTAATTACCCACCTTAATTACTTATTGAAGAACGAATTTTAATATGACTTTCAGATATTTCCGATAGATAACGATCCTTACAACTGTACTTAAGTGTATATTCAAAATAAATATACATGGGAACTAGTTTCTATTCTTTGAATTTTGTTAATTTGTTCATCTGATAAAGACAAACTCATGTTTATTCGTTTTTTTTGAAATGGTTTATGTCTACGTGAGTTTTGATTGAAAATTGATTAGTTTATTGCCTCGGATAGAAATGTAAATGTAGTTTACTACTTAAACAAATATACAATTAACGTAGTTCCGTATGTCATTGTACTATTCAAAAGATTATGTTGTAATAATTATTGTAATTATGATTAAAAAAATATACATAAAGTGCTGGTAAATGCGCATTTTTTAGATGAAAATTATAATTCAGTTTCAGTCTTACATGAGTATAACATTTGTGTTTTCATCTTTGTCTTAGAAGGTCTAAAAAAATCCTACATCCGATTTTCTTCTTCCAACTGTTCACTAAAAATCAATTGGGTATAGAATTTCGTATAATTTTTTAATTTGAAATAATCATACCCTTTTTCACACGGTTTTCAGTCAGTGTGTTTTTAGATAAGTAAATATTTGTCTGTCAATGTTCTTTTCTATTTGTTGTCTTTAATGTGTAAAATAAAGTTTGGCAATTTGTTAAATTGTAATATTCTTCATAACAAGAACTGCTTAAAACTAAAATAAACTTGCAAAAACTTTTGACACAGATTTGCTACAATGCTTTTATCAAGAGATTAGTGTCGGATGACGGCAATGAAGTACGCAGAGTCGGGTCTATGACCAATTTGTGAACAAATAGCCGAAAAACTTCTGTGGACAAATTGCCGAATTATGACAAAACGCCGAAAATGCTTTTTTGGACAAATCGCTGAATGTAATTAAAACGCCGAAAAGTAGAAAACGACACCTTAGCGATCGCAAACCTGGCGTCGTCCACGAAGTCAAACTAAATCTGCGGACAAAACGCCGAAATGTTTTTGCGGACGAAACATCGAAAATTCTTCTGTGAACAAACCGCCAAAAATGTTTCTGTGGACAAACCGCCGAAAAATTGTAATAACAACCAACACCGTTCACCCCCGAATGTAAAGCGACCGAAAACTCACAATTGACACTGGGGTATGGACCGCTTCAGTCGTACCACAAAAGTCGCGCGGCTGCAGCAGCATGGCTCCACCTTAACATTTTCGGCGATTTGTCCACAGAGACATTTTTATCTTTTCATCCGCAGATTCAGACTACGCTAGGTTACGATCGCTAAGGAGTCGTTTTCTACTTTTCGGAGTTTTGACCACATTTAGCGATTTGTCCACAGAAGCATTTTTGGCGTTTTGTCATTTTTCGGTAATTTGTCGACAGAAGGTTTTGGGCGATTTATCCACAAATTCGGCGTTTTGTCTATTCAGCAGTTTGTCCTTTCGGAGATTTGTCTAGACCCCGCAGAGTGTACTAAAGCAACCGATTTATTGGGCTTCAAAATTAAGCCATATGAAAACTAGACGTTTGCAACTTTGGATGGAGTACACCTGCAACAAGTGTTATAGTTGAAGTACTTAGACTGACATTCAGCCGAAGTTCCAAGCTTTCACTATTATTGGATAGTACGTTTGTCCTTTGAATTCAAATGAAATAACCTGAGGGTTATTGCATATTCTGCATCATTGTCGTACTGCCGTTGTAATCCATTCGCTTGGATGTTTCGGAATATGCATTGGCCAAAGTGAAAAAAACACCCACGCTTATACCGATCGAGGAAATTCCGTTGGAAAAGCATTTATCATTGCAGTTTGAAAATCTGTCATTATACTTTCGGGGTCCACTGTGGGTTCTAAAACTTAGATTTCCCGTAAAAAACGTATATATGTATGTTCCGTTTTATTTGGTAATAATTCATACACCAATGGCAACGCTAATGCCTGGAACGTGCTAAACGTTGCATGTTTCTTCTAAAAACAAGCAAGCGATCTCCTTCTGGGCCAGCATCAAATAATAAAAACGGTTCGCCATTCTCTGTGTGCGTGTATATTTCTTCAAAAACAATGTCTCGTCGGTGTAGTGGTACTGCTGGTCCGAGGTTATGTTTAGTTCGGACATTTCGTATTGTTCTCTTTATGCAATTTATCGATGAAAGTTGAGCTGCTACAGCTAGACCAATTCCAACAGAAGCACTTGAAACAATATAATGCGGTGCATCCCTTGTTTTTACAGCACCATCTCTAATTTTAGATGTTTAAAACTTTATCACCCTCTCCGCGATGATTTTCTACCAATTGATATATCACGACCTTGCATTTAGCTGTTTAAAATTTCACACTTCCATACTTGTTTGTCTTTGACAAATAGGTAACCACCAACATTTAACTTTGTCTTGCCTTTCTCACTATCAACGAAGTTCAGAGTCACCTATCTTACAGAAAATATTATACTCAGTATACTATTGGCGCGGAGTAATAAACCTGTCAGAATTATCGATTCTCCCGTATTGCAATGGCGTAGGTACCTGATACGTTTGGAAAATCATATTTTTAGTAGATAAATATATTATAATAGTAAAATCTACCTTGATATGAATTATTATGTGGTTTCTTTTATTGTTTCAATCCTTACTTTGTGAAAACTACAAATTTTACTTCTTACGTATTATATACCATTATTTTTGTATCTTGGTATAATACCCACATCTACGGCTATGATTTTCGTTTCGTCAGTACCTGGGCTGATGGCAACGTGTTTACACAGATTAAACTATTGTTCTCAGACCCTAGATGGGTCGATATGCTGCAAGAGCGGCACAATGATCGTATTTTGGTTAGAATTTATTGGTTTTTACTTAACCGTAGAAGTACCGCTTTCACAAGAAAATAAAGAATTATTTCAAGCAATTATGATTTATTACCCGCGCCAATAGTATACAGACTTTAGCAATTGTTAAATACTTACAATACACTGAAAAACTTATAAGGGATTTTAAACAAATAAAAGGTAAGGAAATTTCTTGTTTGCTAGGCCATTAAATAGAAAAGTAACTTATTCTATTGTTGTTAAAGATATCTTTTCTAGTTAAGATACTTTATGCATTAGTATTCTATTGAAATTATTTACTTTGTATTTCTTTTGCAAGGTACAAATCTGTTTTACTTTAAGATTTAAAGCGGCTTATTAATTGAAGTTACCTTTGTTGTATGCACTTAAGTATAATAGAAGGATAGACTGCTAATGTATGCATTGTCCGATAAACAACCAATGGGTTGTTCGATGTAAATTTAGTTTACATATAAGTTATAAAATTCTTAAAGGGCTAAGAGTTGTTACTATTGTAAATACGTAACAGTACTCTCTTGATTTGTTTAAATTAAGCTTTACAAAAAAAATTTTTATGGGTTTTTATTAAGCCTCAAGCAAATTCATGTTAGTACAGCGATGCAACCGCGCTTCAATTATTTTAAAAAAACCAATATTAAAGTCACATTATCAAAATAAGTTCTCCTGAATAACCCTTATATTATGGAATGTAATTAAATTAAACATCATCAAATAAGCATTGTTCATACCTATTGGAATGTAAACTTTCTAAATTGAGGAATACCTACAATTTTGTTTACGATAAATAATGTAAATGTGAACATTCAAAAAATTGGTTTTCGAATAATTGCTTTCTAAGAATTGCTTTTAGAAGAATTTTCCGTAAATCCAAATTTTGTATGATCATAATAGTGGTTTATTGAAAAAATTCTTAGAGTCCATTGTCTCAAGGTTTGACACAAATTTGAATGTAAATGAAATGTTCTGAAATTTGCATCAGGTAGGAGTCGTGAGGATCCTCGGTTACTTTTTCAGTAAATTGTCTGCATATACATCAATTGGTTTTTTTCATACATGAAAACTTATTTAAACAGCAAGTAACAGAGGTACTTCCAAAGGAAATTGCCGAAGCTTTGGTGTATATGAAAAAACAATAAAGCCCGGTCCCGGAGGTATACCCATACAGTTAGTCAAGGATAGCCCATTAGTTGCGTTAGAAATAATAGCAGATATGTTCAATAAGTTATTGGACGGGGATGAGATCCCAGATGAGTGGAAATTAACCTAAATCAGTTCCATTCATAAAAAGGGAAATAAAAAGAATTGTAGCAACTATAGGAGCATAAGTGTGACGTCGTCGATGGGGAAGTGTACGACGAATACTTAAAATAGAATAGAGGAGCATATTGTTTTCAGAAGAACAAAGTGGATTTACACCAGAAAGATCCTGTATTGATAACGTTTTCTGTTCAAGGCAGTTAGCAGAAAAGAAATTAGCATGTGGCAGAGAGCTGCATTTGGTTTTTATAGATTTGCAAAAGGCCTATGATAGTATTCCAATAAACAAATTATGGCAACCAATGATCTACATAAACGCAGTAAAAGAATTTTACAAAGATAACAAAAAGTAGAGTTAAAGTCGGAAATAGTCTATCGGATGAATTTAATGTAAATAAAGGTTTAAGATTAAGAATGTTGTATTTTCACCAACCTTGTTCAAAATTTATATAAAAAAGCTTTAAACAACTGGGAAAAAGAAATGTAGAAGTATGGGCATAGCGTTACACGATAGCACCATTTACAGTTTATTGTTTGCAGATGACCAAGTAATTATTGCAGAGGATGAAGACGACATCAACTATATGTTTAGAAAATTAGTTGAGGAGTATGAGAAGTGGAGACTAGAGATAAGTAAAGAGAAAACACAATATATGACCATTGGAACGCAGGGACATGATTTGCAAACTGAAAAGGGTACAATAAAGCTTAAGCAACCTCTTATAAATATTTAGGAGTTACGCTAAGTTCAGACATAACAAAATCGCCAGAGGAAAACGTTAATAAAGCAGCTATTATCCGGTTTTGTGGAATGATGGGTATTACAAAAATACAAAGAAAAGAATATACAGTAGCTTCCTAGAACAGTAACGTATGGCGCCGAAGTATGGACACTGTCGAACGCAGTAAAAGAGAAAATCCATGCCACAGAATGATGTACTGGCGACGGTGCGAAGAAGATCACAATAATGGACAAACAAAGAAATACTACTGTAAAAGAAAAATGTAAGTAACACTACTGCTAAATGAGCTTATTGAGAAAAAGCAATTATTATGGTAAGGCCTACACGAGACGTATGACTCGAAACAAAGACTACCTAAGAAAGTAGTGGGAATGCGAGACCCCCTACAGACGTGTAAGAGAGGTCGACCTAGAAGATCATGGAATGAAGGGGTTAGCGAAGCCATGAGTAAACGAGGGCCTCAACAGAAGATCTGTATAGAGACAGAACAACATGGCGATTGGGTTGCGGTAGACGGCCGGAAGTGCTGTAAAACAAGCTGCTGCAAAAAAATTCTGTTTATAATGTGCTTCCTGATAAACTCTTGGTTTGTGGGAAACAGCGCCCATCTCAAATTTTGTATCGATCAATAATAGTATTTATTGGTTATAGTGTTCGAAATATAGCTGTCATTTGGCCAAAATTCAAATGTGTTTCTTCGCTTGAATCTAGTGGCACTAAGGGCTTAAGAAATGCCCTAAGACAAACTGTTGTTTCCGATTATGAAGCCTCGAATTTAGTGTTTCTATGCTCCCACTTTTTTTGGAACTACCTTCCCATTGTAACTACATATTCGTGTGAAAACTTTCTAGAGCTGAGTTTAGGTAACGTTACAGAAAGTATCTTACACCTCTAGGCAGTAGGAAGAAAAATAGCCGTTACTATGCGTTGTGTATATACAAGGTGTTCGGCAATTATGCGCAAAAACTTCGGGTGCTAATTCTAGAGTAAAAATAAAGGCCACAAGTTTTTATAACATTTTTTCTAAAACTCAAAGGTAAAGGTTCTACAGCACTTTAAAGTTAAGATTTTTAAAACATTTAAAAAATTTTTTTTTGTTTCTTAACCGATTAATTTGAAACTTGGCACGCTGATTACTCATGCTCATGCGCATAAACGTGCAAAATTTGACGTTCATCTATCAAGCTTAAAGGGCTGGAACCGCCCCTGTCATGCATTTAATTGCTCGAAACTTTTTTGCTTTTGACTGTTTGCTAATTTTATTTACATGGGATGAAAGATCATTTAAAACACGCAAAAAGATTTACTTGTTTTACTCAGTAATCGAGCCGTTTTCGAGAAAACGACTTTAAAGTTTGTCTTGCACCACCATACATGATACTGATTTATTTCATTTTTTGACATTTAAACGAAGTGTGCCTTCAGAACAAGTGCTATACAGCGTTTTATACTCCTATGAGATCAAAGACAGGCATTTTGAAATAACAAATTATTTATTTATTTTTAATCAAAAACGAAGAATAATTTTTAATAATTTTTGGCACCTCAATACCGTAATTTAATATTAATGACAGCTTTCACTTTTTATAATAGATTTTCGAATTGCCTCCCGTCTTCCTCAATGCACAAATTAAGTCTTCAAAAATTACGACAAACTCGAAAAAATCCTCCTTTTGTCTAATTTTTCAGAATTAACGATAATCTGTCGCTACACCATAATGTGGAGGAGCTCCACCTTGTAACAACCACATTGAATTTCTAAGGTGAAGGGGCACATTTTCCAACAGAACAGGCAACTGATTTCTTAATGAAATCCTAAGTATGCCTCACTATTCAACCTAGGTTGTAAAAATATAGCCCGATTAAATGATCTCCTACTATGCCAGCCCACAAATTAACGGAAAATTTGTTTTGAAAATTGCATTCCACTGTCGCATAAGGATTTTCATCAGCCCAATAATGTTCATTGTATAGATTTATTACGCCATCGTATCCAAATCCAGCTTCATCAGTAAAGACCAAATTCCCTAAAAAGTTTTCATCGCCGTTGTAAAGATCAAGGATCCTATTGCACATGCGCACTCGAGCCATAGGATCTTGAGTACTCAAAGCCTGAACTTTTTGGCAATGGTAGGGGTGAAGGAGTTGTTCTTGTAATACCTCGTGATTTACGAAGGTGAAACAAGTAAACCTTTTTGCGTGTGTTTTTAAATGATCTTTCATCCCATATGAATGAAATTAGCAAAAGTCAAAAGTAAAAAGTTTCGAGCAATTAAATGCATGACAGGGGCGGTTCCAGCCCTTTTAAACTTGATGGATGAACGTCAAATTTGCACGTGTATGCGCGTGAGCATGAGTAATCAGCGTGCCAAATTTCAAATTAATCGGTTAAGAAACAAAAAAAAAAAAAAATGTTTTAAAAAATCCTAACTTTAAAGTGTTGTAGATCCTTTTACCTTTGAGTTTTCGAAAAATGTTATAGAAACTTGTGGCCTTTATTTTTACTCTAGAATTAGCACCCGAAGTTTTTGTGCATAAAATCCGGACACCCTGTATAGTATCGTATTTCAAAAAGATTAGTTCTCTTCCATCAACATAAAGAACTAACAGACCACACATTAGATATCACGATTAGTCTTCTTTAATTATGTAGGGGATTATGATAAAAACAAATACATTCAGTGTTATTTGATCTGGGTTCCAGAAACATACACAAATGATTTATTATTATTTTTATGGTGAAAATAATATTAAAATCAAAACAAGTATTTATTACTGACAATAAAGGAACAACCGATTAACGTATCAATATATTCTACCTAGAAATGTAGGTACCAACAGGAAAGGCCCTTGATTTTTATTAAAAAATTACGTCTAACAAAAATCTTGTATTTAAGTTAAAAATTAAGAACATTTTCAAAAATTAATATTTTGAATTTAAAAACACTAAAATTCGATGGAAATCTATCTGAGATGTGTTCAGGAGATCAAAGGACTGACCGATTAATAGAGCAACAGCTGTGGAAAAGCATTGTTTCTTTGAATCGTGCATAGAGTCTCTATCTATAACTACAATATGCTTTATTAATAATATATATTGTGCAACATGTGGGAAAAGTGGCTTATTTCTAACTAGTGTGGTAGTTGTTGCAGGAGATATATTCGAGTGAGAAGTTATCACTAACTTAAGTTTATAACTATCAATTCAGTTCAGTACAAAAAATGCTCTGTGTTGTGCAAGTTTCAACTAAATCCGTATCATTAGTGCGAAGTTCATGAGTAGTGTATGATATTATCTCCCAAAGAGAATTTGAAGCACACAAAAATTGGCGTCTACGGTACTGTAAAAATCATTAGTACTATTGGAAGACCGGGAGTACTGCCGGAGAACAGTTTCGATATAAAGAAGTAGTGCTTCCAGCATGACCAAATGCATGCCTAGTTATCCTTCCGGAAGGAACTTCCAACAGAACAGAAGGCTGGACGTTTATCATTAAAATTCACTGAATTGTATAAGTTTTAATATGACATAATAGTTTCTCCGTATTCCAAAATTATTTTTGTTAGACTCATGCTCAGTAAATCTGTGAGAAATAATTTCGCACGCTAATTCCTCACCGCCGTTTAGAAAATTCGAGCAGTCTGAAAAAAACTTTTAATTTTTATTACGGGTCGTAGAAAAATAGTTCTTTCACATTTCATAAATTCAGAGTCATAGTTATAATTTTTGTGTAATAGAGTTTTTGTCACAAGTTGATTAAACATGATTCCTAGAATCAATGAAGTAAAGTAAAAATACACCGTATTTGGAAAAGGACTTTCTAGTTTTGTTGTGTCATAGAAACTTTTCAAAGCGTCTAAGTTTCCCTTCCATGCTGCTGGTACGCCTACCTGCCAGCCTGGGGACAATTACTACGACATGTTGACATAGTACATCTTTCCCGAAATGGATGATATTGGGGCAAAAAAGGGTTTTGCATTTTTCCAATAAGATGGCGCCCCCGTTTCATTACAGTAACCACGTGCGTGCGGATCTAGACACTCAATTTCCGGAAAGATGGATAGGCAGAGCTATCCTAATCTTCGGGCACTGACTTAATCCTATTGGACTTTTTTTTTGGGGCTTTTTAAAAATTTTATGTATAGTAAAAAAAACTGATCTCAGTTCATACAAGAAGACTAGAATTATCAATGGACATTAAAGATCGTTTAATTGAGCTGATAATATCAAAAAAAGCACCTTTGTTTTTACTCAAACAACAAGACAAACCGTAGTGGTCTTAGTAATTTACTTGGACGTACAAAAACATACGTAAACTAGATCGGCAGATAATGACTGATTTTGCAACATGACTTTATACTGTCTGCCTGTTTGCATATACAAAGTATGGTTTAGAGTACATTTGAAAAGCGTATTTGTTGGCGGTCCTACGTGTTATAATGTTTGCAAATTGCTTTTCTTTGGGTAATTTATATTTTCATATGTGCTTGGCACCAAAATTTTGAAGCGGTCAATTTCTGAATAATTAGATTAATTTAAAAAAAATTAACCATGGATGAGTTCCAGTTAGGTTGCTGGAAATTGATGTAGTGAACGCCACATAAAATTGGAGATATTATAATTCTGACGAGTTCAGAACAGTGCTGAATAAATCAGAAAAAAGCACTAGGAGACAGTGTCAGAAAATATCGACTACAATTTACTTAAATCTAAAACTTAGGTTTAAAATACTTTCTAAATAATTTCTAACTAAATTACCCAGTTCTAATAAATGACAACAATGAACACCAAACCAAAAACGTAAAAGGTGAAAGATCTGTGAATGTGTATGTCTGTAAAAAAAAATTTTGTAGTTATCGTACTTCAGGATACCCCAAGTAGCATAAAATTAAATGCATATGTCCTTAGCAAGGGTGTAAAATTTTGCTAATGACAGCAGCAGCTTAGTTATTGTTTAGCTAAAAGGTCTATCAAATGCTGTGCTAAATGGGTAGCAAAATTTGAAGCGGAACTATTTGGAACAGAAAAAAGGTGTAGAAGACTAAGCGGAAAATGAAGATTTGGAGTTGGATGTTTTCTTACACTGTTTTTACAGTTCTATTGTTAAATGGTATCACAATAATCTGTCTTGAAGACAATGATCTTGAGATAATGATCTTAAAGCTTCTCAAACACCCAAGTCAAAAAGCTTGAGTTCAGACGAATTGAAAATAGAATGGTGCATTATTCAAAATCTGTTTCAAATTTTAATTCTGTTAGTAGTCCACATTAAATTTATTTTTATTTTTGAAATAACACTTAGTAATTGCTTTTATTTACTAGTACTATCATCAGAAACTACATCATCAGTAAACTTTAAAACATTCTTGTTGTCAAAAAACAATCACTAGAATTAAAATTCACTTACTTATAGAATTTACTGTAAATTTGGTAAGTTTTTAATACATTTTTATTAAAGACAAGAAAAAAAGTATGAATAATATTTTTTTAAACTCTTAGTGCTATAAAACATGTATTTATACATTCAAATTCCAGAGGTTGAAAAAAACCCATTTCATTAAAAATTTTAGCATCGTAACTCTTATATTTAGACACTTCTGAAAGTTTTTCCCGAGATTCAATATGTTGTTTTATTATGTACGCCGATTTATGCCAAAAGATAAAATAAACACAATGGATTTTCCGTTGATATCTTATCGGAATTTATCATTTTTATTGTTCGTACAATTACTGCCTGTGTGTACAATTTTTGTGGGTTTAGAATTTTTGATTTTTTTTAATTTGCACTGAAAATGATAAGAAATTACATAGTTTCCGAACGATTCTTTATGCGTAGGAAGTAATGATTTGATTAAGGAAATATTTTTTCGTATATGCGTCAATCCCGGTATCGGTATGAAATTTTGAAGGGTGTCTTATTTTTGGTTCTCGTACTCAAAACTTTGGATTTGTAATGGTACGGTGCTTAGAATTAAGAGCATATCCTGAAACTGTAAAACAAGTACCCATATTTTTCAACGTATAAAGTAGCGCACCCCATCTGTTATTATTTTTCCAATGTTTATGTCATTGGCAACAAAAACTAAAATAGGATTAAGTAGGAGATAAGCAAACTTAGTGAAGTAGTCAAACCAAGAGGGATTAGTTAATCAGCTTATGATCACAAAACCGGGGCATTTGAATGTTAGATTCTATCAATTTTATTCTTATATTTTTAGAATACGTATTGAATGCATAATGATTATTTATTTTATAAAAGGAAACTTTATTCACAGAATAATTAGTAAAACAGAAACAAACATAATTAAATTTTAATTCCAATCTACAAAGTTCTACATATCCACCTTCAATTTCTAAAATAAATATTCATTACGTATTTAAATTTGCAAGATTGTTCAAAAACATTAACAAACGTTTTTGGTATAACTGCAGATATTTATAATGTAAACCGTAAATAATCACCAAACCTGAATTTTTATGCTAAATGGCTGTAATTTGGATATAACTTTTAATTCAAAACATCTTGTCATCATAACATTCTTCTGTGCTGTAAAAAATAATGGCACTTTACTCTTGAGCAAAATTCATATTTTTTTTTATAATCCTCATATATCGCTTAAAAATTAATATCTGATGTGTTTGATTTACGTTTTGAACCATGCAGTACTTTTTATCAAGGATAACTTTTTTCAAAACCATTAATAAAAAATTACACTGTGTAGGTACTATTAATAATTACAAATAATGTATATGCAAATCATTCGGAGGTGTGAAACATTGTAATATGAAGAAATATAAAAAAACAACTTTAAACTAATTTCGGAAAGAAATGAACTATTTATTTATTTATTCGTAGGGTACATTTTTATTATTGTATTGTGATGTAAGTGTTATGTATGGTTCCTCGATGAACTCCTCTATGGTTATTAGTAATGGTTAGTTTCCACGCAGTGGATCTTCTCGTAGGAGAATGTAATGGGGTTGAAATGAAACTAGTATTTCATTATTGCCGACGTTTCGACCAGTGAAAGCTGGTCTTTCTCAAAAACTCTGCTTTTGTAAACTATTTTTCAGAGCCTTTAGAAAGACCAGCCTTCACTGGTTGAAACGTCGGCAATAATAAAATACTAGTTTTATTTCAAGCCCCATTACATTCTCCTACGAGAAGGTCCACTGCGTGGAAACTAACCGTTATGTATGGTGCCCCAGTAGATCAGTATAAACCTGTATAGTGTGGTGACGAAATCGTGTGCAATTATGTATTGGTTCGTCTTGGCAAACATTTGCAAAGAATTGTGCATCTAGATAACTAACAACGCGGGCCTATTGTTGAAAAGAACCTTTGGCATGTGAAAAAACTATCTTTATCTCTTTCACGGTTTTGACAATATCGGTAGTATATGTTATGGATAAACACAATAAGTTCCATACACTTTATTTTATATTTAATCGTCACGGTGTTTAAATTAATTAATTTTTAAATCATAATTTAATAATAATATTAAAATACTGAAGTAGTTTTCGGAAATAATATTTAAATTGCTTTGTTGACTTAGTTTAAATAATTTTAACAGTTAATTACGTGACTAGTTTTGTAAATTAAACTTTATAAGGTTGTGTGATTCACATTTTTTAAAAACAATTTCTATAAATATTTTATATGAACACCGTTTCTGTAATTTATGGTTTTTACCATAGATATAATTAACCTGTAATAGTTATTTACCGATCACTCTTGTCTTACTTTTCGGTCTAGAATGATAAAGTTTAATTTTTTGATTAAAAATTGCTTTGAAAGAGTCATTTTCTAACTGGTTGTAAAAATTTCATTTACTAAAAAAATTAATTTACAATACATTGATATAAACACTTAAATAATGCATTAGCTTGAAGTTTCGAACAATCCGCTTTAAGGCTAAAATAAAGGAAAATATTATATTTTATGAATGCTGTCAAAAAAAAATTCAATAAAAAATGAGGGCTCACTGTTTTTTTGTGTTACTCTACTTTTAAAATCTCTTCTGCTGAGTCAGTGTGAAGTGATGTAGTTCACTATCATTAGAAGTTTTGTCATACATTTGTTTTCCAATTTTTCCATTTTTTTTGGTTGCTCAATGGATTTTTTTGAATTTGATCTTACTAGACAAATCTTCCTTCGTTCTATTTCATGTTCTCGGATTTAGTTAAATTTCTCCAAACATTTTTTCAAGTGTATATTTTTGACATTTCTCTGTACTAGGCTTTGATGGATTCGGGTGTTACTTCATGATTGTTTATAACAGTAAGGTTTTTACAACTGAACATATGAAATTCAGTACAACTACATTTTGTCATTGATTGACATGGACTCTTCAAAATTGACACAAATAAATAATTGCAATTTTATATTTTTGATTAAATTATGAACGATTCGTTTGAAATAAAAAATATGAATTATTGACATAAATCAAGCACAACTAGTTATTTAAAATGCTTGATCATATCCTTATACTCGGTTTTAAAAAATCCATGACAAACAATGGCAAAATGATAGTACTAAGTTTCATATGTTCAGTTGTATAAAAAAACCTCAATGTATGTAACACTGAGGATGATGTTGTGTTGATTGAACATTTCCAGTATTTATTTAAACAGTCAAGGAATCTTCTTTCAATCGAGCATAGAATATTACCATTTAATATATTTTTATCACAACCTTGATCTCATTTGCGATATTTTTTCTTGGTCGTTTTGTGCTTCTTTATATTCTTCTTCAGTTGCTGTACTTTTTCAGATCTGTAAGATAGTGGATCAAAGTATTCTGTATGTGCCATATTCCAGTTTTTTTCAAACTACTAATGATACTATTGCAACAAATAATAAATTCAAAATAAATTAATTCAATTCTGTTTATTTAAAATAGAAAGCTAATCGTTTCTTAATTGTTAGGAAGCATTTTTTTGTAATTATGTTTCAAATAGTTGTGCACTTATTCAAACGAAATAATTTTGTTAGTAAAACTTTTCTTGCACTTAAACGTCGTTTTTGCATTGCCACTGTAAAACTTTGTAGAACGCTGTTCTACTTTCAGGTATCTGTAACTGTAACAAAATTTTTTTTTTTTTTTCTTCTGCAATGGACGTTTAATCTGCTATAGCTCACATTAAATGATATATTTTTCAGGCCTGTACACATTATGACATGTCTCTTCATGGCAATGTTTTTTGAATATGCGTTCAAAAACCTAATGTTTTGAATAAGTTGAACAAAACCGACTAGACTAGAATTTATGGAAATAGCTGAAGATTATACTTAGGTGTGTCGTCATTATTGGTACTATTTGGGTTATCTTCCTTGATTGTCTTGTTAGCATATAGAAAAAGGATTTTAGAAGTTAGAATATACTGGCCCGAGCCATAATTTGCTTCCTTTTTTACTCTTACATCGTTTACTTTCTACTGTGAGTTCCGTTCTACAATGATATAGTCAATGGTTCAATGATGGTTTTTCCCACTTGTATTGGTGTATTCTCTTGTGTTTAAACAATTGTTACAAATTCTGAGTTCATAATCTTTGCACAGGCTTATTAGTCTCTCACTACTATCGTTTAAAACCTCCTTTCCGTATTGTCCTACTACCATTGCCACTACTTCGTCATTCTTTTTTGAGGCTATCCTCGCATTTAAATCGCCTCCCAAAATTAATTGTTGTTTTTTCTTTACTCTATTTAACTAATCGCATAGTGTTCAAGAGAATTCATCTTTCATCTTATGGTTGCATCGTCCGTAGAGGCATATACTGCTAATTCAACTACTTCACTGGTTAATATTTCTATCTATCACTATCACTTTTACATCATCTCTCTGATACGTATTCAATATATTTAATTTTGTTAAAAAACCCCTCCCCCCCGATCTATGAATGCCTGACCATTCATTTAGTCATTGATCATTTCGCTACCTTGACCTTTCTTCTTTTATTTTGTTTGCTCTGCCACGCACCTTTCACGTACTAATATTCAAGATCCGTTTTCGTAACCTATTCAGTCTTCTGTTTTGACCGTCCTGTATCCGAGGATTAAGTTTTTGCATTGCCTTTTATGAGTACTGGGAGCAACTCCAACGCTTCAACCCCCAACTTGAAGAAGTAGGTGATTTAATATCAAGGTTGTTTTCCCTTAGAGCGATTGTCCAACAGGACTCTAGAGTTCGATCTACCCCACCGTGTTAAGGCTATTCCGCTCTTTCGGACATTTACGATAATTATTTTCTTCTGCTCTCGAGATCGATTACCTTGGTTCATCTGTTACCCTAGGCAGGGACTCTAACTGGGTGCTGTCCGCCGGAGCCAGGTTTTTTAAGGAGGTGTTACTCTTTTATCACTCCCCGATTTTCCCTGGTTTGTAACACGCAAAGCCCGGGTTCAATTCTTGGATCCGGGTTGGCTGGGTTCTTGGTAGTTTATCAACCATTTGAAATCGTCATCGGTCGAAAGGGGCCAACCATTTTTTTGTAACCCTCTTTTTGATTTCAAATTTTGTATATTAATTTTGGTATGTTACATATTTTTGAAAAAATGGCATCTGGAATTCAATAACACCTTCATTTAAACCAAATCAAAGTAACTATTAAAGCATTGGTTCATTAATGTATTGGACTATTGTACAAACGAACAAATTAGATAATATAATGGCAATTCAATAATTTTATTTTAAATTATAAAATTTATTTAATTTATAGTTTATAATTGATTCATACTGTATTATTTAATTTATTCGTTTATATATTTTTCGATGTACGTCTTAACATCCTCAAATTTATTGAACAACAATTTGCCTAGCAAATTGTTAGTTATACAGGGCTTCTACAAATGATTGTCTCATCAGGTGAGGGTTGGAAAATTTAAAAATGCAAATTTGCCGCTCAGTATTTGATCATTCCATTGTAATTATTATCCCGGCTGTAATTGTGTTTGTGGGTTGTTTGTCGTTTATCGTTAATTTTGTTCATTTAATTGCCAATCAATTGCGATAATCATTTATAGAAACCCTGTATAGTATTTACCCTAAGCGATAAAATGATATGTTCAATTATATGCCTGCCAAACGCTATTTGGCTGGGCAAATACTATTTGACTGAAATCATCATTTGCCGGCGACATATGTTTTACACCAGCGCGAGTAATTAAAGGTTAATGTTGACAACCTTTTGCCCAGGCAAATATACAGGGTGATTCATAACTATTGGGACATAGGCTAAGAGCAGATTATTTAGGCTCAAATATGACCATAGGACCCAATATTCCTTAATAACATATTGCTGTGAAAAAAGATACAGAGCGTTAAATTAAATTTTTTTTTTCATTTTTTGTTAATAACTTCATTGTAAATTCATTATTTTATGTATTATTTTACAATTTGTTGTAGGGGGCGCCATGTGAATGATTCCTGATGATGAAATCGACTAGTAACTTTTTTTTGAGAAAGCTTTTTAGTGATTTTGATTAGAGAATATGACGTAAACATCATTTCTATACAATATTGGTACTCCTGTTTAAATACGATAATTTCATCTGTTTCCGAGAAAACGCAGTTGAACAATTCGTAGTGCCAGAAGAGGATTTCGAAATATTACTTCATTTATTAAGGGTACGTTTGGGACTGTCAGATAATTATGCTTTTCTGTAGATTTTGATAAGAATTGATAAATTTACAGTGAAATTATTAACAAAAAATAATTTTTTCATCTAACGCCTTGTATATCTTTTTCCACAGCAATATTTTATTAAGCATATTGGGTCTTATGGTTATACTTTGGTTTAAATAACCCGTCCTTAGCCTATGTCGTAGTAGTTATGAATCACCCTGTATAAACCTAAAGTATACAGTCTGTTCAACAAAAACGCTCCCAGCCTATAGCTGCTTCAATTGTAATTCAATCATCAAAAAATATATATTACTAAATATGACGGTTTTAGCTAAAATTTAGAAAAAAACTAATTTTTGTAAACATCTTCATTTATTTGTTATGACGACACCGGGATTTTTTTTAAATTGCTCGGTATAATTTTTTTACTAAATTCTTTTTATTTTTGAAGTGCTTTTTAGCAGAATAGGTTTTTAGTAGTAGTTATAGCATGAAATTAAAAAAATGTAAAACCTGGTTTGAGTTAGTAGGCTATTTAATCAAAACTTATATAGAAAGAAAATAATTTCTTATAATCAAGCAACCTTAAAAACACTTGTTTAACTTTAAGTCATGGAGTAAGTAACACTAATACTAATTAGAACAATACGATACCAAAACAAAACTAAATAAATTGTTCAAAGTGTGAACGTCTTCTTACACTATTTGCTACTAGAATTAATACATCTTCGAAAATATCTGCGGTATCTTGTGTAATTCAAAATTTTAGGTAGTCTGAAGTTTAAGACAATGTTATAAAATTTTGTCTTTTAACTCACTCCAAAGAAAAAAGTCGAGTGGTGTTAAATCAGGAGAACAAGGTGTCCATTTAATTGGGCCGTTGCTACGTATCCAGTTCTGGCCAAACATTTGGTTCAAACAATTAATGGTAATATTAGGTTATGAGCATGAGCACCATTTTGCTGGAAAAACATATTCTGCCTCATAATTAGTGATCGTTTGTGAAGTAGTGCGGTCAAATCATTAACGAGAAGGTGGACTATAACGCTAGGCCGTTAGGGTGCCACAACGTTCCAATCAATGATGCCGCACCAAATATTAAACACGAAGTCTTCATTGAAAATTGCGCTCTCTTCACGCGTCCAATTCTAAATTTTCGCTTCGATCACGACGATTTTCTTTTACAATTATTAGACACCCAGTTCTTGTAAGCGTTGCTCTAATTTCTGAACTTTGGACGAATGGGAGCGATTCTGTCTGAAAAACGATCAGTATAAAGCGCTTAAACACTATTTTTTTGTCACTCAAAATACACTTGTGACCTTATAACTTAATATAACTTAAGTTATGTAAAAATGATGGTTCAAAGAAGATTGACAGAAACAAAAATATATCTTTGTCAAAGTAAAATAAAGACAAACTTATAACTCGAACTGATCGTTAATGCGCAATTTCTGTTTGAAGTTAATAATCATAGTAACACAGAATTAGAGTAGTAACGGATGACATATACAAATTTTAGGTTAGTCAAAAAACAATGCTTCAAAATTGAAAGTTTAGGCGTGCATGCGCAGAACGTTTCAGTATCAATTGATATCTATCCTTGTTAGTCTTTTTTGAACCAACTACACAACAGTATGCTCGTTCCACTAGTTATATGTTCTTAGCTTGTATCATTTCTAGTAGTTCATTAACATTTACCATTTTGGGATAGTTTACAGCAAACAACATGCATGTAACATTTTAAGCTTGCTTGATTGCCAATTATTGTTGATTTTGAGAATTGAGATTTCAGAGAATTTCAAATTTAACAGCCTATTAAGGTTTCATGGTATAACCCAACCAAAATCTAAACTAAACAATTAAGGTTGCTTAATGGGAGGTTTTCATAAATTTTATATTTAAGAAAATTGTACTTTGTTGCTAAGTCACAAACGTAAAAGGGAACCCCAGTACTACAAAGAAATATATAATGTGTTTAGTATTAAATATTTTCATTTTTAAATTTCCATAACCCTATCTTTTAAAATCATTTTTTTAAAGGCATTGAGATTAGTCGTGACGTCAATACTGTATAAATCAAATGTAAATGGTGGTTTGTTTATGTAAAGCACCAGTAATTTATTACTTAAAAAAACAATCGCATACAAATCAAACAACCCATATTATGTTATTTATACGAGAATTGACGTCGCGATATAGACGACCTGTTTCGGCGCCATTGAATTAAATAAACTTTTTAAAAGTACCCTGTAATTTACAAAATAATTACAACTGGCGAACGTATTTTATGTGTATGGACTTTGATTTTACACATTTTATAAAACGTTGGAAAATACCGAATTCCAAGTATTTATTTTGTACCTTTACAAGTTTTGACTACATGGCCTACTACCTCAATCCGGTTTTTTACATTTTTGCAAAAAATATATATAATACCTATATATTATATATATAACCCTACTAAAACAACCTATACGGCTAAAACGTACTTCAAATTTTGTACAAGAATTTAACAAAAAATTATACAAAGCAATTCACAAAAATAAATTAAGTTGTTTGAAAAAATTTTTATCACGTTTTAGCCAAAAATGTCCTATTTAACAACACAACAATTAAATTACAATTGACGCCGCTATAGGCTGGGACCGTTTTTGTTGAACAGACTCTTAGATTTATTAAATATTTGTCTGGGCAAATGGTAGTCAACATTAAGGATTTTTTAACAATTAGTTTATTACATTTTAATTAATATGTAAGTGCATCCTCATAAATAAATATAAGATAATGAAGTGGTTATTCTTTAAAACTTTGGAACGCGTAATAAGGGCCACCCGGCGGAAATTAGTTATTACGCCATTGTTCTCTATATATTGAAAATGACACTGCTCATGAATTAAGAATTGAAAAATATTATAAAATAATAGTTACGTATAAATGACCTATTTCAACTTCGAGTTAAGATTAATTTGTAGCTGCTAATCCCCAGAATAAAAAAATTCTATGATTATTATAATAAAAACTTCGTATCATCCGAAACAAGAGCACCATAAAACATTTTCGGCGGAGCCCAAAAGGCTTAGCTACGCCACTGTATGTTGAATGAAATGTGTACTAACATCAATGCGGGAAAACCGTTCCTTATATATCACGGTAAAACATTCGAGTGTGTTGTGGATTCTCACAGAAAGAAGTAGTGTTCGTAATTAGGCGTGAAATTAGATTTGCACCATGCACTTCCTGTTAAGTAGGTTGAGTACAATTTGTGTACATTTCGCATTTTATTGCGTTCTTGTTTTTTTTAACTAATCACTTGCGTTTAATTTTTTCCAGGTTTTATTTAAGTTTAGGACGTCTATTTAGTATATAATTCAGAATTGATTTTATAAGTGATGTTGCAATAATGAATTACGTATTTCCTTCTGTCGAATTTAAGTGGCTTTTATACATGTGTGGAAGACGGAAATATTACCACCTGCCTGCGCCCTATAAGCACTTGCTAATGGGAATTATTTATTTTCGAGCACGATGATCCTGTGATACAGATTTAGTTGAGGAAGTCTGGCGTATATTGTACCTCTATCTCCCCTCTAATTGCCAATCTACAAGTGTAGATCCGGTACGAGACGTGGCAACGTCGTCTACTTCAAAAACCAGTGGTTTCCACCACCACTGGTGTTGCGTACACCCGCACAACACGAATTTGAGGTTCGAGTTAAACAAATGAACGCTCGGAACAGTAGTGGTAAGGTGACAGTCGTCGCGACAAGTCGCAGTTACTACACGCGTTCGTATTGGCTAACAGTGTCCGATATTCACTTTTTTTTTGGGTACCTTACGCATGCTTAATTTTTTTTTTTACATTTGTGTAAGTGTTGTGTCAATAGTGCAATAATTGGATATTATTCAATCATTGGATTGGGATATTTACGTTATATCATCGAGAACCATAAGGTGATTACTTGTTCTTATTTAACATGTTCGACGATAATAGTAATTTTATTCTACACGTGTCAGGTGTACTAATATTTATTAGATTCTTTGATATATTTACGAGTGTGCGTAATTAAGCTGGAGCGCTCGACAATAGGCTCAATTAAAAGATTTTTTCCAACATATTTTATTATGAATTTAATGCATTACGTAATTGCCTGTTTAAAGCTAGAGTTTTTTTTTCTAATTGAAACGAAATGCGAACAGGATACTGGACAAAGTTCAAGCGGAAGTAATCGAGATCTTTTAATAGCGCGTTCCGAGAATTCGGTTACTTCTTAGCCAAAATGCACTTCTTAACATATTTTTCGTTGGGCATTGTTGCGAGTTCCACATTATCGTCGTAAAATACTTTCGAAATCGGTACTTTGATAACTGACCGAAAAAATTCCCCCTCAAGGATAGGATAGTAAACAACACCGCGAGTGAGTACCTGTTGCTTTGCAGGTAAACCCAAGTGATTGATGTTGGTTTAGGTCTGGATGCCGTAAAATTGAAAACCGAAGACGAAATGGCGCTTAAGTGTGAATTGTAAAAGTGTTTGGCGAAATACTTATCTAGACTAAATTATATTTTCAAGGTTGTTCTACACTTCCGTTTCGAGTTTCCAGTTGAAACACCATAAAACATAATCTTATCAGTTATAAATTTAATTTGCTTCGTGGAAATAATACGTCAGTAACTTTTATCCTAGATAATTACTTGTTCCTCCCCGATAGCGGCAATTTCCATAGGATAAAAATAATATAGCGCCACCAATAAACATTAAAAAGAAAAACGTATATCAAAACATAATGACGTCAACGTCGATTACTAACCGGAGATATTTCAGAGAGTAGTGGAATTGTACTGTATTAACTTATTGCACACATGATGTTATTATAATTGCTTATCTAACACTTATGAAAACTCATTTCGAAGCATTATTTCAAAATTAAACGAGAAGATAGGAGTAACCGAAATCGGTTACCTCGACCAATCCGCTTTTGTCTTCCTAAAAAGGATTTTATTAAAAACTGATCGATCTAATCTTAATTATTACTTCATTGTTTTCTTACCGGTAATTATTTGTTTCAGATAGATAACATATCTTTGTTACTGATATTACGCGAATTTGTCGCCTATTCCATCATTTGTCTGCGAATTTTTCGGTTTGGTCGCGAAAAGATAATTATCGTTTTATCGGTGCGCTTCCTTCCGTTTTCGTCATACTCGCCTGAAGAGTTTGCCATGACAAAGAGGAAGTATGAGTAAATTGTAAGAATAAACGCATCTAATTAATGACCTTGGTAACAGGCAACTCGTGGTTTTATTTTAAGTTCTAATAAATTGTTACGGGATCTAAAATAAATATCGATATTCCTGTACAATTTGCATAATCACTATTTTCTATAAAAAGTAATTGTACAATTAAGTTCTTTCTACGGAACCAATAAGTTATTAATTGCGTTTACGTAAAAGCGCGAGGACACTTGCATGTTGTGAACTTTTCGCTTTATTTCAATTATTCATACCGAGTGATAAGAAATGAACTATTTTTAGCGTATGGAAAGACACAAAATATTTGTCGGCAGTATACAAATTTCCAAAAACGATTATCATCATAAATTAACTCAATTTCCGTATTCCTTTGTTTAGTCTATCGACAGCTTTAAATAAACTTTTGTATTTATTACACGCGCCTAGGAACTATTTATTACAAAGAAAAAAAAACCGATAACATTTACACACTATTAGTAGTTTTTCACGGAAAAAGTTCCGATATTTACCTGTAAAAGGTAAACAAGTAATTCGATTTAACTCGCATTAGTAAATCAAAATTTCCAAGTGGGCAATTAACAACAAAGGCGGAAGCTTATGTATTAAAAACTTTGGCATTGACATTCCTTCTTCCTGGTTTTGTTCGCTCGACCACTATCTTGTTCATGCACCAAGAAATGTTTTTTTACGTGGCATTAATTTCCTCGATTGATTAGAATAGGTATATAAGGAAATCACCAAGGTTGACACCTAATGTATTTTTGCAGAAAACATGAAATTAGCGCCGGGTCCTTTGCCCCCAATTCCAACCGGTACCAACATGGATCGTCTACCGCTTCCGCTACCCTTCAGCGCAGATCTTTTATGGAGGTACCCCTTAGGATTTCCTAACGTGGCGCAACCGCAACAACCGCCATCGTCCCCTTTAATGGATTACAAGAGTCAATTACCGACCAGTCTTGCAACAGATCCACGCGTTTGGTCCCGCGAAGACGTAATTAGCTTCCTGCGATGGGCGGAAAGAGAATACGATCTTCAACCGATTGACATGGATATGTTTCAAATGAACGGTAAAACACCACCGTTATTCCTCAAGTCCATTTGTTTTAATAATTTTGTATTTCAGGTAAAGCAATGTGCCTTTTAACGAGAACGGATTTGTCGGAACGAGCTCCAGGTTCCGGAGATGTTTTGCATAACGTATTGCAATTGTTAGTGCGCGAAGCAAATATTGTTCAACGTTGCCTTCCATCCAGCCCCGTGACGCCGACGTCGCGCCATTCTTATCCGTTATCGCCACATTCTCATCCTCCGACACCGAACTGGAACATACTTACTCAAAACGGCAACGATTTCCATTCAACACACGCCGCTACATTAGCGGCGCATTTAATGGCACAAAGCAATTCTGTGACGTTGAGCCCCGCACCTTCGGTCGACAGCCAAGCGGGTAGTCCTCAGCACGCGGAAGCCTGCCAACAAACATTCGGGCACTCGATCTTCAGTAGCGGAAGTAATGGCAGCGCTAGCGGTAGCAATCAGTCTGATTCAGACGAAGATAGTTTCCCGGACGGAAAAAGTGCTCAAAACAATGCTAGTCCACCAAATACCCCAAGTGCTTACTCCTTAGCTCCTCCTATGCCGTACACGATGCCTCCTAAAAGTCCAAAAGAAGCTGCGTCTAGTCCTATATTTAAATCGATGGCACGCGAGTTTTTTCCTAGCGAGTCTCCGGAACCAAACACCAGTAAGTTACATCTAAATAAAAACTTTCCTAGTTCTAACTCTAATTTTTTTCCAGACGGCCGATTACTATGGGATTTCCTTCAGCAGCTCCTAAATGACCCTAGTCAGAGATATACCAGCTATATTGCGTGGAAAAATCGCGACACCGGCGTTTTTAAAATTGTCGACCCCGCCGGCCTCGCCAAACTGTGGGGAATTCAAAAGAACCATCTATCGATGAACTACGACAAAATGTCACGAGCTTTAAGATACTACTATCGCGTCAACATTTTAAGGAAAGTCCAGGGAGAACGTCACTGCTATCAGTAAGTTTCTTTTTAATGCTAAAAATAACCGGTAATTTATTTTTTTCTTCGAAACAGATTTCTGAGGAATCCGACCGAATTAAAAAACATCAAAAACATATCACTTCTTCGCCAACAAATGTCGCCGAATCGTCCCGTACCACAACCACAACCGCAACAGTTAGTCCATATGACTATTAAGCCAGAACCTGGAGAAGTAGATATCGACCAGAACAGGATTCAAGATTTCGACGAGAAACCCACAGATCTTAGTATGGAAGGTCCTACAGATCTCAGTAGTAATAGTAGTAGACACACCAATATTATTTGTTCTCCTGATACACCGAGTCTAAGTTCGAAAAACTTCTATATAAAAGAAGAGGAAAAGTGATAATACTGTGTATGTATATATAATTTATGTGTAATTTTAGTGACTTTCAGTGCCAATTATGTAACTATCAAAATGTGCAAGTTTTAGTGATAACAAACAAAATAACTATATTATTTTTAAATATGTAAATAATTTATGCAAATATTAGAATAGTAATGTGCCAAAATTTACAAAAAAAAAAATATATAGAAATTGTTACATTAAAAAAAGCGGCAAGTACGTTAAGTTTTGACATTTGTACAATGTCGAAATTAACGGAAAATCTTGTTGCATTTTTTTGAAATGATGGCAGCTAAGTGTGTATTGATATATAATTGATCACCATTGTGATATCAATATTGACAATAATGTAATTCACCTGTTAAGTTAATAATGAAAGTGATGTACAAAAGAGATGGACTGGAAGAATTGGAATTCACTGTCAATCATTTAGGGGCCACATTATGCATATTTTGATCAAGATAATATTTTTGCAACATTCCATTAGTTGCACTGTATGCCTTATGAAAATTATAGTAATATTAAGGAAAAATTATTGGGGGAAAATTCATTTCCAGCTCTATTTCTGTGATCTCTAACTATTTAAATAAACTCAAATGTGTGATTTAATATTATATTTAATCGATCATCTATATATTGATAGATTGTATATTGTATTAATTTTCTTATACAAAAAGGAGACAATGTTTTTAGAATAGTATGGGTAGACTAACTACTCCGAGAGCTTTACTTAGATATGAACGAATTTTTGTGTCAAATTGGTATATTTTGTTCCAAGATTTAATTAGTGTAAATGTTAATGATAGTATAATTATTACTGGACAATCCAGCTTTTTTAAAGCTGCGCGTACCTTTGTATGAAGTTTATTTTATTGTTAATGTAACAAATGTTTGAAATATAAAACTTACTTCATTTGACGTTGTCTTTATACTAATTACCTATAGATACTGAAAAATTTAACCAAAAGAAAAGGTGCATAAACTTATGTTGAGTGCACATTTGATATAACCAAAGAGTATACAGGGTGGTGCTTTTGAGAACGGGTCATAGATTAATGGTTTGGTATCAAAATGAAGCTAAAAATAGTCCGTATAGGAGTCAGCTGAATTTCACGTTGTTTTCAAAAATTTGTCAATAAAAATAAAAGTAAGTTTTGATAATGAAAGAAAAATAGTAGGTATTGGGTTGCTTAAACAATCAACATTCCTACTGTTTTGACAATAAAGCTGAAAGGAAAGTCAATAAAAAGCTTTACTTCCAACGAACAGTCTCGAATGATATTAGAACTAAATTAAATAGGAAGGTTACAATAAATAAACATCAAAATTACTAATTTTTATTGATTAATTTTCAATAAGACCGTGTAATTCAGCTGATTTCTGATATCGAGCGCTATGCGCAATACTTTTAGCTGCGTTTTGATACCGAAACCATTTTGTCACTTGAAAGGGTGAGCAGGAATTGAAAAAACCAGTTCACAATGCTAAATCCCTATGACTCCTTTTCAAAAGCACCAATCTGTATAATTGGGGAAGAGAAGCAAAGTATTGGAATAAAAAATAGTCGTGTATTGTGTGTTGCCTAGCAATAAATATACAATTTTAGAAGAACTGACAGTTTGTGTGAAAAAAAAACAGCTGTTAACAACCTACTTTAAGAGAGAGAGAGATACAAACCTTACTTGCCATACGTACTTTAACAGTTCATATTTTTTTAGAACAATATAATACTACTTCTACCTGAAAAGAGATGATTACAAAAATTAAAATTTTGAAAACCCTACTTCTTCACTATTCTTAAACAAAACAGAATTAGTAAATTGTATTTATGCAAAAAAATTTATGGATTTTTTTCGGTGTATCCTGTCCGTTCGATATGTGTACCTTTTGCAAGTTGCATGAATTTAGAGAACAAAGAGAGAAGTAGGTACTCTTTTGCTTCACCAATTTTAAACCGTTTTAACTTCTTCATTGTATTTATTTATTGAATTGATTAAGAAACGAACACTATTGTTTCAGATGCAACAAATGTAGGTGTAACAATAAGTAATCCCTTTTTAATCAGAGACGTTATATTTAAGATTAGATGACGTAATTTTGGTCAAGTTTTTTCTTATTGTTTCATTTGAAGTAAAATTTAATTGTGCCAGATGGTAAAACGTCTGAGCCCTTTTGAATGGAAGGGAAGAAAAAAAACTCGTCAGTTAATGGTATAAGGCGTCGTTTTGCAACTGATGTAGTTGCTTCTTCGGACCTAAGCCAAAGATTGAGACACGTTTTGTAGATATCCGTAATCAATCATCAGAAATACACAATAATTAAACAATTAACTACGAAAAACCGGACACTTACAACATGCAAACATTCAATAAAACGTTAACCATTTTTTTTTCTTCTCTTCCATTCAAAAGGGTCCAGACGTCTTACCAACTAGCACAATTAAACCATTCATACATCTTGGAAGATACAAGAACTGAAATTTGAAGAAAAATTATCTTTTAAGATTAACGCATCATTATTCCAAAAACGAACAATAAACCAGCAGAGAAGAGAAGTTACAAGTTGTAACCTACGTTAATGCTTATACTTTACTTATTCAAATTGGCATGTGAATACTTACGATAACTTTTATTTAAATTTGCCCCTAGTTATGAGAAACTCATCGACGCAAAATTCACCTGCGTGCCCGAATTTAAAATGAAAGAAAATTCCAAATTCAAATTTCTATTGAAAACTTTTTAGGAAACCTTTGAGAATCGATAGTATAAATCGTCGCCCTAGTAGTGAAAGGTTCTAATCCACTGACCACACATTTTAAGAAAAAAGCATTTTAAATTTCTGCGTTTCACTTTTTTTGCATTTTTCCCCATACATTTAGTAAAATAAAGCTTCGCATGCTCAAACTTTAATATATCACTAACAAAATGATTACACAACATTGTTTGAAAAAATCCAGATGTTACATTAAATAATACTAATATTTTTTGGCTTATAACTATTCGCTAATACTAATTATACCAAATTTAACGCAAACTTTCTGGTTTAGAACTATTTTATGAGTTTATGAAAACAAATTTAGTTACTCCATCTCTTCATCTGATGATTCTACAACAATTTCTTCGGTGGACTTCAAATTATTATAAAAATGTTGGTAGGTTTCCGGAATACAACCACTTGTGCATAATCTTAGTAAACTTTGTAGCTTTGTTTTTTCTATTGGTAGAGCTTTTATAAAGTGGTTTGATCTTATTTTCTTTTAAAGTGCTAGCAGTTCGTGTGGTAATTTTTTAATAATAATAGATTTAAACTCAAGGTCAGAAAGCCTTTCTTTATAAAAAATGCGTGTCGGATCTTCTTTCCTGTATTGTAACCATTTTATTTTCAACCAACTGACACTTCCACCATCTTCGTTTTTGTTTCGGTTTTAATCACCGTAGAAGAAAACTCCTTGAAGTTTAAAAAGTCTGTAAAGTTAAGCTCAACCACTTTATAAAATGGTTTTTGTTTTTGCCGTACGTGTAACGGTAAACCAACATTCAGGAGTAAAACATCGATTTTGCTGCCTCTGGTTTCAATACTGGAGTGAACGCTGTCACACTCCATTTCAGAGTGGCCTGATTCCATAAATTTTTGATTAATGGTGTTAATGGGCAAAATTGTAACTGCTCTGAGAAACATTGCTGCATTTATGCAATTTCTGTTTTGTCCAGAAGCAGTGTCTGAATAAAACGTTACGTCTTTAACGCAAGGAGCAAGATCTGACAAAAGTTTCCATAGGCAAGTTGCAATTTCTGAAGATCCTTTTGATCCTATGCCTTCGTGCCACATATAATTTATAGCCTCAGAAACAGCTAGGTTATAAACAGTAAAATTAAAAGTTTTTAATTTTTGGGAGTAATAAAGTTTACCAACATTAAGCGAAGGGGTGACGAGGATCTTTTCCATGTCCATCGTGAAACAGGCAAATGTATTATCTGTTTTGATCTTAGTTTATCATGATCTTTTGGTCTCTAGCCTCTTGCTTTCTGACAATATGTAGGTCATATTCTTCTTGTAAAGCTAATTTTCCATCATCTTCTAAACAATTGAATTTTGTGCAAAAATCACACTGATCTTTTTGGACGATGAAATCCAAGGTTAAATTCCGTTACAAAGATGTGTCTGTAATAGCTAAATTTTCAGGGATCACGTTAAGTTCTTCGCAATAATGCTTATAATCTTCGTACAATCTGGTTTCAGATAAACCAGATGGAAGGTAGTTCCGTCTTGAAGTGCTTCTACAATAATGAGATGCAACTACAGGGATGGACTTAATATGATCTCTGATCACATTTTTACCACTTCGGATTTTTTCTGAGGAGGACATTTCTTCCCACGCATGTCTGGTTTTATTGAGCCAGTGTCACTAAGTTTAGTGATGGCAGTTTTAACTGTTCTATTAGAAATATTAAGGGTAGCTAGAAACATTTTTGGCATACTTGCCGGGACACTTGGTTGGCAGTTAATTTATAAACGTATGTTTTAGCTCGTCTTTCATTATTTTCACTATAGCACCGTTTTTTCGGAATACAGGTAACATGTTTTACAATGTAATTCCATCTTAACTGCTGTGTTTTCAACTGAAGAAAGCTCGCAAAATATCTTCTCTCTGTTGTTTTGTGAAGAATTGTTGACATTTATAGTGACAATGACATTCAATATCGACTACACTTTTAGCAGGCTTAAGTTTCCTTTTTGAGTATAGTACTCTTTTCCATCTAATCTTAAGTTTTTGAGCATTTCGCTTCCATGACGCGGAGTTTCTCTGCTTTTTCGACTAAGCTTTTTGTCTACAGTTTGTGACGAAGACTGTATATCATTATTGCCCTGTTCATTATTACTCTCAACATCAGAATCAAGTTCTGTTCTTGGTTTTTGGTTTTAAGAGATTGGTTATCGGAGTCTGAAAATTCTTCAAAGTCACTATTGGATGGTTTATAGCTCGAATCATCATCTCTGTCAAAATCCTCAACATCACTTCCAGAACAAACTGTAGCATAACTTGTTAACGATTTTTTCATAGATTTATCTTCGAGCATTTTGTTTGCATCTAAAAATAAAGAAAAAATACTTGAGTTCATCATTATCTTTTATGTAAAATGCATTGTAATTGTAATTACTTTGCAAATTTAACTATAAGGTTCCAGATTTTTAGTTTAAAAGATCATGGTTTTGGAAATTTTTAATGTTTTAATCTTAAAATGTAAAGTTAAAAAGCAAATATTTTATTACCGTACTCACCAGTTGTACTATTATGTTGTACTTCAAGTAATGCAATTTCTTCATCACAATTGCTTGCGCTGACAGAAACTGAAGAAGGTTCATTTATTTCGGTTTCATCTACAATAGACAAAGATGATCATACACACATCAACACCCACGAAAGTTTCCTTTAACTGATTTCCTTCACACATTATCAGAAAGAAGTTTCAAAAAATAGTACAATACAACCAACCAAAATAATCATTTTTAAGTGAGTTGTTTTTACATAACCTAACTTCCAGTATCAGCTGATTTTCACAAGATGCATGCGTTTTATTTAGTAGATAATTACTGAAAACTTACCTAAAGCTATCAGGTCAAATACAAGCTCAAGCTTGTATAAAAATGCCTGTCTAGACTTGCATAATGTGGTTTAGGACTATTCACTTGTACGCAATACAACCATAAGCGAAGACGTATTGCGGTAGTGAAAAGGTCTAAGTTGCTTAAGACTATTTGCTACAGCAAATTGTTGATTAGAACTTTTAGCCAATATTCTATAAATAGCCACAAACTGTATCAGTGACTTAGATTTGTTCACTAATATAAAATTTTGAGTTTTTAACAAGTGTTAAAAGGTATAACCCGAAAATGAAATATTTGTGGATTAGAACATTTCACTACTAGGGCGACGAAATAATAATGTACATATTATTTGATTAGGTACATAATAGTAGATTATTTTACTAGGAGTTAAACAATATAATTGTTGAGCTTAAAAGTTTGCTGGCGAGGTGTTAGCCGAGACAGCAAATTAAGCGAAACAATTATATTTTTTAACTCCAAGTGAAATATATTATTTTTTCTTCAAGCGACAATAAAACGTCATACTATTGAACTACTGGCAGACGCTAAAAACTCTTTTTCTTCAAGCGACAATAAAACGTCATATTATTGAACTACTGGCAGACGCTAAAAATTCTTTTTACTGTCTAGACATTAAAAGCAAAACAGTTATTTTGTTTCCACAACTATTTAGAGGTTGGTACCTCGGTTATGTCATATTATGAATGTAACAGTAAAGTACCAACTTGATTCGTCGAGAATAAAAGTCACTATAAGACTCGAGAATCTCGAAAATTTGAAAATAACACATGAAAATTAGATAAACGCTTGAAGAAAAATAATATATTTCACTTGGAGTTAAAAAATATAATTGTTTAACTCCTAGTAAAATAATCTACTATTTTCTTCAAGCGACAATAAAACGTCATATTATTGAACTACTGGCAGACGCTAAAAACTTTTTACTGTCTAGACATTAAAAGCAAAACAGTTATTTTGTTTTCACAACTATTTAGAGGTTGGTACCTCTGTTATGTCATATTATGAATGTAACAGTAAAGTACCAACTTCATTCGTTCAGAATAAAACGTCACTATAACACTCGAGAATCTCGAAAATTTGAAAATAACACATGAAAACTAGCAATAAACGTTGAAGAAAAACATTATTTTTTTTTTAATTATAATAAAATATTTTTTCTTATTTTTAATCATACTTAAAGAATACAAAAGCGTGCATAAACAAAACGTTGTATCCACGCTAGCGCTAGGTAAACCTAAAACTAAATAATTACCATTAAATGAAATCTAATGATCGTTTTATTTAAAAATCAACGGAATTAAAAATCATGCAATAATACAAACAGATTACTGAACAGGGCATGAGTACCTGTCTATTAATCATAAGAATCTTTTGTTGTGTCATTTTCTTAATAAAGTACAATAAACACCCCTGGCGGCTTGAATCGGACAGTTTTATGACTCTGGCTCAAAAGCGAACACCGAACTCTCTTTAACCTGGCCTTAACTTGCAAATACCTCATGTATGTGTGTTAGAAGGTTTTAAATACACCTATTCCTTTATTATGTAATAATTAAGTGACAACCGGTTTTAACAAGGTGTAAAATTATTAGGAATTATATAAGAAATAAAAATGTGCAAAATAAGAATAGCATTATTTTTCGAAATGAGAAATAACGGACGAGGAAATTATCTTTACACTTAGGAAAATCCAAAACGGCAAGTCAGCGGGACCAGATAGAATACTCGCATAAATGCTTAAAGAAAGAGGCCAAAACTAAGAAATGAATTAAAACAACTTTTTAATAAATGCCTAAAACAAGAACAAAATTCTGAAATCAGAAGTCATTATCATCCACAAAAAAGGGGATAGAAGAAATCTCGTCAACTATGGACCCTTCAGTCTCCTCTTAAAGATGTATAAACTGTTCACAAAAATACTCACTAACAAATTGACGAACAAGATAGACATGCAACAACCTCGCGAACAGACTGGCTTCAGAGCAGGTTACAGCACACATTTAGTAATAAAGGCATCAACAAAGATGTAGAACGCAATCATCATCTAAGGTTTGCGGATGATATTGTACCTACTCATCAGGAGCGATAGTCAAGAACTACAAGATATGATCCTGGAATTTAACTGAACCTATATTCCAGAGAGGTTGATCTCAAGATGAATAATGCCAAAACAAAGATCATGATCAAATTGCAAGCAAACATCAATATAGAATTAAAAAGACAACAAATAGAAGAGGTCAACAGTTATATATACTTAGGACAGAAAATGATAACCAATAAAGACCACATGACTTAGTTCTTCTTCTTAGTTTTTATAATATTTTATTGCAAACACTTAAAATGTAAGTAGCTACTTTAAATGTGCGTTTTTCTATAAAATCCAATAAGAGAATAAAAATTTAAACACATGTAACGCAAAGTTTATTTTATTTTAGCCTATTCAGTTAAAGTCAAGTTGTGAAATCAAAAAATCATTACTTTGCAATTACAATTAGAATAAATTATGTATTTTATGGGTTCAGCCGCTCCATTTCTCAGGATGCTGTAGCAGTTAGTTGTTAATGTATGCTGACACGGTGACATTGAATAAAAAGAGCCGCTGTAGATTATTTAAAAAAAATTGTATAACTTATTATTTATTTCTTACACTATAGTTAACACGAATATCTGGTTTAAGCTTCCGAAGAGAAGACTATACATGAACATCGCTCTAAAATAATCAACACCCAAACTCCTCCAGAAACCAGATAGACTATATTTTAATGAATAACCGATTCTGCAACTCAGTCAAAAGAGTCACCACGTTCCTAGGCTGAGATATTGGCTCCGACCATAAACCACTGGTAGTTGATATAAATATATGCGACTAAAAACCATACGAAAAACAGACAGTCCGAATAGGAACCGGTAAAGTAAAATTAGAAGATAATGCTACAAAAGAACAGATAGCATTATCAAATAGAAAATGAAGATGCACAAGATATTTGGAAGAAGCTTAAAAACACTATTCAGCAAGTCATTACAAATCTTAATGACTTTGCTGAGAAAACAATAACAAAACAATTGAAATGGATGCTGGAAGAAATGATTGACCAATATAAAAATTTACAGAGACAAATAAAATCTAAGATACGTATCGCAAAGTAAAAATGGATGAGAGAAAAGTGTAAAGGTTGTGAACATTAAATACGACCCTTTTGGCGTATACCGAAAACTGAAGGGAATAGCAGGGAATATTTAAAAAACGTAATCGACAAACACTAGTTGACGATGCTAACAAATTCATCATAGATGAAGAAAAATAATGAGCACTTGGGAATGTTACATCCAAGAACTGTTCGAAGATCAAGAACGCTACAAAGAACATCGAATAAAATGAATGGTCCTAAGATTTTAACCTCAGAAGTAGAGTATGCCAAACGAAACTGTAAAACAAGAAAAACACATGGAGCGGATGAAACACCGTCGGAATCTCTACAAACGTTTGATGAAAATTACATCCAAATCTATTTAACGCCGTTGAACGACGTTGCGTTACCGTACCGTAAAAATACGCTCGTGTGCACCGGCACTTAATCCGGGCGAACTACTGGTATATTAAATGTTTCTTCAGTTATGATATGATTTTGTTTACGTTAAATACATTTTCTCAGTACAGTGAAAAGTTTAAATGAAAATAGGTTGAAAGGATATTCTTATCGAAAATAGTAGTGTTATTCAGATTTAAAGATTTAGTAGGCACAGGTAAGGCAAACGCATAGTTAAATTATTATACAGAAAGCTGCGATTACTTGCAATTACATTAAAATAAAAAAAAATTAATTTTGATTACTTTTGGTGGGAGTAGCTAATTGAATATCTTTTATTCTAAATATAAGTAATACCGGTAATATAAAAAATGTATTAGCTACGTTTGACGTTTAATCGAAAATTTTCTGTTTTTCTGCAAGAAATTTAACTGATTGAAGGTTTTAGATAAATCTAAAATGGAAAAAAATAAAGGAAAAAAACTGAGTGGCTGGGCAAATTTAAAAAGAAAGCGAGATCAAGAAATATAAAGAGCAAAATTGCCGCCGAACATTAGTGATTATTATTTTTCAACGTCCTCGAAATCAGATGGGATATTAACGGAAACAATACGAGGATATATTGAAAAATTTTTAGCCTACTATAGAACCAAACAAAATTTCAATGTCAAAATATTTTATTACTCAACATATTCTCCTCTTAATTGGATACATTTATTACAGCGAACCTGCAACGTCTCTAAACCTTTCAAAAAAATGTTTCTTCTTGCTCTGCAAACCAGATCTCCACAGCTTCTATTACCTCCTTGTTGGAACAAAATGTACGACCTTTTAAACTTTTATTCAGTTGAGGAAAGAGGTGATAGTCGGACGGAGCCAAATCGGGTGAATAAGGGGGTGTTCTAGTAATTCAAACCCTAAATCACGAATTTTTGCATGGCAACATGAGATTTGTGTGCAGGGGCGTTGTCCTGCAAAAACAAAACACCTTTGGATAGCTTTCCGCGTCTTTTCTCTTTAATATTTTCCCGTAGAGTGGTCAGTAATGTCGAATAGTAATCTCAGTTATTGTTCTACCCTTATCCAAAAATCAATCATGATTACTCCATGGCAATCCCAAAAAACTGAAGCAAGAACTTTTCCAGCAGATTTTTGGACACGAAACTCTTAGGTCTTGGAGAACCAGAGTGTCGCCATTCCATCGATTGTTGCTTTGTTTCTGGATCGTAGAAATGTACCCAAGTCTCATCCATAGTAACAATTCGGTTTAAGAAGTCTACATCGTTTTCAAATCGAGCACAGATCGAACGCGATGCTTCTACCCTTGCACGCTTTTGGTCAACATTCAAACATTTGGGGATCCATTTTGCAGCAATTTTCTCATGTCCAAATTGACGTGAACCATATGATGAACGCGTTCGTATGAAATATTCAGTGCTTCAGATATCCGTTTTAGCCCAATTCGACGGTCTGATAAAATCATGTCATGAACTGCATCGATATTTTCGGGGACTGACACAGAAACTGGCCTTCCCGATCGGTCATCATCTTCAATGGAAAATTTACCTCTTTTGAAGCTTGCATTCCAATTTTGACGGTCGCATACGAAGGACATTGATCACCAAGGGTATTAAGCATATCTTCGTAAATCTGCTTACCTCTTAACCCTTTTAAATACAGGTACTTGATGATGGCTCGATACTCCAATTTTTCGATTTTCACAATTTCGGTGGACATCTTTTTCATTTAATTTATTGCGTGACTCTGGTTTACTTTTGACGTCAAACTTTACACTGACACTTCTAATAAGTTATTGTTGCGTTGCTATGGTAACGCAATATTTTGTTTATGCAAGGAACTGGTCTAGGCTAACTAGATATCAATACATCCTCGTAGAAGTTTCACTAAGTTTAAAAGATCATAACGATGAAGTACATTTAAAAGCTTATGAAGTTTCTTCTCAACTGGCAAGTGAAGGTTTTGGTTCCGCTGTAGAAGACCAAATGCTGAAAACATTAATAAAACAAAAATACCCTACAGACAAAGGTTATTATGATGAAAACATAATTAGAAGTGACAAAATTAAAAAATTTATTTTAAGTTACGGGTCTTGCAGACCAAAATATATTGACTTTCCAAAAATCAATGGTAGATCGTTTTCCGGGGTTTATTAAGTTCAAAATCTAAAGACGGCTTAATCGTTGATCGCAAGTGGTTGTGTTACTCTGTAAAGTTGGACTGTTGCTATTGCGAAAGAAAATCATAATTTTTGGCGCCAAGTTTTACATGGAGTTTTAGATGTTACATTGACATTGTTTTCATGTAATCTACCATTTAGAGACCATTCTGAATACGGTAATGGTGATTCTAAACGAGGTAATTTTCTAGCTATAATACACTTATTATCGCCTATTAAGCTCAACCATACAAAACGAATTTATTCATGTGTTGGGAAGCGAGGTAGAAAATAAAATCTTTGATGATATTCGCGCAGCTCCATTTTTATACAATAGTTTTAGATACCACGCATGATATATGCAAAATTGAACAGTTGAGTGTTGTTTTTCGTTATATCTATACACATAAAATTGTAGCCCGGTTTGTCTGTCTGTCTATCTGTTCGTCTTCTCCTCCGAAACGGCTGAACCGATTTCGGAGATCGATGATACGTCAAGTGGTTCAGGAAGTCCAGGCGCTGATCTTAGGCGGGGTCACCTGACGTTTGACCTCTGACCTGGAGCGGTGACCTCACGTCTTTAATTTCAGATTAGTCTAGATTAGCCCCATTTTCAAATAGATTTGGTTACTAGTTGTTTTTCATAAAATGAAAATAAAGAAATTATAAAGGTTGATTGTAAAGAATCTTGTACTGGATTTATACCCATAACAAATAATAGAAGCGCGGAAGTTTTAAAAGCAATCGATTTTTTAGAAGAAAAAAACAATTCCATTAGAAAGTGTAGAGGTCAGTTCTACGACGGTGCTGCTGTTATGAGCGGCGCTTATAACGGAGTCCCAGAGGCGAAATCATTTTTCGATACTGTTGGGTGTCTAAATAACATTTTTTCGTATAGTGTTAAACGATGGGAGTTACTTAAAGAATCGCCACTAACTTTAATTACATTAAAGAGATTGAATCCTACTAGGTGGTTTTCTAGGAATTATTCATTGAACGCATTACGATTTAATTTTAAAGATGTTTTAAAGGCCCTCACAAAAATAACGTTAAAAACCAACCATAACGAAGAAAAATCCAAAGCAATCGCAAAAAAAAGTTAAGAAAATTTTGAATTTATATTTCTTATTGTACTGTTTTCCAAAATTCTTCATTTTTTAAATATGGTTTCAAAGATTCTTTAAAGTAAAAAGTGTAATATTGTGCAGACTTCCAATATACTTCTTAAAAATGCATACGATGAACTCTGTAAGCTGCGTTACAAGTACGATGAAGTTCGACGTGAGTCTTCCGATTTAGCAGCAAATTGGGAATTTTTTAAGCAAGCGTAATAAGAAACCCATAAAATTTTTTGACGAACTTGCGTCCGATACAAAGTTTACAGCAGAAGAAAAATTCAAAAAAATTACATTCAATAATATTTTGCATACTGCATCATTCCATTAAAAAAATCGACAAAGTATCTGGTTTTCAAAACGTTGTTGAAAAATTTAAATTCCTTGAACCCTCTTTTCTGATTACGACAACGGACACTGAGTTACACAAGCACACTGAAATTATGCAAAATAAATACGACGATGACTTATCTGATGATTTTCCCACCGAAATTCTTCTATTGGTATTTTTAACTCTTCCGGTAACATCCGCTTCTGATGAACGTTCGTTTTCAAAACTGAACCTCATTAAAAATTATTTAAGGAATAGCACCCAGTCAGGAACGGTTAAGTAGTCTCGCTATTCTAAGCATTGAAAATTTGATAGGGTTATTGACGTTTTTGCTAGCATTAAAAATCGTAAAAAGCATTTTTAACATGTGCGTGCGTCTTATATAAGTCATATAAGAGATATTATGAGTTTTTGTTAAATAAATAAAGCCCTTTTTATGTACTTTGTATAAATAAAGAATGTGAAATACCTAAATTGTTCCTAATTTTATTATTATTCGATTATAAATATTGTTAAAATCGGTGAAAATTAAATATGCTCTAATACCTATTTACCAATGAAGTACATATTTACAAACTTGAAATACCTTATAAGATTATTTATATATAGCCAAGTAACAGTAAAAAAATGTCTTGCGCCCTAAAACGATTTTTCACTAGACCAACTGTATACCTACGGTGGCAAGATGACTTTTGCTACCCGGCGTTGTGAGATCTAGCTATGTCACTGCATCCAACTGACTGGAATCTACTTTTATCCCCATTCTTAAAAAACCCAAAACAAAAAAGTGCTCTAATTAGACTCATCAGCCTGATGAGCCATACCTACTCTAAAAATATTTCACAATAGAATACGAGGAAATTGTGAACAAGATCTTCAGGAGACGCAATTTGGGTTCAGAAAGTCCTTTGGAACTAGGGAGGTTTTTTGTTTACATTGAATATACTAGTACAGAAATTCAGAGATCAAATAAAATATGTCTTTGCTTGTTTCGTGGACTATGAAAAAGCGTTCGACCAAGTAGAGCATTCCAAATTAATTGAAATATTACCGAGCTTAGGTGTAGATGATATAAAGACCTCCGCATAATCAAAAATCTTTACTGGAATCAAAAACCGTTTTGGATTATCTTTCAAATTAAGCAAGATATTGCCTGTAAACGATCACTTGGGAAACCCGGTATATTGGTTTGACAAAATGATTTTACTCTGGTATTTCCTTGGGCGTTAATGGGTTAAAGCCTAATATCGAGAGGTGTCTCACTGTTGCCAAATTTGTACACCCATTTCTGAATTTCCGAAAATTTTCAAATTTCTCACAAAAATTTCCGAATAATATCCTACATTGTAAACTGATTATTTCCAAAGCTTTAATAAAAGTTTTACTTTGCTTACATTATATTGTACTAATTTTCGATATAATAATCTCTCATTTCGCGCAGTAAACTCTTATATCTACAGTGAAATTCAACAAAAATGTCTATACATCCATGTTTTAACATACATTTATTGTAAAGTTTAGTGTTCAAATGTTCTCCGTGTACGAAACCCATGATAGCAAAGTTCTCGGTAAAGTTATAAATTGGAGATCCGAAAATTCATTTGAACATTTTAATTAATAAAATAATTTCAATTACATTAGAAGTACTTTAAATTATGCAGTATGTAAATCCAATACGTAAGTAAAAGGTTAAAACACACTGGACAACCTTCTGCGCTAAAGGGCTTCGACGCAGTTATGGTTTTAGTTATTAGGAATATTGCGACGATGACTAACTTAGGTAATTTCCTAAAAATTTCTGAAAATTTCAGAAAAATCCGCCGACACATTACGGCATCTTCGGTGAAGTAAAGTGAAAGTGGTTGAAAATTAATTTAAATTATTCCTATATAAAAAAATTAAACCATGTTTTGTTCACTACGTATTAGGAAGAAGTTTGTATTTTTTATCTTCCTTCTTTTGGATACCTGATTGTTTTAAACCCAAATGAATAAGGACCTGCATAAATATTTAAACCCATAATAAGCATACAAGAAAGAATGTTTACTATCACAAAAAATAAAAAACATTTGAATCACTAGAAAAGTAGCGAGTTTAGATTTTATAAGTTTAGGAATCATTTAGGCAACCCACATTGCGTGTGAGAATAGTATAAATATACCTAATATGACAGTTATTTGAACAATATAAAACGGTTTTAAAATATAATGGAACACACACCAATATCCATTAGACGAAAGTGGAAATAACTTTTTGCTACTCATTATAAAGGTCCGACATCAAATTATTCATCTTACACTTTTATTTCCTTAAAAATTAGATGTAAAAAGTTAACTTCTTTACAAAGTATTGTAGTAACAAATATACCTAATCATTGAAAAAATATCACGTCTTCTGCCTGTATAGCAGTTGTACTCCTACTTTTTCCATCATCTCCCTTAACTTCACCGTAAGTAATGCGACCCATCACATGAACCCTTTGCCCTTTCTTCATATAATTCATAATAGTCTCACGTAAACCAGGTTTAAAACATATAACACGATGCCATTCGGTTCTTTGTAAAAATTCGCCTGATTCGTATCTATAATTTGTGTGAGTCGCTAAAGAAAATACCACGACAGGATGCTCGGTACTGCCTTTTCTTTGTGGTTCTGCCCCTACACGTCCTAGAAGCTGGACATTGTTCAAAGCTGCAACGAAAAAAAAATGAATAAAAATTCTACAATCATGCTGATAAATACTCTTTTCTACACGTTCTGGTTCTTGTTGACTTGAAACCGTAGTGGCTTGTCTTAAACTATTAGAAAAATTCTTCGATTTTGAAGAAATAAATTTTAAAAAACGACTGTTCATAACCTAAAAATTTTATTTTGTTAATTAACTTAATATGTAATACACGTGATAATTACATTTCTTGTTAACATCTTGAGATTAATCTGAGATGGTTTTTAATTTATAATCTCGTTTATTTCGAAAAATAAGGTTCTCACAAAACTATTTCGGCTCACCAGTTTACGCGCCAAATTTAAAATACCTCGTAAAACTACTTCAGAACAAGCCGTTATTTTTAATGGTTTTAATGTACTGTCGTTTATTGAAGGATTTTACGGTACTGTGTATTTAATTTAAAAACAATAATATTCAAATAAATATTTCGAACATAAACGCATCATTATTCCTGTAGATTATTTATATTTTTCTCCTTCCGTAATATATTAAGTTAAGTGATTGTAGCCAGGGACGTACTAAGGCCCCTGGATCCCTTATTGAAGATATGAATTTCTTGCTAAAGAAAACTCTGAAGTTGTTAGGGCGACTTTCCGCACCACGAAGTGGGTGCTTCTTCATGCCGGTGACTGCATAATAATACAATGTAAAGCTTTGAAATCGTGACTGCTCGCTGTATCGAGTGTATCGACGACTAGCATAGAGTATATAGGTATAATAGGTTACTACATAACTTAAAACTTACACACTAATTTAATTAAACTTTTAAATTAATTTCTCTTGAAAACCAGCAAATACAACACTTTAACAATCGTCACAATATACAGGGTAGAGCAAATCTGACTTTGGAGGAAAACATCTTTGGGAAAAAAACATATAACTTTCAAAATGTATTACATTTTGTAAAGTTATGGCTCTTCCAAGATGATGTTAGTGATAATGGAAATGTTATTGATGTTAATGTTAATATGTTGACGTTTCAATGTTCACAATGGCGTTAATGGCCCATTAAGTTTAAATTGCGCAGATTTAAAATATGCGGATTCTTCGTCTTTAAGCACAAAGTTGTCTCGAAATTTAGTTTCACCGCTATTGCTATTGCTCTTCTAGGTGAAAGTGTGGTTAAAAATGACGGCCTGAAAAGTACATATATGGCCGACGTTTTGCCCAAACATGTGAGGGCTTTATCGAGGCTATATATGTAGTTTTATAAAGCTCACAGAATATACTTATCAAAGAATAAATACCTAATACTATAATACCTTATGTATACGTACTTTTTCTTTGATGCTTACCTTTAGAATGCGCATGTCAGTAATGTTTATTTCTGTTGGTAGATGGTAGTAGACGGTGTTAAAAACCTAACTAACATTAACATTACCATTAACACCGTATTATCGTTATTATTGCTCGTAGAAAAAAAGTTATATATGAAAGTTATATGGTTCTAACTGAAGTTTCTTAAAATACCATAAATAATTCAGTTACTCGCCGTTTACAGGACGCAACAAAAATGTGATGTATTTTTTTAATGTAATACCCTGTATATTATTATATTTTGAAGAGATCTTTTTATGATTTTAAAAAATATAATAAGTAAAATGTGTGTCATACGACATCTCGTGTAAAACATTGACACGTGCGAATAGTATAAACTAAGAAAAATGGCAACAGTTAACTGTAACGACATGTGTGCGTTAAAGTGCATAGCGCTATCTAAGCGATAGCTTTAATGCTTGAAACACACGTGTGTTGATAAAGACAAGTATAACTTGTACAGAAGTATACACGCAACAAAAGAACATCTGATGAAGCATTTCGCTCTTATCATGAGCTCATCAAAGGTGTATACTATATATAAAATATAATATGTTGTCTTTATATTGAGCCGTTATTGAGTTATTAATCGTAGAATATGACAGTTACTTAATACGGAATTGTTAATATTGTCAAAGTAAGCCATGTAAATGACAAATGTTGTGTTTGATAATTGACATTTTATTAATTAAATCACCAAAATCGTTTATAGTGAAGCAGTTGGCTGGTGGTTTCATATGTATAATGTGTAGGTATCATAAACAATAAATAAAATATATTACATAAATTAAAAAAAATAAAAGTAGTATAAACTTGTTATTAGGGCAAGCAGTGCAGTACCTATAAATGTGCTGCGCGTGGTAATGTTAGGAAACACATTTAAGTTTTTTTTTAATTGTAAGTTTAATTTCGGAAAGTTCCGTAGAGACAACAATGAACTTAAGCCGTTGCAAAAAAACTAAACGTGGTACTATACGTGTTTAGTTTAACAAACCATAATTGTAAAGAAGGGTCCTTGTACCCGCTTCTTCAAGACTATAATTGGGCGCTCGCTCCCTTGAACACGTATTCAAAACTCCCTCATCATTAAAGCATAAGATAGGAAGAAAAATTCTTGTAATATTTATTTATTTTGTTAAAATAAAACATTAACATAAAATAATAAAGAGGCAAGTCATATTATATAAGACTCATAAATACTGAAACGTGTTAATTTAAATATTTCAAAATCGATGCGTTTTTAAATTTACAAATCCAACTACTAGATAATGACAAACAATAGTCATGCTATTCTTGCAAGTAATTTTGCAAGTGTGAGGTTCCGAGTTTTCTCCAGTTTTGGCGGTTCTATCTATCTGAGTACCATCAATTCATCCTGATGCAATTGACTACATTTTGTAGTTTGCCATCAGAACATGCGCTTGGGATAAAAATAAGATCTTGTTGTTCTGCTAAATCTTGGAGTTACAGCCATTGAGGCAATTTAATAACGTTTTCATCGTTTAAATATCCATCAAATTCGGAATTGAATATTAAATATTCTATTTTTTACGTCTTCTACGTAAAACGCGTCGAGGTTTTGTGTTTCGCACTGAGTGTGGACTTACACATGTCAGTAATTGGATCCAATGGAACATAGGTATTTGATGTGGCTCATAAATGTAGATAAGAGGTAATCGTTGCGAATTGTAAAGTGTTGAAAAATTGATAAATGCCTTTGTGAACATTGTTGTAATAATTTGCAATTTGAACGATTACTTTTAAATGGTTTTTCGTGGCACAGTTAAACATCACTGTAGTAAGTTTGGAGAATTATCATAACTCTCTACCGCACCGATCGTATGACCATCAAACTTTCAAGAGGATAGTAAGTAGGTATAGTTTTCCAAATTAACAAAATCTTAATTCCGTTGCGTGTACCTATTTACCATCAAGGGACGGTTGGATAACCACCATAATAAAATATGTGTACGTTGTAGTTTAGAGGTAGCCGGAAATGAATTTATGCTTTTTTTGGTTTTGTTTGGAAGGACGGAATTTGTAATTGAGAATTATTATTCAAAAGCAGCAAATAAGAATTGGAAATACCACATTTTTTACTTTTTTATATTTCTTCAGATTTTTTTTAACAATCCCCACCTAGATTGTTCATACCAATTTCATCCTTAACCTGTATTATTGTTGTAGGGAATTGCAATGTATGAGAAATTGTGCGCTCTCGTGATAGTCTGTTGTGTTGACGTCTATCTCTGAGCGAATAATATTTGTGTTTGATTTCGGTGTGGACCTCAGAGTTTAACAAGCAATAAACCAAAGCGACAAAGAGACCCTACGATAACATTAGAACATGTATACATACCCACTATAAAAACAATTGTTACCTGAAATGCGGTAAAAGTTTGGTCCAAAAATATCCAAACTGCTTCCATGGTCGTATTCGTGGTAGTGGTAAATGAAATTATTAGCGAAAATACGTAAGGTACTCCAAAAAGTGGTATCAAAATCAATGTGGAACGTACCAGTCGTCTAAAATTTAGTGAAAAATGTATTATTGTTGTAACTGAATGAGTACTGACCTGTACTTGCTTCTTTGATGCTGTATGTAAATGGAGTTAAGTTTGATTAATAAAATTCGAACAATTAATATAAATAGAACAAAGTTTATCTGAAATACAAACTTGTTAAAATAAGTTTAAATTGTGTATTTTAAAACTTTTGATTCTCAACATTATGTATTTCAAACAAAATTATTTTCAAGAAACAAAAAAGCGTTTCGCCCAGAGCTCCACATTAATAAACAGGTAAGATAGTATTAAAATAAAGTTATAGATAATAAAAATTGCAACTACTTTTCTCTCACACCTTTTTTTATGTAGTTTTTTTTATAAATGAAAAGTTCTGTTGGCAAAGTGCATTTTTGGGTATTCAGATTATACCCAAAATCGAATCAATGGACCAATTGGCCGATCGGCCACTAGACAAAAATTGTTTTTGCTTCATTATAACGATAAGAATTGTATCTAGGTTAAATGTTGAATCTAGGTTAATTAAATGTTACTTTGAAACAACGTTACAATTTACAAAAAATTGTCAAAAACTTATAAAATTTTGCTTATGGGCTAAAAATTGCATTTTCTAATATCTTTCTCCATTAAATATTTTGAGAAATAACTAAACTTTTTGTAAAAAATATTAATTTGATGCTTCCATTGTTCCAATTGCTTTTGAGATTGATATGGTTTATCAGGCAATTTTCAGTTTTCCGTGTGGCTCCGCAGGTGAAACGGATAGTCTTCGACCTCAGCATTTGAAAGACTTCATCTTACAAAACTCAACTGTAGAAGGAAGCAGATTGTTCTCATGGATCACAAAACTCGTCAATCTAATAATCTTGTCTGGCAGAATAAACCCTCTTATCTAGCCTATTATTTTCTGATCGTCATTCACAGCTTTAACAAAAAAAGATGGGGGAATACGCCCTATTGCTGTCGGAATGGTTTATCGCGGCATTGCAGCAAAATTAGCTTGTAACTCAGTCAGGGAAGAAGTCGAAAACCACCTTCGACCAATTCAGTTAGGATTTGGCACCTAAGGAGGGTGTGAAGCTATTGTCCATGCCGCGAGAACCTACATTCAAAATAATACTAATATCAGCAGTTATTTCAAAAATCGCCTTTAAAACGCGATTAAGTCAATCGAAAGGGATAATATGCTCTTGGAGGCTTTATCAACTTGTCCTAAGCTGTTTCCCTTCTTCTATGTCGATGGGATAGACAAAATATCATCAGCAGTAGAAGCCCAGCAAGGGGATCCAAGTGAACCACTTATATTGCCTAGCTATTCACAACCTAATTAAGGAATTAACCTCAGAGTTCAACGCGTGATACCTCGACGATGGTACTCTTAGAGGATCACCTGAATCTGTTGTGGCAGATCTCTTATTTCTATCCAACCCAAATCCCAAAGTTATTCAGTCGTTCAATTCAGCATGTCCAGGAATCAAAATTATAACTGACCAACTTACCCTCCCGGGAGCACCTTTGTTAGAATCTGCCACCGAAGACATCTTAGAACAAAAACTCACCGAATTACAACGCTTATCTTCAAGAATCAAAGATTTGAACTCTCACACGGCCTATTTTCTATTAAAATGTGCTATTGGAATCCCGAAATTGAATTATCTCCTTCGAACAACTTCTCTCATTAATTTTCAACATCTTAGTGACAAATTTGATCAAGAGTTTTACGAAACCATACAGACAATAACAAATCTACAAATCTCTGAACAACATTTGCAGATTGCTGCTTTGCCTGTAAAACATGGTGGTCTAGGAATGTAAAAAATACAGGACATACACCTCCCTGCCTTTCTCTCATCAACCATTTGAGTTTTGGATTTACTTCAATCACTTATTCTGACGTCCAACAAAGAGTCTCCGATTGCTGGGGTCAATGAGGCACTAAAAGCTAGGAAATCTGACGCCTGTTGATGCAACCTCTCAAAAATCATGGGACTTACAAAACATCACTCGTCTCCTTTCTACGCTTAAACCTACCTCTGGTATCGACAGAGCTCGATGGGAAGCGGTGAATGTAATATATGCCGCCCTCACCTTAGAAAATGTGGAGAACAATTGTCCGCAATAGGATCTCATGGTCTTTCTTGCCCTCTCAGTGCCGGTCGCATTTCGAGACATTCAGAGCTCAACTCAATCATTCATAAAGCCCTTGGTTCTGCTCACGTTCTCTCTGTTTTGGAACCAAGTATCTGTAGGAATGATGGAAAACGAGCAGATGGAATGTTCCTCGTTCCCTGGACAGGTGGAAAGCTTTTAATTTGGGACGCCACTGCACTTTATCCCCATCTAACATCGCCGTTTTCGCCAAAGTCTCTGGTGGTGCCTCTAATTTGGCCGCCTCAAACAACAAAAGAAAATATAAGGAGATTGTAGATTTCGTCCCCTTCACAGAAGAGACCTTGGGATCTTTTAGTGATGATGCCTTACAGTTTGTTCCTCACCTTGGCAACCGTTTGCGGGATGTCACAGTACAACCAAGATCCAAGTCATACCTCACGCAACGTATCAGTCTGGCTATTCAAAGAGAAAACGCAGCAAGTGTCCTTGAAACCCTACCTTTACAAACCTCCTTGGACGAAATCTACCTCCTTTAGTTTATTTATCTTTTACAATGTTTTATAATTTATGTCAAACTATTTCTTTATGTTCCCTCATCAGTGCTGTTTAAATATTTACGTGACCACAATTTTTATCTTTACAGAATCACAAATTGATGCTAAATTCAAATTTTGAAAAAAAGCTCTTAATAAAAAAAATCCCATATAATGTGGACTTTACTGCTCATACTTATATTAAAAATTTGAGTTTAGTTAGTAGAGAAAGGGGTTCTTTTATTTTAGATGTTTTAATAAAATACATACATGTTGACAAATTTAAAGTGGAATAAGTAGGTATTTACTGGTTTTATTTTAATAGATGAATGTACTTACTACAATAGAAACCGCTATAGGACTGTGCAGCAACATTAAATAGTTTTTATTTCCGGACGTAGTCCAGCACATGGTGTCTTCATAATTTAGTCTTACCAGTATCCATGGAGTTATGAATAACAACGGCAATCCTAGAAAATTTTACTGATAAGTGTGTAAAGCATTTTATTACCGTACTTACCCCATCCAATCATGTAATAAACGGTGATTCGACTTTGATCATTACAGATTGTCAAAAATAGTAAATTATGCAAATATATACCTTCCATTAGCATTAACATGTAATTAGCAATAATGAAATAATTTCTCACACTTATAATTGCCTTACATATCCAGCTCTAAAAATAAAATTGCTACTGTTAAAAAGATTAATCGAATGTAAACCATAACTGTCGACAAGTTTTGGTAGGTGATCGTTAACACGAGTCGACACTAAGTGTCGGAAAACTTATGGTTGGAAGTAAAACATAATATTATATAGTATAATGATAATAGTGTAAATGGATTTCCTTCCGCTCAGTGTAATACTAAAATAGTAGTAAAATTTCGTGACAGTGAATATACAAAAAGTATCAACCAATTTTTACTTAAGTATATTGATTTTCATTATTCTAACGTATGCCTCATTATTACTGTGTAACGAACTAGTTCACTTCTGAAATAGTGGTCTCTACATTTTCTTATAATAATGAGACTTACCAAGATGAGATGAAAAACAAACGGGCAGATTTTCCTTTGATTTTGTCAGCATTCATCCCAAATTGATGTTATTAATGGGATGCCATTGCCATCCTATTAATATTTTGTCCTAGTTGCGAGAAATTGAAATTTCATTGTTTTTGATTTTTTGTCCTACCGCACTTCCTAATTTTGTGCATTCAAACTACTTTACTGAATGTTTGATTTCAATCAATATTTTTGGAAACAAAATTCTACCTAGTAGCATCAGTAATAACGATATGGAATATTTCGCCTCTTCCCCTACTTTAATGAAAGTCATTATTTTTAATATATTTTAAGAAAAATTGTTTTATTTTTATTGTAAAAGCTACGTGTTGTCTTAAAAAAAGACGATACTAAACTAATGCAAATCGAAATAATTTTCCCCATTATTTTTGAATAGAAAAAAGTAAGCGGGTTAAAAATGAAAGACATCTAAAGATTACATTAAAAAACTTTACCCATGGCGCATATTCATGATTTTTAAAGAAAAAATGTATCACATCAGTAAAACAAGCGTTTACCGCAGAACTTCATATCGCCCCGATAATCGAAAATAATGGTTCAAACAAAAATTATAGACAATAGAATTTTCAACAACTTTTCTCCCTAAACTGTTTTTGTAAAATTGATATTGGTGAAGATATTGTTACAACAATTATTGTCAGGTGATTGTTATATCTCAGTAATTACTTATCGGACCAAAAAATAGTTTAATAAAAGTTATGTATAATTTAATTATAAACAACTTTTATTTGAAACTAAAATGTGTAAAATAAATATTTTTCTAAATATTTTAAAAATTCGAAAATTTCATAAGATGTGGAGTAAAAAATCCAATTTAATGCAACATATGTGACAACCACAATAAAAAAAAGTAAAGAATTCACAAACTTGCGCGGAGCAACAATTGTGATCTGCTGTATGTCTTTTACCGGTCAGTGCGTACTTGATTTACTGATTTTTACTTTAAAAAATGTTGCTTGTAAAAGTTCGATTGGTAGGTGCTGTGACTCAAATTTTTGGAAAATGGATTGAACAGTTCATTTAAAAAAAACTGTCCATTTAAGCAGAACTTGTCTTTCTTGTGCTGTTTGGAGATTATTTACATACTAGAAACATTCATGTAATTAAAAGATCTTGCAGGTGCCAATAAGTGGTCTTCATGTTTTTTTTTAAATCGACGGTGCCCAAGCGTTTAAAAATTGTGAGTTGATGATAGATGAATTAGGCCGACTAACATGAAGAGATATTATGTAGGCAAGTAGGTACTAAACCGCCAAAAAAATTTATGTAGTATATTTTTAAGTTTTTACTTCTATAAAATTTATTATATAATGTAATACATACTCAAATTATATAGCAATCTATATTTTAAACAAAACTTTATTTTTTAGCTATCCTCTGTTTAGCGGACACCTTTCTTAAGCGGACAAAAAATTTGTGACGATGACTGTCCGCCTATCGGAGGTTTTACTGTACCATTCGATAAAGTCTAAATCGAGCGAAGTGTCCTATGACTTATCTCTAAGAAATGTACGGTTTCCTTTAGTGTGTATATACTTTGTCATATGAATTTTACTATCAACAGAATAAATACAATTGAAGTTTCATAATTAATTGTAAATTAAAAATTTTTAAAGTAAAGCTACTAAGGATAAAAAAGGTTAATGAAGATTATAATTGTTATATTTTGCAGTGTTATTATAAACTATAAACTAAATGAAAACAAATAAGATTGAATAATCGGCCCAACTGAAAAATTAATGCTTATCACAGACGTACGTTATTGAGTTTTGTATTTTTGACTTGATAAAGTGTACTATATTTTTACTGCAACAAAATAAATATAAAACCATACAACATCTCTCATGACCTACTACCATGAGAATTGTGGATGACGATCTTGGATGCTTAATCTACACGGTTTAGTAGGTAGACGTTACCTTAATCAGTAATTCGAAATTAAGATAGAAATTTATTGGTAAGTCTTTAATAGATTAGTTATTTCATGAGAAATAGTGACGGTAGAAATCACTAAATCTAATCCAAATAAATACTTACGTAATGCTCTTTGGTATACTTTAATATTCCATTATTATACACCAAATCAGATTTCATAGCAACCCCTTCAACAAATATAGAATCCTTAAGAAGTGACATAAACGCTCTCAATATGAACGATGCAAACAAGTGCATGTGCAGTTTGTTCCTGGTACACTGCAGTTTTCTGCAATATGCAAAATTAAAAATGAATTAAACTTCTTTGGCAATTTACTTGATACTAATGAATATAATCATAGCAATGATTAACGCAATTAAAGAGATTACGTAACCACTTTGCGAGACGTGTTTGATGATTGGAAACCAAATGTGGTACACCGTGGAATTCTCGATCGAGTCGAAGTTTACTAAAGCAGTCTCGTCATCGATCAGCTTCCAACATTGACTATAATTGGTCCAACTTCTGTTAAAATCTTTATCAACGTACCATTCTCCATTGTTTTCACATTTCTTTGTCGCGAAACCCTGAAAAGAATTTTTATTTAATTAAGTATATCTCTATGTATGAACAAATTAACTAACTTGGGAACTTATTATGTAAGTTGGGCAAGGTTGTTTAACCAATTGACCGCCCATGGAAGCGGGCCAGCACATAATTCCATCAAATACTAATTTGCAAAACGTTTCGTTCGATTGAAAATCTCCATTATTTCGATGGTTTAGATAACATTCTTTTCTTTTTATGTCTAAGAGATCGCCCATTCTTGTTGAATATTTGTTGTGGAATACATAAATCAGTCGTGTTTTAGATAAAGTAGGTGGTGTAATATGATATAAGGCGTGCTATCAAAACATAATAATAATATTGTTGCTTATTTTAATGTTACAGCTAAGGCGGTGATGGATTGAAACACTTTAACAAAATTAAACATATTCTTATATAATATGATATAATCATATCTTAACGGGATTATTGGATGTGTAAATCTGTATCTGTCGAGTCTCTTTCAAAGATTCATTCTTATTATTAGAATTTGTTAATTATTTGCTGACTTCAAAATTTAATCGAGTGTCTCTGGACGAGATACCGATGGTTTACTACTTTAGGTATGTGAAAATTAAAAAAAATAATATTTTCTTGTTTGATGCAATTGAAATAAAATTTTGTTTTAATTTAGAATAATTAATGATGATAAAAATAAATTTTTCAAACAACTAAAAATAATTACCTATTTTAAAGTCAATTTAAAGTCAAACTATCTATCATGATGGTAAATTAAGCACTTAAATACGTTATCACTAAGCAAAAACATCAGTAATTATGAAATGGTATTTGATGAGGAATTGCATCAAAAGGTTCCTACGTATGCTTAAGTTATTAATAATTTTTTGACGTAATACTTATCATTTAAAATATTACAATAAACAAATTATGTGGTGGAGCTGTAAGTTCTAAAGAAAACGGATTAATATTGATAAAACTACTTATACGAATTGATCCGTTTACTTAGTCTTTAACCTTTGACGTAGTGAATGTATTCAAGATGATTGTGTTAACTATATTATTATTTGTTACGGCCAACGTGTACTTTTATAATTATTTACATCATAACGCAACGTACTCCGTAAAAGAATCTGACTTTGATGGATTGAACATATCTGCACGAGATATGAAAAAAAGTGTTATAAAACCAGAGTGCAATTACGGATATGATTATGAAAGAGGTATATGCAGACCAGAATACGATTAAAAGTTCTCGTGGATATTACAATAAAAAAGACAAACAATGTACGTGTGTATTTTAAGTAAAAAATAAAACTTCTGGGTTCTAGAGGGGGAATTTGGATTCATTTTCAACTTTATCAGTGGCGTGCACACAGTAATCCACATGTGCATTTTCAGGAAAACTATTGGTACGCCACTACTTTTTCACAAAATAAAAATTAATATTAGATTCCTCTTTCAATTCTAAAACAGAAAGGTCTCTTCAGTTTTTTTTCATTAGATACATCGTTATTGAGGAAAAAAATAAAATCAGTTTAATTGCATATCCCTGGACCATAATCCCATATCCCTTGGAAAATAATACTTGATTAAGTAATAATTTATTATTAACAATTATGTAACAATAACGAAGAAAGATTATATTAAAATTACGTTACAATAACATCTAACCCAACAAATTTTACTAAATTGGGTGCTGGACATTATTCAAGGGTTGATGAACGATTTTCACAGCGTATAGTGCCCTACAAAAAGAACTGTTGTACGTATTCATGCACGACTTTCTGAAACAAGCAGTTTTAAAAGATCGACGATTGTCTTCGGAAGGCCTGTAACGGTACGAACAGTTCAAATTGAAGTAGCTGTTTTAAATGAAATTGAAGCAAATCCGCATACCAGTACTCGAAAAATAGCTGAAAAACTTAATATTATGTGACATTGTGGCAGATTTTAAGAGACTAGCAGTTATATCCCTATCATATGCAACGTGTTCAAGCTGTATTGCCATGAGATTTGCCTTTAAGACTAGCTTTATGTGATTGGTTACGCTTTAAAATATACTAAGTGACATAGAAAGAAGAACACCCAGTAATAATGAATATTTTGTAAATTTTTTTGGGAATATATTTGTTTATATTAAGATAAAAACGATCAGTTTTTCAGCCATATTGCCCTAGCGGTTGTTTTGTTAACCTCATTCAAAAACACTTACGATTAAGTAGCCCTAAAACAATGAATTAAGCATTTGTAAGTACAGTTGTCATTTAAGCGATTTAAATTGCATTTCAAAGAGCTTTTTAATTCAATCACAATGCCTCCAGTGCGAAGACGCCATAATTTTCGGCAATTAAGCGAGTTTGATAGGGGTAGAATTGTGGGATTGCGTGAGGCTGGTTTGTCTATGAGAGATATAGCCGCTAGAACGCAACGGAGTTTAAACACTGTGGCAGTCTGTGTTCGGGCATGGAACCAAGAGGGCCGTACACAAAGAGCGAGAGGTACAGGACGTCGTCGAAGAACCACAGAACGCGAAGATCGCCGTCTTAGACTATTGGCTTTACGGGACCGCTTCTCTTCTACACGGGCGATTGCGGACCAGTGGTTTGAAGAACATGGAAGACCGATTGGGATGCGAACCGTTTATAGACGGATAAGAACCTTTGGGCTCTTTTCATACCGTCCCCTTTTGTGCTACCACTGACTCCCAGAGCATCGACGTTATCGTCTAGCGTGGTGTAGAGAACGGGCAAATTGGGACCAAGAATGGAATTCAATTGTCTTTAGTGATGAATCCAGATTCTGTTTGGGTATGCATGACGGTCGTGCAAGGGTGAGAAGACGGCGCGGTGAAAGACAAGATCCCCAATTTTCTGTGAATAGGCATGTGCACCACACAGTTGGAGTTATGGTATGGGGAGCTATTGCTATTGGAAGTAGGTCACCTTTGGTCTTCATTAGAGGTAACATGACCGCTGCGCGCTACATCCAGGAGGTCGTAGACCCCCATATTGTACCTTATGTTCAGACCATCCCCAACAGCACATTCCAACAAGACAACGCACGACCTCATGTTGCTAGGGTTTCTTTGGCTCATTTTGAGGCCAATCAAATTGCTTTGTTGCCTTGGCCACCAAGATCTCCCGATTTTTCGCTCATCGAGCACGTCTGGGATATTATGGGAAGAAGATTACTCAATTTACCTCATCCTGCACAAACTCTAGCGGCTTTGCAGCATCAGTTACAGATAGCATGGGATGAGATACCTCAAGAAGAAATCGATCACCTCATTAGAAGTATGCCCAGACGTGTTAATGAGTGCACAAGAGATCGTGGTGGAGCAACACATTATTAAGTTTTTGAAGAAGTTAACAGTTTAATTTTTATCAAATTGTGATCGTTTACTAATCTAATTCGTATACCAAAAATTGTTCAAATAAATTCATTATTACTGGGTGTTCTTCTTTCTATGTCACTTAGTATAATAAGAAATGTAAATTTCCTAAGTCGAATATTGTTTACGGATGAAGCTTGTTTTTCTCGCAATTCAATTATTAATTTCCACAATAATCACGTATGGGCGGAAGACAATCCACATGCCTTAATAGAAAACAATTTTCAAGAACAGTTTTCTTTTAATATTTTGGTTGGAATTTTTGGCGATCATCTCATTGGGCCTTATTTTTTTCCACCTAGACTTAATGGATATCGAAGGTTTTTAGAAGTCATTTCACCTGAACTTTTAGAAGAAGTGCCAGTTATGGAAAGATACCGTATGTGGTACTTGCACGACGGGGCTCCACCGCACTTTAGTATAATGCCGCGGCAATTTTTAGATGAAAATTACCATAATCGCTGGATTGGGAAAGCAGGCCCACAACCATGGCCCCCTCGGTCGCCACAATGACAATGACGAAAGAATAGTACGTTAAAGAAATAGCAAAACAGATAATCAGGACAAGAATACAAAATATTGCTAGTCTTCAGATGTCCTTCAGATTCGTAAGCTATAATATAGTTTCATCCGTTAAATTATGAATGTTTGAAAACCCTCTTTTAAACTTCGTTAATTGGCAATACTCTACAATATGTATAATGGTCTCCGGTTCGTTTCCACAGTTACAATTTGTAATAGAAATCGCACCCCATTTAAACAATATAGAGTTGCATTTTGAATGACCTGTTCTTATGCGATTTAGCACCAGTTGTATAAAACTTGGTTCAAGTTAACCGAAGGTTAAACACAATCGTTGCTATGGTTAAGTCTTGGATACAATTGTATTTATTATTATTATTATTATTGTGCTTTATTATTATGAATAAGAAACGTATACATACATAGAAGATACAAATTAAACGGGGACGAAGTGCAGCATAGCTGCTCTTCCACTTAACTATTAATAAAACTAAGAATAATAATTAAGAGAAAAAAAAACAATGACGAAAGAGAAGAATAGTCGATAGAGAGAACGATAAAGAGTAATGAATACTGCAGAGGATTATTTAATGTGACATATCAAATACTAAAATTGAATTAATTTATTAAAACTATGGGAGGTTATGCCAATTTGGTTATTTTTATGCATAGTATAGAAGTGAAGACATATTCAACTAAACCAGCCTTTTCTCAATAAACCTTGTAAACATTTTCTTCTTAAAACAACTGAGACTCAATATTTTATATTCCTCGGGTACTTGATTCCATTGAATTGCCATGTTGTACGTAAAAGATCGTTTGAACATATTAGTTTTATGTTGAGGTATTGTCAAAAGTCCACGGAATCTTAAACCCAAGTGATGTATATCGGTTCGATAAGTGATTTTATCATAAAGATATGGGGGCGATTTCGAGTGAATTACTCTGTAGTATAAAGTTAAGTAATGTAAAGATCGCCTGTGATCCATGTTCAGCCATTTGATTTCAATCAGCTTATCTGTAATATGATGTATCGATCGTGGTACACTGCAAATTAATCTGAGGCATGCATTTTGTAGTCGTTGAATTCGCTGTTTATCTTTTGCATCTAAACAAGGACCATATACTACGTCACAATAATTGAAATGTGATACTACAAGAGATTCACACAACATTTTTCGAAGATTTTTATTTAAGCAGTCTCTGTTTTGATATATTTGGCGTAAATTGTAAAAACCTTTTTTAATACAGTTGTTAATATGATATTTGAACCTTAGATTCTTATCGAGTAATACCCCTAAGTTTTTTGCTTGATTACACACCTCCAGTTTTTTTCCTTGTATTTTAATATTTATTTGAGCAAGCTCATTGTTGTAGTAGTAATCACTACAAAATAACATAACTTTGGATTTCAATGGATTTGATTGCAAAGAATGCTCCTGAACCACATTAGATAATGATTCCAAATCCTGATTTATGCAGTTACAAGCGTGAACAACATCATTACATGAGAAGGAGCAATATAATTGCATATCATCAGCATAAAGATGTACTTTTGCATGCTGTAAATTAGTACTCAAATTGGAAGTGTATATCACAAACAGTAAAGGCCCTAGAATAGATCCTTGGGGTACACCTGAATTTACTGATTTATAAGAAGATTTATTATTATTATAAATAACAGCTTGCTGTCGGTTTATCAAATAATTTTGGAAAAACAGTATTGAAGCAGTTGATAGACCACAAAATTTAAGAATTGCAAGTAAAGTTCTATGATTAATAGTGTCAAATGCCTTTGAGTAGTCTAATAATATCAGAACAGTAGCTAATTATTGCTGTGAAAATATCGTCTGTAACCTTAAGTAATGCACTACAGCAGCTGTACCCGGCTCGAAACCCAGATTGATGTTGAGGAATCAAATTATGGTTATTTGAGTAATTTCTCAATTGTGTGTTAACAATTTTTCTAATATTTTAGATAAAACGAGAAGGATTGAAATTGGGCGACAGTCCTTAAATTCAGTTGGATTTCTCACCTTCTTCAAAGGTATAACATTAGCAATTTTCCACGCTGAAGGAAAAACAGATTCGGTTAAACAAACATTTATTATATGGGTAATAATTGGCAGTAAATTGGGTAAACAAAGTTTAATCATCTTTATATTTAGATTATCATAGCCAAAAGCTTTTGCTTTAACTAAATCTAAAGCCTGTAAAACATCATTTTCTGTCACTTTAGAAAGCTCAAATGGATATACATTTGTCTTCATATTATTTAAATAATAATTTACAATTTCAACATTATCATTAAACTTGGGCATTGAATTAATAAAATAATTGTTAATTGCTTCGACATCATTTATAGCTTTAACCTTCGAATGAATTGAACCGAGCTTTATACAACTGGCCCTTAATGATGAGGCGGCTAGATGGTTGTATTGAAGCCGAAGGGAGCCATTTCCAGCATCTAATTTAGTGTTTAATATAATGTTTCTTCGTTATTGTTACATAATTGTTAATAATAAATTATTACTTAGTCAAGTATTATTTTCCAAGGGATATGGGATTATGGCATATTAAGATGATTTTATTTTTTTCCTCAATAACGATGTATATAAACAAAAAAACTGTAGAGACCTTTTTGTTTTAAAATTGAAAGACGAATCTAATATTAATTTTTATTTTGTAAAAAAGCAGTGGCGTACCAATAGTTTTTCTTAAAATGCACATGTGGATTACTGTGTGCAAGCCACTAATGAAATTAAAAAGTTAAAACTTATAGCGAAATGTTCATTGTTATTAACTATTACAAAATGGAAAATTTCAAAAAAATATTCTATGCCGTTTCTGACATATTATTAAATATCGATTATTTTAAAAAACTTTTACACCCTGTATTTCAGAAAAGAATCGAAAACGGACCTAGATTTATATGAAGTTTTTAGCTTAAAATTACTCAAAAATCGTTTGTTTAATTTAAGGTACATACTTAATTAACACCCTGTATAAGTACCTATATATTTTACTAGTATCATTAAATCAGCTTTTAATTTGAAATGTTTGAAGTAAAACTTAATGTTTTATGAGAGACAAAACTTGGGGCTTTGTCGCTGTAGTATTGCTTTTTCGTGGTGGGTGTGAACGAACAACTCTTGGATTGAACTTACATGAGTTAAAACCGAAAGCTATATTTTTCATCTAAAAGAATCATCCAGCTAACAGTTAGAACATCGTCAGAGAGGACTCAGTGACCTGCGGATATCATCGTTTCGTGGTAGCTCAAGAACTAAATTCATAAGTGAATTTCACGATTATAAAATCAGGTACTGTATTTTTTTTTAATTACCTTTTAAGGGTCAATTTTTCTCGGCGACCTTAAAACCCCCTAAAATTAAATTTGGTTACTTTTGGCGATATGTATGGGGCACCGCTATCATTTCGAAAACCCAATGTTTTCAGCTAATGTTTCAGCCGAGTGCTGCAGAATTATTGAAAACTTTCAGATATCGGATGTACCTGACTGCCATTCATAAAAATAAAAAAGTAGAGTTGGGTAAAATGATTGCTACGGTCGATGCACTCACGGAGCACCTAAAGAGGGTTTATTTCCAAGTACAAAATTTGATCTAAGAAGATTCTTCCATAGATACAACTCAATGGAGCTGGGGTTTCAGAATAACAAATTATTGCATAAGTGTTTACTGATAGAACTTTCAAATCTAGTGAACTACATGTTTGAACATTTCTGGGCATATTTTTTATTTCATTTCAACAATTGCTTTCCTATGCAAAAACAAAAAAAGCAGTCTAATAAGGCGAATAAAAAAATTCGGTTTAGTCAAGAGTTGCAAATAGATTTTAACAAATTAAAGAACTTGCACTGGTTAAAAAATTTCATATGCAATACTAACTTACAAGAATCATACAATAACTTAAAACGCAACGTTAATCTCAAGATACAAAAGAAAAAATTACATCTATCCAGAAGAGAATTATTTCTCTTCTAATAAACTAAAACAGTTATGGTCCATTGTAAACAAAAATAGAATTCCTACAAATACGCAGAATTGTATTTCGTTTAACTCTACTCATGGCTCTATTAATAACGCCAAAGAAATAGCAAATCTATTTGGTAAACATTTTTCCGAATCAATCGTCAAAAAAGTTGAATGTTTTCTACCAAAAAGCAAAGCTGAATATGGTGACTGCACAACGTCAAAGACAGTTCAAAAAACTATGTCTTTTATCACGCTCTCTAAAAATGAAATTTCTAAAATAGTTATGTCGTTTCAAAATAAAAAATCTACCGGCATTGATGAAGTGCCAATTTCTGTCTTAAAACATTGCTCGATAGAAATTGCGGACATATTAGCTAATATTTTAAACCATTCTGTTTCTGCAGGAATTTTTCCGAACATCTTAAAATCTGCAGTTATTGTCCCGATACACAAAAAGGATCTGTAGATGATATTTGTAATTACCGACGAATTGCGTTACTTTCTAGTTTTTCAAAGATTTTGAAAAAACATTTTGTATTCAATTATTAAATTTTCTAAACAGTAATGAAATTATTAGTAAAAACCAGTACGGCTACAAGAAAGGAATATCAACAGAAACTGCCACAACATCTTTTATTCAAAAAATTAACGACCTTTTAGAAAAGCATAATTTTGTAGTTTCATTATCCTTTGACCTTACTAGTGCATTTGATACTAGAGTGAAGTCAAAATCGGAAGACACTTGCGCAGAAACGCATTTTTAAACTAAATAGAGATGAAGTTATGATTGGAAAATGACACAGATATTACTATTGTGCGCCGTAAAAACATTAGTTTCCACCTGATTGTTGCCAACTTTTGTTTATAACCTCTTTATTTTTCGAACGTACCACATTTGTTTATTACTTATTCTACAAAACAGTTTTTTTTAAAACTACTCGTTGCCTGTATTGAAATTATAAGTAAGTTTCTTTAATTATTAGTTTTAGTTATATTAATGTAATCAAATCTAGTTCTGTACACCATGTCCGATGCAAGTACGTCTCTTAATTCTCAAGCAAGCAAACGCCACGTATTATCTAAAGATGCCCGCAAGATTGTGTGGAACAATTATAAGTATTTTAAAAGTACGAATTCAGGTAAAACAGTAGTTGTATAACAACATTCTATTGGTTTATACGTATTGGCATTATTATAGGTAACGTTTTGGACACAGTTGTGCAAGCAACTGGAGTATCGAAAAGTACAGTAATTCGTATTATTAAACAAGGTCGAGCAATTGATTGTGGGCAGAAAAATACGTTTGCAAATGCAACTCCAACACCAAGACTTTCTCCTAAATCTTCGGTGGATAACTGGTGGTGAACAGGTCATACGTTGAATTATTCATAATTTTCATATTACTGAAAAACAAAAACCAACTGTAGAAGCAATTTATAACCTTGTTAAAGACGATGAAACAATTGGATTTACCGGACAAAAAACGTCATTTAGAAGTTTACTTTTAAAAATGGGTTTCAGGTAAATTTAATGGTTAATTTTGAATCGTGTCTTATGTAGCATTTTATGTAGGTGGAAAAAACATCTGATCATCGTAACATTATAATGGAACGACATGAAATACGTTCTTTGCGTTGTTCATACATACGTACAATTACGAAATATCGAGAAGCAGGACGACCAATTATATACACAGGTTAGTTCTCGAAATTATAAACTTTACATTCTACTTCATAATGTTTAAATTCAAGATGAAACATACATACATGCTTCACATACCACACCATATTCGTGGACAGACGGCTCAGATGCAGGTCTTAAATCTCCTATTGGAAAAGGAAATCGACTTATAATCGTACATGCTGGTATATTTATTTGCTTTATCACATTGATGAACATGTTGCTATTTATTATTATTTTAGGAAGTGAAATGGGATTTGTAAATAATGCTCTTTTAATATTTAAATCTGGTCAAAAATCAGGGGATTATCACGACGATATGAATTTTATAAATTATAAACGATGGATTGAACAGCAGCTTATACCAAATTTGCCACCAAAGTCTGTTGTTGTACTCGATAATGCCAGTTATCACAATGTTTTAGCAATTAAACACCCCGTTTCCACCAGCAAAAAAAATTAAATGACAACGTGGTTAAATGAACGTGGCATCTATCATAATGCTTCCTCTACAAAAACCGAGTTATATGAGCTTATAAAATTGAACAAGCCTAGATATACACAATACACTATCGATGAGATATTTGCAAAATATGGGCACACAATATGCCGGCTTCCACCTTATTATCCAGAATTGAACCCTATAGAAAAAATTTGGGCGATTGTCAAACATTGGGTGGCAACGAGAAATACCACTTTCAACCTAAATGATGTTGCGGAACTAGCTAGAGAGAAGTTTCGAAGTATTTGTGAGAAGGAATGGGTTGAAGTTTGTCGTCACGTGAAGGAAGTTGAAGAGGACTACATAAATAAGGAACACATAATGGACAACATATGTGATAAACTAGTAATTGAAGTGACTGGAGATTCCTCCGATAACATAACTTTTTCATCTGATTCAGACAATTAAATTGTTAATGCTGTGTTGTCCAGCCTACAGATCGAGGCATTGTAAAATAGTGTTTATAGCTTCATTCAATTTATTAAATGTTTGTTTATTTTTTACTTATAGTTTGGAATTGTGCCTTACTGTCGAATCAGATGTAAACATACATCTAGAAATAAATGTTAACAATTCTTTTATTGTACAACTTGCAATTGATTGAAAATAAAGTTACGATGATATGAAATACCTCCACTCCTATGCAAATAAATCTCAACTTGAAATTTTCATATATTTTTGCACAGTGATAATAATGATTCTAATTATTTCGTTTTATGATAACGACTTTACATCTAAAACTTGTAAAGTTGTAATTCCCAACATCAAACGCAAAATAACATAACCTAAACTTTTACTGTAGTGTTAAATCGATATTTTTAAGTTGGGCTTTACACTCTGACGTCATCTTTTTCGCGCAGCTTGGTGTCATCCGGTTTTGACTTTACTCTATTAACATTAAGTTTGTTACGCAAAAACTCCATCATTTAGGTATTAGAGGTTGTATTAACGAGTGGTTAATCTCATTCTTATCTGACAGAAACTTTAAGGTAAAATATAAAAATACATTCTCTGATACATTTAAGGTATATATGGGTACCCCCCAGGGCAGTACTTTGGGCCCAATTATTTTTCACTTTATGTAAATGATTTGTCCGATCATATTACAGAAGGTAGCGTGTTCATGTACGCCGACGATACTACTGTAGTTATAACAGCAGATAGTGAAACTGAATTAAACTATAAAGTTAACACACTTCTGGCCAAGTTCTACTCGTGGTGTGTAAAAATTCATTAATTATTAACTTTTCAAAAACTCAATGTATTCATTTCCGTACAAAATTTAGGAACCAAATTTCAACAAAATTCAGTTTGCAAGAAAATAAAATAAATATGACAAATATTGTCAATTTTTGGGCACTGCAATTGACTACAGCTTGCAATGGGATGCACAAGTAACTGCCGTCTGTAAAAAGATTAATAGTCACCATTACCTCATCTGCAACCTAACAAATTCACTACATATAGATTATTTGTTAAATGTGTATTATGGTATCGTTTACCCTACATTAGCGTATAATATAATAGTATGGGGACAAGCAGTCGATTCGCAAAGAGTTTTTATAAAGAATATTAAGGCGTATTTTCAATTTACAACAACAACAATTGTGCAGAGAGTACTTCATCAACTACAAAATTTTGACATTCTCATCTATATACATATATAAGTTATTAACATACATTTATACAAATTTAAATACTTTAACGACATTTCATAACATTCATAGTTATAGTACAAGAAAAGAACAAATTATATTAACGAAGCACAAGTATTCATTTTACAAAAAGTCGCCAATTTACGCTGGCTCTAAGTTGTATAACTCCATACCGGGTGATCTAAAAAAACTCAATCATTTGAAATTCAAAAATAATTTAAAAAATATTGTACAGAAACATGCGTTTTATAGTATACATGAATTTATGTCTTTTTGCGAACGTGTCAAGTGACTTTGTTTTTTTACACCTTTTAATTGTTATTATTTGACTAACACATATACATATTTATACACATATGTAAAAATGTGAATAAAAAATTATTATTATTATTATTAAAAACAATGCAAAAACTGTATGGGCTCAAACTGCTCGAATGTTGAGATTGTTAATAGTGATGAGAACCTTGAACAATTTGCAGATTTACATGAATAAAATTAAAGATTAAAATATAAAATATGGTTTTTATTTACTAATTTCTTGTATATTTCATATCATAATTAGTTTGAATAGTTTTTTCCATCGAATACTAATGTTTTTCGATTCGTTCATATCGTTCTGCCACTTAGCTGAAATTTCATGATTTTTGATAATCTTATCACAATTTCAATAAATAAACCAAATATTATTATTATTTTTTAATATATTATCGCAATTGTATCCAGCACCCAGGGCGCCATGTCCTCCAGGTGCGTCGAATTGGGTCAAATTCATGATCAGTGACGCCGAAAACCCCGAGTGAAAAAATTGGGACGTTTTCGGCTATTGCAATTTCTGCGTTATAACAAAATTTAATAAGGAACAAATTTTATAAATGCGATTTGGAAGCAGTGATAGATTTCTTTGACTAAATAATCGCATATACTTAGTGATATCAATAACATAAACTTTGTGAAACTACAAATTAAACAAATAATACGTTAAAATAAGTAAGGTGGAAGACGATAAGTTGATTGGAATTTTGTTTGTTATTAAACCTAAGAAATGCTAAGACTAAATAGGACTGAGGTTCTGGAAAAGTAAAGTACAAAAGGTAAGTTCAAACGTACTACTTTCGGAAAAATAACCATTACGGACTAACATAATTCGTAAATAAATTGTGACTCCCGTTACAATCCATGGGTTGCACTCATGACGTAGAGCAAAGTGATATTTTTTTCCTTTTCCCATCTTTCTACAGATCCTATTTCCTTCTGTCCTTTAGCAACACATACAGAGCGAACAAAAAAAAAGTAAAAAAATTGTTGGTACCACTAAAAAGATTAGTTGTTAGTAATACCTAGTGATAAATCTCATTGGCGTTGCTAGAGTTATTATTTATATAAACAGCTGTTTTATGAAGTCTATATAAATCCATTTTCACGGGGTTGTCTAGAATATGTTACACGAAATGACAACAACAACGTACTACACTGTAATATTCAGTTTAGTCAATATAAAATTGCATGTATTTTTATAAGAATTTTTGTAAAAAAATTGCCAACTATTTTGTTTTTTATGATCTCTCTGTACTTTTCCAGGGATCTTAAACGGTAGAAATATCGGATCATTACAGTTGTGGATGTTTTTCGGCAGAAATGTATATTTGCCCGTCAGTTCTTTTAATAGCTTGTAGAATCGTAGAAACTTCGGTTTTTATTAAAAGTAAAGTGTTCTTCTTGATTATGTTTAACAATTTATTATTTTTCTATCTTAGGCGTGAAGATACTGTTATAGCCGAGACAAAGTTCTTTAATTGTTTTTTTTGCGTACCTTTTTTGAAGACTGAAAAATGGAATCTTTATAGTCTTCGCGGCTTGCCTCACTGTGTAAGTATAAAAATTCTATGTAGAAATAAACACTTGTGAGTAATCAATCAAATATCATATTTGTGACAATTTTTTTGATTTAGAGTTTCTTCTCTTTGTGTTATACAAACTTTCTAACAGAATCTGACAAAAAAGATCTGAAAACCACTCAAATGTATCAAATATTGGAAGTTACCCAAGAAGAAACACAATAAGAAGAATGAGAAACACTAGCGGTAGAAATATATTACTTATAAATATGTATAATATAAAGTAAAGTGAATTGACCTCTTACGACATGAATGTGCAACCTTGACATATAAACAAGTTCAAAAAAGATGACCTTGGAAAATGATTAATGTTATAAACTCTAGTTTCTAGCTAATAAATGCAATAAACCATCCAATTGAATCGTAATATTTGCAAAGTCCATGATTGAAGCAAACTTCTTGCACTACTACAAACTTTTAATAGATAAGGCACTAACTCACCCGGAAAGTAACCTTTATTTGTGAAAAACTATAATTATGTATCTACATTGCAGTTGAAGAAATAAATTCAACAAGTGTTATATTTCTCAGAATAAACACAGATAAAGGGCGAGTGTACCTACATCGTGAATCTCAAATGTTATCGCTCCATATCACATTCTGTAGAGATGCTGCAGTGAGTACGTGTGCACGAAAGCAAAAATCACATATGCATATTATGATGTCATAGAACATAGAGGCTCGATTTACCGAGCTTCATATTGACTGTAGGTTATAGAGGGCAACGTTAGATAAGATTATTTGTTTTTATTTTGAATGAGGAAATCATTATTTACTTTTGATATTGATATATTTAAATTTTGAAAAAGTGACCAAATTTCGATAGTTCATTGTGATTTTCCCCATAAATTGTTTTTGACTGATTGCTCACCACTACTGCAACATGTGTTCAAAGTTAACTATTTTTTAATGAAAGTTTAAGTACCTAAGTCAAAAATGGTTGTGATTATAAACTTCCTCCAACTTCACTTTTATTTATATATTATATAATGAACATTTTAATTTAATATAATTAATTTTTAAAATACGACTTTCTTAAAGTAATTTTTATAATTACTTGAAAACATTCACCCAGTTTACTAATTCAAATAATTTAATTTTCAAATCCAATATATTGTGGTGATTGCTGGTGATTAAATTAGACTCTCTTGATTTTTATTTTGTAACTCTGACGAAATTTGAATACAATAAAAAATCAATATCGAACGTACAAATTTTTATCAAATTTTTAAATTGGTTTAAATAACGCTACGTGCACTCTCCAAGGCAACTAAACTATCAAACTATTTCAGCTGCAATCTATTTTTTGCATAAATTTTTATTATTCTAATCTTAAAGACTAACCTGTATGTTATTTATGGTGACGTTGCTACACGATGTAACCTTCGACGACTTTGGAACAGTGACCTCTTGACCCTGGGTTGTTTTCCATGATGTTCTTTGTTTTGTTACAACCTTGACTTTTTTCCAGGTTTTCCAAATTGTTTATAACTTTTTATTTCACGAGGCACTTTCTTTGTTATCGAAGATTATTCGATTTTATATACAAGATTGCACTGCTTACTACGAATATCGCTGGCTTTCCATGATACGCTGTTTTTTATGTGATTATAATTAATGTTGGGTTAATGAAATTTATAGATGTATACACGTCTTTAAAGAGTTGACGAGGAAATTTTCATATTTTTTGTTTTATGTACCATCTTATTTACACACCATTTTGGTTCACTACTAAACCGTCTCTTCCCACTTTGAGTTTCTTTCATCACGTACGCACACAAATTGATTTATTTTCATAGCATACAATAAACAAATATATCTTAATACTAAGCAATACATATAGTTTTACACCTATACATTAAAAATGACTTTGAAATCACTGCACTATGTACAAATTGGGACAATACAGAAATACTACGTTAAATTTTAGGTTTTTTGCTTTCTCTGTTATAATAAAGGTTTAAAGTTCCGCAGTTTGTAATCAATTGTTTTAAAATAAAATAAAATGTGCCTCAAGTAGTTAAGGAGGTGACTCTCAAAAGGTCAAAACGCATTCTTAATTCTTAGTAGAGACATATCTGTAAAAGTCGAAGTTAAACAGGCTATGTCTAAAAAAGAGAAAGATGAACTCCACAAAATAATGTATAAAACTAAGCCTCAAAGTCCTTTGTGACATAGTACACTATTTTAGCTATCACGAATTGGTATCGTTACATCGTGGAATTGTCACTTGCCAATCGTTAATGAAATAAATGCAAATTAGAATTACTTATTATTTTACCTCTTAGAGGATAAACGTAGTATTGGCGTTGCAGCTTCGGGTACAACCCGCGTCTTCTTTGGGGATTGTATAATCATACCAAATCGTCTAGTTGGAATCCAGCTTCTTGGGCTTGAACGTCGTTCCGCACCTTCATCCGATAGCTCGGAATTTAGATGTTCTTTAAGACAGTATCATGTGTGTCATCCAACCTCTTCCCGAGTTTGGCGATATACTCTTCTCCTAAAACTTTCACTACAGGTCTACACCCAAATTGAAGATTACATGGCAACCGTATTTCACGACCAAGCATTACGCAGGCAGGTGTTTGGCCTGTACTCTTGTGAACGGATGATCGATATGCAATCACAAATAAATGTAAATACTGTTCCCAATCCTTCTGACATTCGTCCACAACCTTGGCCATGTATTTACCCATTGTTTGATTCATCCGCTCTACAATGCCATCTGATTGGGGATGAAGTGGCTTAGTTCTGGTCTTCTTGATTTCTAACAGTTGCAGACGTTTTGGAATAAGGTTCCTCAAAGTTCTGCCCTTGGTCTGAATGTAATTCCAAGGGAACTCCAAAACGGCAGAAAAACCGTTTTACATGTCATATTCATAGTCGTTCTGCTGACCATTAGGAACGGTCTGTAGTACATTCAGTGTTTCTCTACGCAGAGCCACAATTAAGGATGTATCTTTCTCTTCCCTAGTTTATCTAGTAGCCTCAAACTACTTGTGATATGTTGACCAGGGTACTTTACCATCGAACGTGGATGGTACAATCTTCATTCTGACGCGTAGGTCAGGTGCTATTTGTAAAATGTCTGGTTCTACGATGCTTACAGTATCTTTGTTTCGGCAACTTGTTGGGTTCATTTTCTCTTCGAGAAATTTTATTCTGTCTGTTAATTCAATAACTTTATCTTCAATTTTTATCATTGTTGCTTTCAATGATTCCAGTTTTTGTTTAATTTTATCTTCGATTTCTTTTGAATTTTCGCATAATTTCTGTAATTTTTTCTTCTATATCTTCTATTTTCTCTTCGACTGCATTTGAATTTTCACTTAACTTTTGTTCAATTGTATCTTTTAATGATTTTTGGCTGTTCTCCATTGGTTCTGCATTTCTGTTAAATCTCACCTTTCATTGCTTGCTGGGCACTTCTCATTGTTTGCTGGCTATTTTTAAAGCTTTCAAATATTCAAATATCTTTTGTTATTTTGCTAGTATGCAATCTTGTTAAAGGCATCAAAAATAAAAAAAATTTATGTAACTATTTTCTTCACACACTTAAATTAGTTTATAATACAGACGCACTTTAATTTATAATAGTCAGTTTAAAAAGTTGGAATGTAACCGAGGTACTTGCAAAAGCAAGATTTAAATAGCCCGCCAGAACACAAAGCGTACTTGGTCGGTCGCAAGTGAAATGTTCCTACGACATTCAATTTAGAACATAAAACTTCCTGCTAGTTTATCCGATGATCATATTGTAATGTTGTAGTAGACACACAAATTAAATAAAACGCAAACGTGGGGATTAATGAATTTATTAGCATGGTAACAAAAATAAATTTGGAATGAATATGTAAGTCTAAGAAAAAAAAACCACACCTCTCTACTTAGACGACCCGAGGAAAGAGAGATTAGAAAACCTCGGGTTAAGTCCGACATAACACAAACAAAAAAGAATCATACTAGTAAGGGTCCATCGGGTTTGAGATCAAATTTTTAATTTGATCAACCAATTTGAAAAATTTGAAGTCCTCGTACACAAGTGTAAAACCAACAACACAGGGGTGTCGTTAATCAGGAATAATGTAATTCAGCCTATTTTCACACACAATCCGATTAAAACTGAAAAACGTTATTGTGTCAAACCTGTTGGTTCGCAAGGTGGGTCGACAGAGGCCCTATTTTTCGGGTTCGCACTGCTAATGTTCTTAAGAACTTGGGAAGCATCAGAATGAGAAGTACAAATTTCAGCCATTGTAATTTTATTTATAAAGATTTAGTTTCACATACTCAAAAATCAAATGAGCAAAAGTTAACAGGCAATGGCTGTTGTATCCTCTCTCCGATCTTCATCCATTAGGTTATAAAATATTAGTAGTTTAACAAGACCGACTCTCACATCTGGATTCTCACTATTCCCAACTCAAAAAAAAGACACTCCAAAAGACAACAAAAAAAAGAATGATTAACATTTACATTCGTGTACGATTTTATTCTGCAAATATTGCGAGTTATTTACCCTGCTACCCGAAATCCTTACTTACACAAAGACAAAAACAGCTATCTTAAACACGTGGTCAAACTATGTATACCTGCATCATAATCTGTATATAATTTACTACACAAAAATAGGAAACAAAAAAAACTTATTACTAATCTTACATTACTAAGCGATCACTCCACAATTTAATACCTTTCATTAATAATGGTTTAATACAAAATTAGAATTCGTCACAAAAAAACGTTGTTATTCTCACTAAAAACGGGAACAAGATGCCACGTTCCGCGATCAACCCCTTATTACCCCTTCCCATTCTAGTGCTTCCCTCTAAACCTTGCGCAAAAAATACAAACTAATAACATATACAGAATGGTGCAAAAGTAAAATACATAAAACAAAAGAAACTACCGCGTAAAATTTAAATTCAAATCGAGCCATTTCAAAGTCGCACGCACTTATTTATTTACCAGTTTATTTTTAGTCAGTTTCAAAATAAATCACACACGCACTTATTTGTCTACACACAATAACGTTACCTTAAAATAGGTCCGTTTATATACTGAAATTAGATAATTGCACTTTACACTTACCACTAGACACCAGTTGTAACGAATCTTATCCCTTGTTCGTTTCCGTTATCGCATTTAAGCGCAAGATTAATAAACACAGTGGATCGAGTTACACTTGTTATTTATTTTATAAGATAATTCAATGTTCTCGAAGGGAGTTCTACAAGCTCAGCAAAATATCCATGGTCTTTACAATATCATTTGTTATTTTTAATAAAGCAGTATTAGTACTGTGGAAAACTTCTAAAACCAGACTGAAGAACTGGTAAAATATTCTCATTAGCATACGCATACTGGGCTAGTTGCTCAAAAAAAATCTCATCTATTATCTTAGGAAGGATACTAATAGGATGTATTTCAGAAGTTGGATTTGGCTTCTTAGGAATTCATGATCGATATTTTCAATGTTAGCGGTACAGTCGAATGGCAAAGAGAATAATTGATTATGTGGGTTAAGTTTTCAATACGCAAGGTATCACAATTTTCAATAGTTTTGAGATTTATAAAGTCGATCCCTTCGGCGTTAGATTTTAAATTTTGTATCAATTTCAAAACTTTAGCTTCCGTAACTGGTTGAAATACAAATTCGCTCTTTTTTATTATCTTTGTATCTCTTCAATACATTGTTATCTATACTAGACGTTGTGATGTAATTAAGAAAATAATCATTAACAGCAGTAGGCTGACAAAATCAAGTGGAATTTGAGGTTTATTTTTAGCGTGTACATTAAATTTATTAAAATTTTGCCATAGTTTCTTGGGATTATTTTTGCATTTATGTAGTTTGTATTGTAGTTCGTGTTGTATATAACATTTCATTTCTCTATACGAATGGTCGATGTTACATGTTATAATATTGATAAGCTGTTGAAGACTTTGTTTTTAGAAATCTTCTGTAAGCTTGGTCCTTTAAACGTGACATTTCTATTATTGTGGGTGTGATGAATGATTACCGTTGTTTCCTTATCATTACAGTTGTTACCATACGAATAAATAAATATAAATAACAGTTTTATATGCAGCATGCATGTCGAACAACCAGATAATACCTTCATTTAAAAATAGTAACTCGTCGTCAATGTCTTTCAACGTAGTAAATAGACTTCCAGTTGACCCGTACGGCATCACGTGCAAAATCGACTCAAAAGTCAAAATATCTAAAATCCCTGTAAGTTTTTTTAATGGACTAACATCAAGGGAAAGTTCGCAATAAGTAAGTCTATGGTCAGTCATATGTAGGAGATCTTGAGTACCCCATTTACCAATATCTATATCTTTAGTTGTACAAGCAATATCTATTAATGTTGATGTATTATCATTGATTCGTGTAGGTTCGTCGATTATTTGATTTAGGTTGTATATTTCCAAAATATGTATGAGGGACTTTTGTTAATGCGTAATTCTTTTTTGTACAGAGACAATGGTACAGGTCAATGTTAAGATCACCAAGAAGCACTGTTTTATCTACTAGTGTTTATGCTAGACAAAGCAAGTTCGAGTTCATATAGAGATGAAATGTTACTATTTGGTGGACTGTATACTACTCGAAAAGCAATTTGAATTTTTTTTATTGAAAGGCTTAACCAGAGTTGTTCCAATTGGGGTTCAACAATATGAGGTATTATATTTAGAATAGTGTATTTTAACTTAATTTAACTTAATTTGAGGAATAAAACTGAAATAGTTCTGTACATATAGATCTAAAGCTGCCTTCAAACGGTCAATAAAATAATGTCAATGTGGTCAATAAATAGTTACATTGACAATCTTGTTAGTCTGTGCAGGTTGTCAAGAATGTCGAACCGTCAAAATACCACTGCAGCTATTACTGATTAAGTCGGTGGGGTTTATATTTATGTTTTTTTTTCGAACTGCCACATTCGACTGAAGTTAACTGAACTTAACTCAAAATAAAACATAGTTTAGTTTTTTATTTTAGGTTTAGCTACCGATACGTTATACAGGGTGTCTCACGTTAGCACATTTCCTCTATAACTTTATTTCCACTAGAAATATAACTTCGAGTATCGTCTCGTATTATCGTACTTTGTCGACAGATGTGTAAGTAGTTACACAAGTGGAAGTTCGGAAGAGATTGTACAACACCAAACATTCTCGGTGTTTGTTTGCTATTGTACAATCTCTTACGAACTTATAGCAGGCGATTGGAGACTGTTTTTTGCCAACGCATAGTTGGCAATAATAATCGAAGAATTGACTTCTGCACAACATGTATCTACATTATTATTTAAATTATTGTATTTTTAGATGGCTGACTTCGTTTATACCGAAAATCCATGCTAACCAAGTTATTTTAAATAGAACATCTTGTATTTATTACATTTTTGAATTTCTTGTTAAATTTTAATGTACTTTTGTAACAAATACTTTAGTTCTACGATGTACTGTTTAGGCGCAATTTAACATTTCCCGAAAAAACTGAGGTTCATAGTGTTTTCTCTGAAACTTGATAAGTTTGGAAGTTGCGGTTTGAACTGGATTAAATACAAAACTATGATATTATATGAATTTGTTGTACTTGAAAATTAGAATATAGAATAGAGCAAAATTTTTTGATGATTTCTAATGTACACTTCGTTCTTATTATGAGCTCACCAGAGATCTATACTTAAGTGCGGTATACAACTGTAGAAGAAGGTGGTTGCTCTTTTAAACTCTCGTGGAGCACTGATCGTATGTGAAATATGTGTCTTAACGACAGTTAACTGTAACAGGCAATTGATTGTTATTCGCAATATCGTCATCGATGAAATGTTATTGACAATGATAGAGGGATGATACTAATGTTTCAGCAATATTCTGTGCACAGATGATTTTGAAATGTCTACAACTGCGCCTAAAACTTGAAATTCATTATATTTAATAACAATAAACTTTCTTGGATATTTGTATACTTGTGCGCTATTTAAAAATCTTTCGAACAACCTCCTATACGAAGCCTCATATGCGGTTGACATCGCATTTTTTTGTCTGAGCAGACTAATTCTATTGTTGAAATTCAAATTGTATAGATTTATCTTAAATTAGTTCGCATAGTGTTGAAATTACTTTCAAGAGCAGAAATTGCCTGTCACAACCAACTTCCTTCTGGTTAAAAATGTAAAAACTAGCAGAAAAAAATGGTTAAGAATAAAATCGTAAAGTAGTAAAGAAATTATAATTATACATAACTTTATAAAGTCTACCTATTTCTTTATTAAAATAATTATGAGTTTATTCCGACATTTGTTTTGAGAATCATAACCATGGTAACATCGGTCACATATGATTAGAATTTGAATTCGAAATAGGTTTATTTCCTTTTTTTAATTTATTTTTTTTTATTGTGTGTAACACACTTTTAAATTTTTTTTTAGAAGCAATCGTGTAAGTTTTCTCCAGAACTTTAGCATATTATACAATTTAGGGAATTATCTAATGCAGTCACGTTTACAAATGGAATTAATGTGTGTGGTATCATCACAGTTTTAAATTAAAAAACATATCTGTGCAATACTTTCTTATGGAAATGGTGTTGGCGCGAAACTGCTACGTCCTTTACTGCTACAACTACCAACACCACCCTTTCTTTCTCTAAGTAAAACGTCTATTCCATACCAACATTATAAAATTTAAATTTACAACTGAGCAAGTCCGTCCCTGTTTCACGTTTTTTACACATGTAGATGTAGCATTTTAATGTTTTAAAACAAACAACAAATAATCATTTACAACAAACCAAAGATTTAGATAAAAAAGAATTTTTGTAAGGTAATAACAAATAGCTTATATACGCTTATATGGTCTTTGGTAATAACAATAATAATAATAATACCGCAAAATAACTTCCAACCAATCAAAGCGTTCGAATTGCAAGTTTAAATTACCCGCGCCAAAATTTTTAACATTGAGGTTATATGTTAAAATTTTCAGTGATTGTCAGAAAACTAAAAAATGCCAAAATTGAAAATACAACGTATAATAAGTTTTAGTTCAGAGGATAAAGTAAGTGAAAATCACCAAGTATGCATTTGTAACTGATACTATAGTTTAATAGTCACATGCAGCTGAGAACATCTTGTCAACAGAACCTTCCAAAAAGTGGTTATGCGAAACAGAAGGTGAGAAATGTGCGAGCGTCGTGCTCCAATTGGATAAAGCTAGCGTGATAACTGGTATCGACATTGGCAATGAGCACTCAGCGTATGTGGAAGTGCTTGTTGAGCGATCAGTGACATCAAACGATTTTAAAGTATTACTTGTAATGTCTTCTTTTATGACGCCGATGGAATCAAAGAAAAGTGTTAACATTAATAAAGTAAGAATGTTTACTTATAACGACCTACAATCTCCCGAGAGGGATGAAAAATGGGACTATGTTAAAATTGTCTGTACGCAACCATTTAACAGACATGTGCAGTATGGGCTTTCGTTCATAAATTTACACTCTACAGATAATGAAAGTGCGCTTAACAATTCAGTTAATTTGGGAAAGTTTACGTTGCGACCTCAATCCCCTAATCCTTTAGCTGCTGGAAGTTTATTTGCTAAAAGGAAGGATTATGAAGGTGCTACTCTCTTATCAGGTAAATGCTTGTCTGAAAGGGTTTCCTAATTAAATTCAGAGTAACTTCTCTCGGTCTTAAAAAATTGTAGTCTTTGTGATACATATAAATTTTACTCGTAAGTGACGTAATTGAAAGAAATAATAAGCAACTCCTTTTCTTTTTACCCCTTTAATTTAAATTGATAGTATTTTTACAGTCATACGATTTATAAGGAAAATTGAACATATGGTTCATGCTAATTTTTATCAATAGCTGCTGCCGCTATACGTGAGGCTTCCTCTTCACCGGGCCCATCGCCTAAACCTCCAAAACATTTTCTCTCCCCGAAATACAAAGATTCACCAAAAAAGAAAAACGCGACCGAAACCAATGACAACTCAACCAAAGAAAGAAACAGAGATGAACTTTTATATGCGAAGGACGAAGAAGAAAGTCATGAGAAAATCGACAAAATTATAAAGAAGCGGCAAAAAGAATTGGAAGAAAAACGGGTAAAAGAAGAAAAGAAGTTGACTAAGAAGGAAGAAAATGTGTCGATTAAGAAACAGTACGATAAAACAACTACTCCATCACATTCTAACAAAAGGAAATTGAACGAAATGTCGCCGGTGGTTTCTTCGACAAAGAAAGCAAAAATTAAAAAAGAAAGGCCTTATAATAGATTGCTAGAAGATGTTACAGTAGTTATAAGTGGAATTCAAAATCCGGAGAGGTCGGATATTCAAATAAGGCTTTACAATTAGGTGCGAAATATAGAGGAGATTGGGACAACACCTGCACCCATCTAATGTATATTTTTTAATTTTAATTAGGTAGAATTTTTGAACATATTTTGTAGATGCGCTTTTACTAACACACCGAAGTTTAATCAAGTGAAAGGAAAAGGAAAAATTGTTAATCGATTGTGGATTCAAGATTGTTATGACGGAAGGAAGAAACTACCTTGGAGGAGATACGCTTTAGATGCGAAAGAATTAAGTAAAGAAGAAAGTGAAGATGAAATATGTGAAGAAATTAGATCGCCCGAAGTTGAAATAATCCATACTAGGTTGATTTGACTTTCCGCCTATTTTGTTCTTGAACATTTTATTTTCAGTTCCAACTTTGGTGACGATACAGATACTGAAGATGAAGTTGAACCAGTTTTCTCATTATCGAAAATAGTAACTAATAACTCACGAGACATGGACGACACAGATGAAGAAACATTTTATGTCAACCGTAATAAAAATTTTAAATCTCCCGAGTTACCGTCTCTTTTAACAAGCAAAATGATGTACTTAGATGATGCTTTCAGTGACCAGCAAAAAAAGGAATTGATTAGATATATAATTGCGTTGAACGGGTATGTGAAAAATAATTTGTTACCCAATATTTATGAAAAGGTTTGTTACTTTTAGGATTGTAAGTGAAGTACCAATCGGCATAGATTTTATGATTGCAACTCCAGATAACGTAAATGTGTTGAAGGAGATTTGTCCAACTGCTCACTTTGTAAGTCCGAAATGGCTTTGGGCTTCTTACAATGAAAAAAAGTTAGTTTCTGTTAGTGATTACAAGCTGTAGTTGTTAGCTTTTACTGTATTGAAAAGAAAGATCATTTTCTTAACGTAACTATTTCGAAATCAAAACAAATTTTCAATTTAGTTTAAGTTTAATTGATTCAAAATTTCTGGCTTGGTGCCGGCTGGTGTTGAATTTCAATTGTTTCTCCGGAAGCGTTTTTGAGTCGACAAACGTCTTGGTAATTAAAATTTGTTAACTACAGAAGCGATTGAATAAATCTCAGTAATTAGTACTGTAGTCCTAAATTTTGATCCTAATCGTTGAGTAATGCTTCTTGAAAATCTTATATAATTTAGCGATGGTTGCCTTATAAGTTGTACATTTATATTTTATTATATAATAAATATGTTTATCTACTTATTGCGTTGGTGAAGGTACAGTTACATTGTGTTTGTCCTAAATTTTTGAGTCATACTATGGGGATCTCTAAAATGGTAAGAGATTGAAGGTCGGTTAAGTGGTATAAAAGTTGCGCATTTAAGGGTACGTATACAGGGTGTCCCACCGGGAACGCCATCGATAGATTATAGAAAAACTGTACATGAGAAAATTTTGAAAATTTGGTAGTGTACTAACATCGACGGGGGCAGTTCCGTTAAAATAATTTCAATATGGAGACACTTCCGGTTATACCGGAAGTAGGGTCAAGTTGCTTATTTTAAATGGAACAGCCTATATATTATTCCATTTTGGATTTTGCATAAAATTGTAGACACATTTAGTGTATAATGTCCTATACCTAAGTATAACTGTTTTGCCTGAAAACGTCATTTTTGACATAAAATTTAATTAATTTAAGTCCAAAACAGTTAGACTTAGGTATAGGACATTATATAAATGTGTCTAGAATTTTGGGCAAAATTCAAAGATAGAATAATATATAGGGTATTCTATTTAAAATAAGCAAGTTGACACATACTTCCGGTATAACCGGGAAGTGTCACAATCTTGAAAATATTTTAGCGGAACTGCTCCCCGTCGATGTTAGTATACTACCAAATTTTCAAATTTTTCCCATGTACCAGTTTTTTATAATCTATCGATGGCGTTCCTGTGGGACACCCTGTATATAGGCTTTGTAGAACTTCAATATCTGACTTTATTTAAAGTTTCGTTTTTTTAGCAACTATCAACTTTTTTTTAAATACATAAAATAGTTATTTATGGTACAAGTGTGTGAAGTAAGGCTTTTATGCACGAGTTGAGGAGTTTAAAACAGGAGCCGCGGCAGGTGAGTGTTTGAACTGCAAGGAGTGCATGAAAACCCTTCACTCGCACATGTGTTTCATACAATATTTTATGTACGTCAGAACTAATTTTTACAAATGGAAACAGTTTTTTTTTATTTCGAGTGTTGCTGTTTAATAATGAAAAGTTCATTTAAATTTTATGGTATTTATTTAACAATAGCATTTCACACACAACTTTATATTTAGTAATTAATGTGCTGATCGTAGGTTAGACGTAGATATACATTTTTTAAATTCTGAATTCATATTACACACTTAATACTTTTGATATGTTTCAAATGAGAAAATCTATATTCAATGAAAACTTTGAAAACCTGCGGTTAGTTAATACTAGAAACATTAGATAACTGTAACATTAATATAAACTCGAGTTGTAAACTTCTAACTAAAAATGCATACACAGTATTTCCATTTATCTATTTCCCCACTTCCTAAATATTTCCGAATATTTTCGTTTTTCCCGATTGTTTCTGACGTTTTCCACATTTCCGTAAAACATTTTGTATTTGTATCTAAGAATTTTGTTACTGTTTTCTACAAGAGGTGATAAAAATAACTAAATAATAAAAATACAGAAAAGGCGATACTTATTAATAACTTTGATTGTTTTTGTTTTTAACAATTCTCGAAACGTATTTTGATCTCTTTAGATTTTGAAATTATTAATGTACGATCATTCTCATTGATCGTAAATGGCATTTGATCTTTGAGAGTGACTGGACCAAAAAAATTTAATACTGTATATATGATGACCATTCTTATATAAAATCCTACCAAGAAATATTTTTTTTACTTACACACACATGAACGTAGTCTTTTTTTAGCTGTTGTCATAGTGTGAAAGTTGCATTTTTATCTCTAGTGCTTTTAAATTGTTGAATAAAAATTGATGGGAATCTGTAGTACTGACGTAATATTGTCATTTCCACTAATATTAACCTAAACAATTGTGTATTAAACAGTTTAAAATTCAATGATCAAAAGCACCGGAATCCTAGAGTCAATAACCCACTGGGTTCACCCGCGCTCACGCATATCTTCCATACATATCTCAAGTCAAATAGGAGGACTAACCAAAAAGATTCAGCACACCATCTAAAAACATAGAAACCACTAAAAGATTGATGGGAACTAGTTTTTAAAAACATTGAGTAAAGTGCCGTCTGGGACACACCGAGTAGTCGCAGCGGTAGCAGAACATGCACTTAGCAATGGGAATCACGAGATACTTCTCGAGAACTCCTAGTTGCTAACAACGGTTAACAGTTGTCACGAAATCCAGAAAACTTCAACTGAAAGGAAGAAACTCTGAGGCTGAATCAGATCTGGAATCTGATCATCATTAACACCCTAACAGTTCCTTACGAAGATATCTACAATCTGCGAAGCAGAAATTGTGAGTCTACATCTAACATAGAAAAAAATGACTTTGAGCGTGACAGCGTGACAACCGTATGTGCGGCTCCGCTTCACAGTGCAATTATCAGTGATAAAAATATAAATTAGTACTGTTACTTTAAAAGAAAATTGCGATACAGTGTATAGGGGGATATCCACGGCTGAATTTCTACAGATCACAGAAGTATATAAACGCAAGTAGCTGAAATATTGTATACTGAAATTTGTGTTGACATACTGATAAGAGATAACATTTTAGCACAAAGTAAAATTTTCAAATCCAAGTAAATAGGCAACCAACCAAACACGAACGTCAAGAAGTGTACAATGGATTCCAAAGAGAGCGATGGGTATTCGACGGATGAAAACAAGCGTAAACGAACAACTGAGGAGGAACAGGAAGCATTCAGAAGATGTAAAAACTAACCGATCCCCAAAGCAAGATATGGAAGACCAAAATAAAACGGAACGATTAGAAAACCTAATGATGCAAATGTTAAATGAAATTAAAAGTTTGAGAGAGGAACAAAAGAATATAGAGACGAGGTAAGAATGATTAAGCTGGAGAATTTGGAACTAAAAAGAAAATAGATCTTATGGAGATGAAATTTGAAAAACTAGATAAAGAAAAACGCAAAACGAACATAATAATTAAGGGAGGTAATTTCGAGCCTGACAATTTAGAAAAACGAGTACAAGACTTCCTAACCGAAAAAGTAGGTGTTACAATAAAAGCTCTAGAGGCCTACAACTTGCCACATAATCCAGCTATTACAATAGTTAAATTAAAAATTGGGAAAGTAAACAACAAATAATGAAAAATAAAGTCAAATTGAACGGTTCGCAAATATATATTGAGAATGATATGACATACGAAGAAAGAAAGGCACAAAAATATGTAAGGGAATTGGCGAAAAAGAAATCTCTAAGGTAAAGCAGTTAAAATCGGCTGGCATAAATTACACATGGAAGGAAATGGTGGAAATGGGATAGAAGCAGTGGAGGATTAAAACAGGAGACAAGGGCAAGCATATCAAAAACTAGCATGTTATTATGGCAACGGATTGACGGAAAACGGAACGACAAACAAAAGCAAGTACTTATGGAAATTGGGCGTATGGAATTGCAGAAGTATTAATGGTAAAGAAAACGAAATAGTAACCGAATGTGAAGAAAATAAAATTGACGTGCTGGTTTTGGCGGAAACTAAAAAGAAAGGTAAAGGAATGGTGGAATTAGAGGGCGGACAAACATTAATCTATAGTGGAGTACAAGAAGAAAATAGAGCTGCAGAAGGAGTGGGATGCATAATAAGTAAAAATTTTCAAAAATGGTTACAAAGTGGGAGGCGAGAACGGAGAGAATACTGGTATTAGAAATATTGATTGGAAAAGAGGTAATAACAATAATTTCAGTATACGGACCAAATGAAAACGATAAATTAGATAATAAACTTAAATTTTGGAAGGAACTAGAAGAAGCTACAGAAACCAGCAGAGGAAAAATTTTTATAGCAGGCGATTTTAACAGTCGAGTAGGAAAACGAAGAAATGAAACAGAAACAGTAATAGGTAATCACGGAGAAGAACTTAAAAACAGTAACGGGGAGAAATTAATTGAATTTTGCATAATAAATAATTTTTAATCACTAATACGTTTTTTGAGCATAAAGATATACATAAATACACAAGAGTAGTACTAAGTAGAAAAGAAAAATCCGTTATAGACTATATCTTAGTGGAAAATATTAATAGAAAAATGGTTCAAGACGTAAGAGTAAGAAGAGGAGCGGAAATATTCAGTGACCACATGTTAGTAACTGCTAAAATCTGTATGAAACACCAAGAAAAACAGAAAAGGAAGAAGAATTAAATCACCAAGTTGAAACCATTAAAACATACAAATTAAGAGAAACGGAAATTGCAAATAAATATGAAGAACTGGTAACAACACGGATAAAGAATTTGAAAGAAGAAATAGAAAAAGAAGGGAAAGACAAAGTGAATTGGCTATGGCAAAGAATACATGCAATAATAATAAAATCCGCTAGAGATGCTTGCGGAATAAATAAAGTTAACAAAAATATGAAGAGGACTGCATGGTGGACGGAAGAAATTCAGAAACAAGTGAAGTTAAAGAAAACAAAATGGAGAGAGTATTTAGTTGGAAAGAGTGAAGAAAAATATGAAAGTTACAAAATACAAAGAGTACGAGTGAAGCAAATCATCATGGAAGCAAAAATAAAGCCTGGCAAGACTTTGGGAATAGACTTGAAAGTTTAGGTAAAGAAAATCAAAAACTGTTTTATAAAGTAATAACAACTCTGCGAAAAGGTACATCGACAAAATAAATGTAATAAAAACTAAGGAAGGGAAAATACTAACTGGATCTCAAGAAATAATGCAAAGATGGCAAGAATATTTTAAAGAACTATTAGAAGAGAACGATACAATTTCCAATAGCAACGACAACGAAGAAGAACCGCAAGTCCAGAAAGAGAAATTGGAGGAAGAAGATGACGAAGCAATAACTGCAAACGAACTGAGAGCAGCTCTACAAAAATGAAAAATGGTAAATCACCGGGACATGATAAAATCACAGCGGAAATGTTAAAAAAATAGGAGAAGAAGGAGAAAACTACTATTAGAGTTGTACAACCTCATATGGAAAGGAGAAAAGCTACCAAAAGATTGGGAAATTGGACAAATTGTACCTATATTGAAAGGAGGAGATAAAACAGAATGTAAAAATTATCGAGGGATAACACTTCTGAGCATACCATTAAAAGTATATGAACAAATATTAGAAACTAGATTAAGAAATATAATAGAACCTACGCTAACAGACTCACAAAGCGGTTTCAGAAAAGGAAGAAGCATACAAGATCATGTTTTTACAATAAAAGAAATTATAAGAAAAACAGTACAACAAAACAACACAATGTATTTAGCATTCATTGATATAGAGAAAGCATTTGACCGAGTACCTAGAGCAAAACTATGGAACAAACTTAGGGATAGGGAGTTGGTTTGAAACTACTGAGGAGTATACAACAACTATACAGCAACACAAGAAACTACATCATCAGCCAAAATAACAAATCAAATGAATTTACGACATCAAATGGATTGAGGCAAGGAGGTACTATGAGCCCAGCTCTCTTTACAATTTACATGGACGATATATTAAAGAAATACCAACAACGGTGTAAACAAGTGCATATAGGATACTGGAACCTAAAACAAGTAATAATTACAGAATGTGCCTTTGCAGATGATGTGGTTATAATGGGCAAAAATGAGGAAGAATTGCAGAGTAATTTATCTATATGGAACGAAATCTTGAAAGAAAATGAAATGAAAATAAATATAGAAAAAACGAAAATAATGGCAGTCACAGAAGAAAAGCGAAAGGACATTAATATCCAGCTAGAAGGAAAAAGAATGGAACAAGTACAACAGTTCAAGTACTTAGGCGTAATAATAGACAAAGCAGGAAATGAAGAACCAGAGATAAACGCAAGAATAAACAAATGCAACAAAGTATACTACGCACTAAGCAAATCTTTTATGGGTAAAAAGAAATATCAAAAACTAAATTAAGCGTATATAACACAATATACAGACCGATACTTACATTTGGAAGCGAAACGTGGGTGCTAACAAACAACACTAAGAGAAAAATCGAAGCAATGGAAATGAAATATCTAAGAAGAGTAGAAGGAGTGACACTGTTAGATAAAATAAGAAGCACTGATATAAGAGAACGACTGCAAGTGACATCGATCGGCGAGTTCATAGAAAGAAGACAGTTGAGCTGGTGGGGACACCTTCAAAGAATGTCCGAAGAAAGAACAGTCAAGAAAGTATGGCAGGCAAAAATATCAGGAAAAAGAAAAGAGGAAGACCAAAGAAGACTTGGGATAATGCAATTCAAAAATACTAGAAAGGAAAGAATTGAATTGGTTGAGTGCAAAGAACTTAGCGAAAAACAGAAAAGACTGGCGAAAGTTTGTGTATGGGAATGGTGAAAAAACAAGTGCTGTGTGAAAATGTCTAGTGTTAGTGTAAATAGAAGACAAAAGAAGTTTATTCAATTTGCGATTAATGATTTAATGATTTTAAAGAATTTATCTGTTTATTTAAAATTCAAATTTGGTTATTTCATGTCAGGAAGGTAAAATTTGGCACAACAAAAATAAGATCTTGGCGGAGATAACTTTTAAGTTGAGGTTAATGTAAAAGAAATCATTTTATCTATGTTAGATTTGGTTAATTATTGCATTTTTAGTTGATTACAAAACAAATTCAGTCGTTTAGTTCATAGTTCTGTTGGTATTAATTGTAACACTAAATGTCGAGATATAACTATTATTAACAGTAACTAATAACTTACCTGGTACATAAAGTAATATAATAGGATTAAGGAAAACAGGTACTTATGTAACAAATATTATACCCTACACCAAATGGTAGAAGGGTTATGATTATATATATATATATCTAACATAGAAGATGAAAGGACTGCAGAAGGAGCTGCCCATCGTGTTAGGAAGAAATTCTATTTAACGACAGTTTTTAGACCCGAATCTAGAGGACACTAGTTCACCAACCACTTCTGAAAGTCTAAACCAAGAGAATTATTACTATTTTTTTTAGTATTTTTGAGAACAAACTATACTTTAGTATTTTAATATTAAATTAAAAATAATTCAAAAACTTAAATTACATTTTTGTGTGCCTTCCATTGTGTTCACTAAACAATTTTTTTTTTTTCTAACATATATCATTAACGAAATTTTTGTTACTAAAAAGGGCCCAGATTTAGTTTAGTTAGTTTACAGTTTAATTTCCTTCGTCTTATAAATCTTAGTTACCCAGAATCTCCGAAACCGTAAACTTTAACTAAGCGTATTAATTCAGCTGCAGTCTTTATTTGAGCAGTAGATTTAGCCAGGCGAAATTCATTTGTTTATGATATAAATTAGAGGCGACTTGATTACATTGTGCTTTTTTCAAACGTATATTTTTTTAAATTTGTTTGGAAAACGAATAAAAATATTTTACAAGAAGCATAATTTTTGATCGTTTTTGTATAATTATGTTAATTTTCATAATGGTTATGCGTTTTTCATTCACTTCGGAATTAGTATTGTCTAGAAATTTTATCAAAACATTTGTCCAATAATACTAGCTGAGATGTCAGATCTTAAAAATCACATAAGCTGTTTTGAATTTATAATAAAAAAAAAATTCAAAATTTTAACTTCAAGGCCGCATAGCGCCTAAACTAAGCGACTTTGGACTAAGATAAGTTTACTTAAATCGGCTTATTTTGGTCTAAGGAATATGTGGTAGGCGTGTGTAAAGACCTTTTACAAACAACCTGTATATTGAGGTAATGTAACACTTGTCTCTAATGTTTAAAGAAAGGTTTATCCTGATCTTGATCATTCATCCTATAACTTTAAGGACGCACTTCTGAAATCTGTCTAATGGATCTAAAGATGTTTGGTAAAGACCAGCACCCCATCCTATGACAGCATACACCACAACACTATGGAATAGTCCATACCCAAGTAACACAGAATGCTTATAAGATGTTTTTAATACATACACAATGTTTATAAAATATTCAAAATGTATTTAAAATATGTCTTTTGAATGAACCTGTACAACAGGTAAGTTTATAAACAAGTATTAAGATGTGATTAATTTACCATACTTGTTTACAATTAAACGTCTTAATTTAAATTGTTGTTGTTATTCCTGATTCCGCATAATACGAGTCAAATTATTTTTACTAAAGCATACTTGATATAAAGGTCTAGTCTGTAATAACATGACATGTTCTATGTAGGTGCCGTAAAGAATACTTCTCTGGTGTTCTTCGCTTCAAAGAACGAATGTTGTTGTTCTTTACAACCAATTGTAGCAAATTTAGCACAGATATCAATTGTGTGTGAATCTCACTGCACAAATTCCAAAGAACAATGTTCAAATCGGATGACTAGTTGGTTGTGGTTTTCACAAAAGAAAACCTAGTTTCAGTTGTACCTCTTATATCAAGTTGACGATATGAATAAAAAAATTGAGGTTTTGTGTCAGCGAGAAACTGAAAAAGTTGATATCCCTGAAATTGACGAGCAAGCAAAAAATCTGAAGAGAATTTTATGGAAGGAATTAGCAAGACTAGGAGGTGACACTGAGAAGGAGATAACAAAATGTATATTATATTACTTATTTAGCAATGAAATTGGACTACTATTTAGTTGGAAAGGTGCAAAGAAAAAAAAAGTTTTTAAATCATTAAAAATTTCGTCTTTAATCACTGGTAAGTTGTGTTATAGCTCGGGTGTGGTTAATTTTTTTTTGTAATCTACATACATATAAGCAATTATTTATTTTCAAGTTAGTTTTGTAAAAGTTTACAGCTACTCATATAATGTTTCAGTTGCTGTACGACTTAATAAAAAAACGTGTGATGCCACGGATGCCGACATCATCAAAAGCATTAAAGGATGGCTGGTGCGTGCAAAAGGTCGTCTCGTCCATAACAAAATTAGGTATTTATGTTATTAATCGTTAGAACATGAAATTTTAATGTTTATTTCTTTTTTTCAGAGAACCGAATGAAGAAAATGAAGTTAAATATTTATATCAGCAAATTATAAAATAATTTTTAAGTTTCATTTCCAGCTAGATTATTTTCTTTAAATTTTGAAGCTTTTTTATTTTATCTGTTAGATATAATCAATAAAGATTTTTAAAACGTATTTACATATTTAGAATATGTTGAATCAATATTCCTAACATATTTGTATATCTATATAATACATGAAAAGTATGTACGTGCACATACCTAACACATTTTTAATATATTTTTTTGATATTTATAAAATGTTCATTTTGTATGCAAACCGCGGACATTTGCATATTCAAAAAACGTGTACAAAAAGATACTTCGTGTAGAAATTGAATATTCTTACAACATTTCAAGTTTAAGATGGTATGAAATTGTGTGTGTGCCACATGGGTAGAAGCTGCATCAATTGGTTATTTTTATTATATTTAAGAAAATTAATATTAATTTCGAAGTCATAAACAAACATTGTTTGGGCCTTGGGATGTATTGGTTGTCATTGCGATTCTCAATTTAATAGGAAACTGAACGCGTTTGAATTCAATCGGCATGTTATTGCTAGTGGGAATCATTCAAATTCGTGGCAGCAAAATATTTTTGGCGCGAAATTTGAAATAAAAATAGTGACTTTAATAATGTTTTTCATCAATTTTTTATTGACTAATCGCGTGGCATTGCACAGACGTAGTGGTTTCAAATTTCGAAGTTAAATAACTGGGTCCACATTTTTTGCTTCTAAAAAGGCTTTTTCTGCTAGCCACGCATGGTTTATGTATTGTGTGCGTACATTGGAAATCAACGATTTTGAAGAAATTAAGAGTGGGTAATTTTATACATCCAGTATTTTTACATTACATTACATCAGATGCATTTCGATTTAGCGAACTCATTACCGAAATGATTTAGTGGTAAATTGACAATGGCAATCCAAAGATTCTCGATAGCAATCAATGCTGGTACATAGCGTCGCTGAATGTAATCTTTACACTGTGTTCGAAAAGTACTATAATGATATGTACAAAAAATTTCATAAAAAACGGTCGAGCCGTATCATAGGAGTACTTCAACTAGGTACTTCAAGATTAATAAGAATAACAAACTTCCTTTTTGCAATATTTACTACTATGTTATGATGTTTTTAATATTACCGCATAACACTAACGACTTAAAAGTTAAATAACTTGTTTAAAATAAATGGAACATCCTGTATTTCTATAGCTTGTTGAAAGATGACACTAATTACCTTTCAGTCGGTTTTAGGGTTACCAACCCTTAAGTCTGTAAGTGTTCGAGATATTTTAAAATTTGCTAGTTTAACAATCCGTAAAATGAACATTATCTTGCAAGCATGTTTAATGTGTAGGCCAACTCAGTTTTAAATATTAATCTTAAAAAGAATTTTTTTAGGACAAAACAGAAATGTGCTCATATGGCTGAATTGTTCAATCAATGTTCCCCGGGCTTTAAGAGCCAGTGGAATCACGCCCACCGGTCACAAACAACAAAACAACCGTTATTTGTCACAACAAAAATCGATCACACTGTAAAGTATTTTTTAACTGTGGTGTCGAATAATCTCGTTATATGTATAAGAGTATGCCTTAAGATTTTTAACATTATTTGTCGTTTTAATGCTACAGAATAATTCGTTGGTAGTGTCCCACCTTGCATATACAAAAGTGCACTTGAAAGCGGAACACTTCGATAAAACTTATATTTATTGTCCACTTATGATTAAACTTTTTTCTATTCCTTTTGGGTCGCTCACAGAGCTATAAAAGCACTCAAATGAGAAAATTGAGTTTTTTTTATAGAAATAGAACAATTTTAATTCCGAAGGGTGGTGACACTGATTTGATATTCAACCTCAAAGCTGTCGTTACGTTCGGTGTGCGTTAATTTAAATCGTAATTTATGTTCAGTAGATTTATTTATCTACTTATTTTTATTTCCATCCATTTTTTTTGAAATTAAACGTAAGATAAATGTCCTAATTAAACTTAAACTAACATTTAAACCAAAATTTAATGAAAATATTGCCATTCCAGCAATTATACTTCAAAATTCCCTAAATTTAAAGACTGGCGAAATTTTATTTTAAAATCAATCTGAAAAACCCAAAATAGAAAAAGTAGTATAAAGAATTCGTTTCAGAAGGTTTCACGGCTCGTATTCTAAACTGTACTCGTCTTATAAAATGCGTCTTCTCAAACTAGTTCTTTAATATATGGGTACTATTTTTTTTAAATTATAGAGCGTTTAAAACTATACTTTATGACACATTATTATATCAGTAATTTTTTCTCTAGCTTGATCAAAACACAAAAATTCATAAGATTAATGTGATTCATAATTTAGTCAAAAATTGTCAATGATTAATGAAATTTGGTAAATGTGTATTTAAAGGAAAGCCCAATCTAGTTTTTTGGAAAAAATTGCTAATACTATCTCTTTAATTTTTATCCCTAAAAAAATACGTAGAAAAATGTGAGAATTTGTTCTAAAGTATAGTTTTAAACGCTCTACAGTTTGTCAAAATCGGGGGATAAATATAAATTTTATGGAAGTGTTCCGGTTAAAAGTGGGTCCTTCTGTACATAGATTTAAAGTTTTAGTTTAAGGATTTTGTCACTAAGAAAAAATCAAAGTCAAAATGACGTTTTCAAAAACCTAAGCTCCGCGTACATCGATAAATGTAGGTACTGACGACGTCACCACTCAAATTCATATAGATTTTATTTTGCACACAGTTTTGTACAAAATATATTTTTGAGAGATTTATTATTTTATGGTTTTATAGGGTAGTGTTTTCATTATAAGTAGAAAATAGTGAATTAATGGATAAGAAAATTACATTTTTGCTCTACCTCTAAAACGGACAGAAACATAAAGTTTAGTTTTCACCAATCATTTTTTCTCGAAAATTCGACAAGGTTCTATTTCGGGACACTATGCAGGGTGGTGCTTTTAAAACGGGGAATGGGTTAATGGTTTTGGTATCAAAATGAAGCTAAAAATAGTCCGTATAGGAGTCAGCTGAATTTAACCTCGTTTTCAAAAATTTGTCAATAAAAATAAAAGTAAGTTTTGATAATGAAAGAAAAATAGTATTGGGTTGCCTAAACAATCAACATTCCTACGTTTTGACAATAAGGCTGAAAGAAACGGCATTAATAAGCAAATAAAAAGCTTTATTTCCAAGGAACAGCTTCGAATGATATTAGAACTAAATTAAATAGGAAGGTTACAATAAATAAAATCAAAATTATTAATTTTTATTGATGAATTTTCAAAAAGACCGTGTAATTCAGCTGATTTCTGATAGCGAGCGCTATGTGCAATAATTTTAGCTGCGTTTTGATACCAAAACAATTTTTGTTACTTGAAAGGGCGAGCAGGAATTCGAAAAAAAAAAACAGTTCACAATGCTAAATCTCAATGACTCTTTTTCTTAAGCACCACCCTGTATGTATAATACGACGTGACCGCAGTGGCACAGAGTAGCAGTGGGTATAGAATTTCTTCAGGTTATTTTGAAAATTTTAGTTTGAAATTGCGAAACTTTTGGTTTTACGAGAAGGTCATAACTTCTATTAATTTTTGTAAGTGTACCTGACATTTTTCGATTCAATGGTCTTATTTTATTTTTATAAAAATGTTATACTAGAGAACTCATAAAAATGCTCGCTTTAAATGCTGCAATATTTTGGAATTTTGGAGAAAAATAACTTTATTCCAGAAAAAGTTTGATTATTTTCTTATTATTATAATCTAAACAATTATAAATTAAATAAATTTCTTTTAATTGGAAAAGGTTTTTACCCGTAAGTAACAAATTATTAATATATCAAAAAGTTATGGCCACTTTCGGTCAAACCGTAAGTGTAACACACGCTATAGCGCTTTCACCTATACTATATTGCGGAAACCATAGATTATTTATTCTGTGCCAAAACTATGAAGGCTAATTTGCTTCAATAGCAGTTCAATTTAGCATTTTATGTGATACTTTTATAATTTCATTTAGTTTTTGCGTTAAAAAATTAAGGCGGCTTTATATCATCTAACATATTTTAAATTCGCGCCTCTTTCCGGAAACCCACTCCAGCAAACGATTCGCGGTCGTTGTAGATGGCGCTTTGTTGTTTCGTTAAGGCGCGTCGGTAATTATTAAATATCCCTAAATAGTAACGCTACAAATAGCTTTGATATTTTTTAATGTTTGTGTATTAGATATTACGTCTACTTTCGGTTTACAGTGTTCATTTTATATACAAACCGTTTCAAGGATAGTGGATGAATTTTTATGCACAGGAAAGCCTGGAGGTTATTTTTAATTAAAAAAAGAGCTTTACCAATGCGATACGTTGTGTTTTATTGACTACCCAAGTCGTATTTCGATGTGTACAGGTTAAAAATACTTCTTGTTTTTATTGGTTAACTTTTTTCTCTTAACTTTATCTTTGCAGGTTCTTTAATTGTAAATAGATGAATGGTTTCTAATTCAAAAATATGGATGAAGGTAAAAAGTACCTTTGAAGAAGCTTACTAGCAGTAAACTTAAAATGAATAGTGCGAGTGCTTCACCAACTACCCGACAGTCTCCAAAAGGTATAAGTTTGCTTTTTATTACTTCTTTAATTTGCGTATCTATTATAAACTTGCTGTTTATTAAAAGTTAAGAGTGATGCAATGAGTACTACATTAAGATATTGGTGTTAGTGAATGTAATTAGTATGCATAGGGTTTTCATTTCGGGAATGACAGGTTCGAGCTTTGTAGAATACGAATTTAAATAAGATTTTGATGTATTAGCACTTAAAATAAACTTTTTTCGCATTGATTTGATCATTAAGTATTTCGTGAATTACATAAAGTTGTTTCAACAAAGATGTGTAAATGGTTACCTGTTAATTGATGTGGACCATCAAATACGATTTAGAAAGATTGTAAGCATTTGCATTTTAAAGAAATTATAGGATGATCAAAACTTTGTAGTGAACCAAGCTTTTAAATGTAGTCATTTATCTTAAATTATAACAGTTTTATTTAAGTGTGTAAAGTGATAATATGCTACCATAAATATTTTCTCGAAAAGTCTTAATTATGTGGAAAATATTTGCGAGCTTCTACAATTACCGGTAGATGACGTTACCACAGATTAATGATGTGGTGGGGTTAAGACAGATGCGAAACTCGAGTTGTAGAGATTCTTTGCGCATGCGTTAATTCTCCATTTTATTGTTGGTGTTGTAAACAACAAACGATTTATACGCTTCAATATTTATTTATTATTGTCTAATTTTATCGTGTTTAGGACATAATGAGTATTTAGAAGTGTTTATTAGTGCAGTGCGGTACTACACCCATGTTTACTTTTTAAACCTTATTTGTGTTGGTGTACCTCACTTTATTAATTATTATCTATTTCGTCTCGTATTTATGACTTATTAGTGTTTAGTAGTATTTATTAGTGTTTGCTGTTTGAAAACGTCCCTACGTGTTTTGTGATTGTGGTGTAAAAATGTCTGGTAAGGGTCGTGGTGGAACTTGGTGTATGGTTCCCCTTGCAAATCAAACACTAAACAAAAGTTGTTTGTGTTTTTGGTCTGCCCAAAGAACCTGAAAGGTAAATTAAAAGTTGTGTATTTTATGAGCTTTCTTAAATTTTACTGGTAGACGTAAATTATGGCTGCAACAGGCTGGAAGAATTGATGTTGATGTCGATTGTGGGAAGCATTTTAGGATATGCAACTTACATTTCGAAAATACTATGTACCTAAACGATATGAAAATCGACTGAAACCAAATGCTGTACCAACATTGTTATTACCATCTCATCCGAGAGCGAATCAATTGACAGGTGAATAACATCACATTCACAGAATGCAATGAAATGCTGCAATTTTATGTGTTCAATTACAGATTCACAGGTATTCCCACACATTAAACCGAAAATACATATTATAAGTTCTCAAGTGATTCCTCCAGGTACTACTTATGACAAATTAATAATACAGATAATATTGTTAAATTAATTTAGGTGATTGTCAACCATCTTCATTTATGCCAGACCCTATTCTGCAAACATCTCCAGAAAGCGTGTTATGTGTTGGAACTCCAACAACACCACACGTTTCTTGCGCAGGAACGCAAACAAGTCAACTTTTATCGGTATATTCACCTCGAAAAAACAAAATGAGGTCCAAGATGAAGACCCTAAAGAAACAATTAAATAAAGCAAGTGGTAATGTTGACAAAGACGCAGATAAAGCTTCGAACTTGAGCTACTTAGAAAATTATGCTATAAGTATTTTCCCAAGCCATTAGCTGATATTTTAAATGGACAAATATCTTTAATTGGCAAATCTTCTAAGGGTTATAGATACAGTTCCGATTTTAAGCAAATTGCTTTAAATATTTATTTCTTAGGGCCAAAAGTTTATAAATATTTGCAAACAATGTTATGTCTCCCAAGTAAGCGTACCTTACAAAATGTTACAGCTAATTGGTGCATAAAATCAGGATGTAATGAATTCATTTTTAAGGTAATTGCTGCAAAATGAAAACTTAACAGATGAGGATAGAGAATGCGTTTTATGCATCGATGAAATATCACTTAAAAGCAATCTATTTTATAAAATAAAAGATGATGAAATTGTTGGATTTCATGAAACAAATATTTCTAAATTGTCCACTCCAGCTCAGTTTGCACTCACGCTGATGATTAGAGGAATTTTTTCAAAATGGAAACAGCAAATAGGGTATATTTTTGTTTCAACATGTGGACAAAATGAAATGCATAATTTATTAATTAATGTCATCACGTTATTACACAATAATTATTGTACTGTTAGAGCAATTATCTCAGATTTGGGCTCGAATTTTTATAAATTTGCAAATGATATTGGAATAACTCCTGAACATCCTTATTTTATTATAAATAATGAAAAATTTTTACATTTTGATCCGCCACATTTAATGAAAGCAACCTGTAATAATTTTTTAAACATCATTACAAGGTTGATAATTATGTAACAGATAAATTTCATATCCAAATATTTTATGATCATGATAAAACCTTACCCCTTAGGCTAGCCCCAAAACTTACAGATAAGCATTTGGATCCCAATAATTTTGATAAAATGAGAGTTAAATACGCAGTACAAATTTTCAGCTCTACAGTTGCGGCTGCTTTAAATACTTATCTGTCATTTGGAAAATTGCCAGCAGCATCCATGGGTACAATCACGTTCATAGAAAAAATGGATAAGTTGTTTGATATAGTAAATTCTTCTTCATTCAAATTCGCTAAATTGTACAATCGTCCCTTGAAAGGTGAACCTCATCAATTGCAGTTCTTGGGAGATATGTTAAATCTATTTAAAACCGTACAGGTTTTAGTAAATCAGCTAAAAACGTTACTAAGCAAATTAAAAGTGTATTGTGTTGGCAAATTACAATATCATCAATTTTGAATTTGTGGGAACATTTAGGGAAACGTACCCTGTTTACAAGGCGTTTTAATCAGGACTGCCTAGAGAACTTTTTTGGTGCTGTTAGGCAACAATGTGGAAATGCACGAATCCCTACACCAATTCAGTTTCAAAGAGCCTTCAAAAAGTTATTTTGTCTAAATTTTTTTTCTCATGTAGATGGAGCAAATTGTATTGATGATTTTGATAAAGTCCTAAATCATGTCGGTAGGGAATACCACAATTTTGAAATGGTTCAGCAGATGGAAGTTCCACATGAAAATTTAGAAATTTCTCTTCCCGATTCTGATTATCGGACTTTAGATATTTATCGACAAAATGCATTAGTGGATATTTAATGCACAAATGCTTGCAACAACATAGATGTAAAACATGTTTAGCCTTTGCTTATAAGCAAAAGCAATTAGAGTCGGAATTTTTATATGTACATTTCAAGAGTTATGGAGGTGAAAAAGGGGCAGCATTTGGAAATTTAAAAGTTCCTGATTGTTCTTTTTATGACTTTATATACAAATTAGAGGATTTTTTATTGCCAATTTTAATAATATTATAAATAATAAACAAGTAGGGCATCACTTAAGAATCCTATTGAAAAATATTATATTTGTGCACCCATGTGATGACTTTCCGATGGATTACTTAATTAATTTATTTATACGATTTCGTATTTTTAGTGCATTAAAATTTATTAATAGAAACTTGCTTACTCAAGTTGGAAAAAACAAAAAGCATTAATATACTTCATTTATAATATGGTTATTGATGATAAATCAACAAATGAAACAATTAATTTTAATTAATAATTACATAAATCATTTTCGACGACAGCTTTGACATCCACATGTTTATCATTTTACTTGCTTAACATTACCAGCTCATTGGCAGCTAACAACAAAATATCGATGCATTGATTTCTGAAAAATGTAAAAGTTATCCAAAAATGAGAGTTAATTAAAGTTTCAAAAATCAATCAAATCTTAAAAGGCAAAATTATAAATAATGCCATCAATGAATTTAGTTTTCAATTTACAAACATGTTTTCCGTTAAAAACAAAGATTTCTAACAGAATATTTTGAAATACCTTTAGTTTTAAATTATATTAGAAATGTGAAATAGATCTAAGGTTTCTGGCCAATAGTTTACGATTGTATGTTTATATCAAATTTGTGAACCTTATGTGTGGCACCATAGCTTATTTATGTTGTTTTGTAATATTTATCTCTAGTTGTATGAGTAGTACCTATGCTAATGTTAAGTAAATGATGATCAATAAGTCCGATTATTTATTTGATTAATTACATTGGACAAACTCATTTTATACCATGTAAAATAGGATTTTAATATATCAATGGTTATAGTTTGGAATAGAAATGTTTTTATTAAAATTAAAAATATAGGTTTTTTGTTTTCACAAACGGTTTTATTCAACTTCAATTTTCCAATTATTTATTGTTAGTGTTAAAGCAATAAAAATCCGATATCAACAAGCATGAAGTTTACTTGTTCATACATTCAGTGTATAGGCAATTTTAAAATTCCCGCAAAATAACACCAACAAAATATGGCGTCTTGTTTGGAGGTCATGAAATAACGACCCCGAAACATCAAACAGACCGACACAGAGTTTCGCATCTGTCTTAACCCCACCACATCATTAATCTGTGACGTTACTATATAAAGATTTTGTTTAATTTAAATGTATCTGGTGATATCACTGTAAGCCTACTTGTTTATCCACTACTACATTTAGGTTTTTTTTCTTTCCTTCTGTTAGATTCAATCAGTGACTATTGACTTCGATTGTACTCCTCCTGTTTGAACTACACACACTTTAGCTTTTAATGTGTTTGGTAATATCAGATTTAAAGGTGTTTATCCTTCTTTTTGTTAGGTTGTTTATCTTGTCTTTGTCTGATCTTCGGGCATGGATATACAGGGTGGTCTAAAATTTGTCAACACCGTCACTATTTTAGTTATTATTGGAACTACAAAGTCGGTTAAATTAGCAAACTAGCAGTATTTTTAGCGCTGATTATGTTGGTTGAATCAGAAAAAGAATTAAACGTCGCGTTTTTAAGGCATTCACAAAAACTACATTTTCTTAAATGGAACACCTTATATATTATTAAACAAACAGAAACGCCAAAAACTGCACCAAAAACTTTTTAATTTATAGGACTTTTCACAACGTTGATCAACAGTTCTTGACCAGTTCTAATAATTATTATGACAATTAAACATAGTTCCGATCAGTGGCGGCTCGTGGTCAATCATACTGGGAGGTCAAAAATTAATTTAAAAAATAGGCATACTTAAAAAAATATAAATAACTCAAATCCACCCCAAAATTTTATACAATCTACAATTTTGTTCAAAATATAGCGATTTATTCGAAACATTCCCATTAAAATCTTTAAGGGATTTTCTATAAGCATTGTCTAGCTGTGTACGAATATCAACATTTCCTACGGTTGCAAAATTTACCGAGCATTTCATGTGTTCTGCAGACGAAACATGTTTTTTTATTTCCTCTTTTAAATGTTTTAAATCTCTGACACCGGATTTGGACTATAGCGAGTCTGACGAGTCTTTAGAAAATAATAAACAAACAAAACAGTAAAATACATTTGATACTTCACAACCACATAAGCAGTTAGCTAAATCGTACATTACCTTGCGAAAGTTTCGATGAACATCTTTATTTTTGTCTTTGCTAGTCTGTCATAAACTTAGTTCTGGTAAAGGACGACCATTTGCCTTGAACTCAACTAATTTTGTAAAATTAAGTTTGTTAGCACTTTTTAGTTGTTTAATTTTCTGCACTACCGACATTTTCTATTATAGAGCATGCACACGCGAATCAAAAATAGTATTTTTACAAAACAACACAACAATAGTAAAACATATCAATATAAATTCTTAAACTGATTTAAAACACGGGAAAATCGAATCAAAAATCGAGCGTAGTTGTACACCCTATTTGAAGTCAACGTAAACTGCAGGATCCGGCTCATGACCCAAAGTTGATTATTGTTTCGGACGTTCGCGTTTATTCGGGCGCTGCACGTTTTTCGAGTTTTTCCGGGTAGATCTAATTCAATGAGGACAATTCGCAACGCCAGCCCAAGGTTGAAGAGGATGAATTACGAACGACGGCCGATAAATTTTAAGTTATTGTACTTGCGACTTAATTACCTATTTTAATAAAACACGTAATAATGAATATTTTTTATATATTATCAAAATTTTTGGGAGGTCATTGACCAAATGACCATATGGACAAGCCGCCACTGGTTCCGATAGTTATCAATTTTGAAATAAATATTTAGGTCTTGTAGTTTTGTACCAGCAGGGCACTGGATGAAAAGTTGTTATGTTGTTAATTTCTAGAACTTTTCGTAACGTTGATCGACAGTTCTTGGGGGGTTCTAATAATCATTATGACACTTAAACAGGGTTCCGATAGTTATCGGAATGTATGTAAATTTTAGAATCGCGCATGCGCGGTGGAAACATTTGACTTAAAAAAGAAAACAGCTGATTACATTTGCTACTTAAGGTACATTATAAAATTGTCAGTTTGTTCAAATTTTGTGATTTCGGAAAAAAAATATGTACCTTGGCACTGTAGTTCTTTTTCATGCCTCACGTGTTTTATTATACAGGGTGATTTTTTTAAAGTGGTCATTAGAAAATTTTCCATTTGTGATTGTAGAAAAAATCGGAAAAAATTAATGCCGACGTTATCGACCATTCCGAATCTAAGTAGAATATTTTCAACATGGCGGCACTTCCGGAAATCGGTGTCAACTTTGCTAATTTAAATTGCAACCCCACATTTTCAATTTTGTTTCAGATCCGCGACGCGATTTTGAAGAAAAAAATGTCACATGTCGACCCTCATCTGCCATAGTTTTTGACTTATGTCAATTTTTCTTCAATATTTTGCAAATGCAAGGGTGTATTCAATAATTAATTACTCCTCAACCATTCAATATGGTCTAAACAGCACTTTGATATCCCAACTCGTTTGGGAGATACAGAGTGTTTTGCATTTTATGCCGTTTTCTTTAAAGCTTCATAACTTTTTGTTTGTAAATATTTTTCTTTTAACCAAAACATTTTTTGTGCATTTTTTTATATGCAATTCAATGGCGTACTCGAATTTATTCTAGCTTAATTCGTTTTCGAGTTACAGACCAAACATGCATTTTTTTTAATGGAAACCATAGTTGGCTATGACTCCATTGATTAGAGATTTTTTTTAGCTTTCTGAAAATATATGGTTTCACATATTTATCTCGCCAAATAAGGAAATTATAAACGATTTTTGGAAAAATACCTCTTGATCAAAGTCACCTATAAACTTTTGTTTACTGCGCGCATTCGTTGCTAGTTTTTTGACACTTCACGCAGTTGTTTCTTATAAATAAATAGCCGAAACATACAGAGATGTAATTAGATTTAATATTTCAAAGCTTTGCTTAAAATAATAATTCATTACTTAAATTAATAACTTTTGGCCATTTATTTATAAGAAACAATTGCGTGAAGTGTCAAAAACTAGCAAAAATGGGCGCAGTAAACAAAAGTTCATAGGTGACTTTGATCAAGAGGTATTTTTCCAAAATTAGTTCATAATTTCCTTATTTGCGGAGACAAATATATGAAACCATATATTTTAGAAAGCTATGGTTTCCATTAAAAAAATGCATGTTTGGTCTGTAACTCGAAAACGAATTAAGTTAGAATAAATTCGAGTACGCCATTGAATTGCATATAAAAAAATGCACAAAATATGTTTTGGTTAAAATAAAAAATATTTACAAACAGAAAAGTTAGGAAGCTTTAAAGAAAACGGCATAAAACGCAAAACACTCTGTATCTCCCAAACGAGTCGAGATAGCGAAGTGCTGTTAGGCCATTGAATTTGTCTCAAAAATCGGGCCAAGGGTCCCGACCACGGTTTTTCCCTATCAATTCGCGAAATACCTGAAACCCCCCAATTACATCGAAAATAGGACACCCTGTACATTCATTTACCATTGAGTTTCGTATTCTAATTTTATGGCTTTATGCGTGTATCTTCTTTTGCGTTTCTCATAATATTTAATTTTTGACATACGTATTTTTAAGTTTCAGTTTTATTCAATCTATCATTTATTTCTTTTATTCTCATGTTTTGTAATTCTTGCGAAACTTTGTTTCATCCACGATTCTTAAGTGGCTCAGGTGAATTGAAGATATTATCTATGGCTGGTTTTTTTTATGGATATTTCTTTTTGGTTTTTACCAAAATTTTTGGGTTGAAATAGAAGTTTTAAATTAACTTTATGTATCTGCTGGCTATTCGAAAGAACACCGCACTCATTATATGGAAAATCTATTCCGGTCAAATCAATTGGTTTAATGTTTAATGTTGCGTTATGTTTGAAAGAAAAATAGTAGGGTTTTACAAGATCTGTTAGTTGGTGACATTTGTGAATTTTGAATGACTTTGAAAGCTCCGTGAACAAAAATCTTCCAAATTTTTATTATATTCGTGTAGCTAAATTCGAGACGTGTTCATAATATTTTCGATGAACCTTTTCTTCGCCTTTTTCAAGATCATTCAAAACTCTACTTTTTTGTTTCAAACATTTTTTCAAAAAAATCAATACCTTTCGAGATTTGACTATTCGGCAGCCCGAATTTTTCATGTTTGACTGGTTATAACTCGATAAAAGTAGCTTTTTTTAAATCATGGTTTTTATGATGTATACAGGGTGAGTTTTTTTATACTTACAATCGCTATAATTTCTAAACAAATAGAATTTGAAGAAAAACAAAAACACGTCAATTTTAATATCGAGGGGTGCGATTTTTGACGTATTAATAAACATCCTCTAAGTGGTCGTACATAATGAGGAACTGTTGAAAAAATGTAAATCTTAGTTTAAAAATTGCTGACATTTTCCAACAGTTTAAGATAATGTTCACCAGTCAAGTTGCCATCTATAAAAACAGGACCGATAATGGTATTTCCAAGAATTCCTATCTAAACGTTAATTTTCTCGCTTCAATACCTACAGTTTTGTTTATTAACATGCCCATTTAAATAAAATGTACATTCATCGCTAATACAAATGTTTTTTAGAAGTAACGGATTTGCAGTAATTCGTTTGCACCTGCAATAATATTATTCATGACTTGAGCGGAGCGGTTATAGAAAACTTACTATTTCTTAGCAGTGATATTTCGCGATATACCGCACAATCGGAAATCGACGAATATACTTTAGCTACACCTTGGCTACTCGTGGCTGCGCGTGGGTACAGCGCGAACGCCAATTAAAACCAAAATTATCGCTCAGTGAAATTTCTGTATGAACGCAGTGAACATATTTATTATTCTGTGATTTAACGGTCTGAATCTTCATCTCCAAGCTTTGTGACGTTTTAATTATTTTACGATAGTTATTTGAGTTAATCCTCTTTTAGTAGCTGCCTGACGAGTTGACATTGTAGGATTTATGGCAAACTGTCCAAGGCTGATTTCATTCTCTAGCAACAGATCCTGTTGCATCGAATTTGGCAACCACCTGAAGCACATTCGCGTGACTTATGTTTCGATCGGGATTTATTTATTTATTCGTATGGTACATGTTAAATATTGTATTGTGATGTAAGTGTTATGATGGTGTAATTTTCACACGTTCCGCCGTAGTGTATGTCACTGTTGACAAAATAATAATTTGGGAATATATTTGATAGATGCAGATATGATTAGTCTTAATCAAAATGAGTCAATCAAACGTTTAAATACTATCATTCAAAAGAGTTGTTACCAACACGAATGCACAAAAATTGTCGAAAATAAAAAACTAAGTACGTCACTGAAATCCTTTAAAAATATCACCTTGTGTATATTTTTTTGGGTTTAATTATTATATATACATCCATAATAACTATGTATTACAATCATACAACCATAGGTTGTCTGCCTTCATTAAAACAAAGAAATTGATGTCTTTATAACAAGTGCTGGAAATGTCCTCCGCTAGCTACAACACAGCCCTCCACTCTTTTCCGCATATAAGATGGCTGTAGCTCGAAGAGGGTGTATTTAAGGACACATGTTTATAGGAAAAAAAAGTCTTATTTTCATCTCAAAAATAAGTCATTAAAATATTTGTACCGAATTTTTAAACATCCTGTATAATTCACGGTAGTGAAAATTTTTCTGTTTTGCAACTAATTTTTTTGTGTAATATATGAACGTCACTCACCCGAAAAGTGTCTTTTGTACTCATAACCTAAGATTACTAATTTCCCGGTTATTCTCGATGCACGGGAAGTTCAATTTACCGCACCGCGGTGTTTCTTTAGTTTCCGATGGAATAGGGAAATTTTTGTTAGGTTGGTATTAGTTGACAGCGCAAAGCAAATTGTTAAGCAATCGGCGGGACAGTGCTACCAACTCAAATTACTTGTAAACACAAAAAACTAAGCAGCTGTGAATTGATTTATTTATGAATTATTGCTACAGTCAGTCGTAACAAAAATAATATACCTAACTTTTTCGAAAAGAAATTTCCCGCATTAGCACTAAGCACCTACGGTGATGCGGCAAACAAAGTGCTCATGCGGGAAATTTAGCTTCTCGAACTCGTTTGGTAAATAACTATTACAGACCTCGCCTTCGGCTCAGCTCGAGTATCACTTTCGAATCTTGTAATGTAAATAATTATAGTTTGTGCCATACTTTAAATTCAGCATTGCACTTACGGGCTGCTGTATTGCTTAACGTACGCCTCAACCGGATTCTAAATGTGCAAACATTTCCCATAAAAAAGAAATTGCCCCATGCTGGCCGTGCTGAATCTGAAGTATAGTACAGATTATTTTTTGTTTTAAATATTTCTTAACACATGTTGTACGTGCCACGGCATTACTTGATGTCAATAACTCTCGTCATAAATGACCTACTGATCTTGAAATACGGATTAAAACACAATATTTTGTATTTAGTTTCAGATGTCGCACCTAAAGAAAAACAGTCCCTCGCAACTGCAAACAAACGAGGTCCAAAACGGAAATCCCAAGTGCCAACAGATTCAAACGTGAAGCGAAGTTGCTTAAGAAGCAATATCGAAAAGGTGAAGGCACCCCCAACAAAGAAACAAAAAGACAAGTTATCAAAATCTAGCGAAGACAGTTCCGACGATCCGTTCACCGAAGACGAGGTCGAAGAAGCGACACTGGAGGATACTGAGGATGAAGATTTCACACCCGTCAAGAACAACATCAATACGAAAACTCAAGTGAACGGCGAAAAAGATGCCGTCCTTTATACGAGTCCTAGAGTAAGGAAACCGAATCCCAAATTTCAAGATTTCATTATATCACCTAAAGTGCGTACAACTACAGAAAAACAAGTAAAGGAAAAAATTGAAACGCCCAAGGTTAAAACGAAGCAGAAAATAAAGAACGTTGTTGAAAAAGACCCGTTAGATATAGTTAATATGAAACCAGTCCCTGAAGGAAAAGATGAAGAAGTTGTTCGATCTTTCTTACCGGTGATAGATAAACCTAAAGTGCTTTACGATTCTGACGAGGAAACGGTTCGTACTATAAAAAATGGTAAATCTAAAACCACTAAGAGCGAGGTCAAAAATGTTTCGGCCGAGAAAAAGACCGAAGTTGTAATTGAAAAGCCGGAGGAAAAGTCAGATGAAAAGCCCACGGAAAATTCGGAAGATAAGTCAGATGAAAAACCAATAGAAAAAACAGAGGAAAAGCCAAGTGAGAAACCTAAGAAAGACGTACCCAATGATGAGCCGACAACACCTACTGATTTGCCAACACCGGATGCTACCGCTGACACCATAACACCCTTAAATATTACTCCTCCAATTATAAAGGAAAATCCTGAAAATGTAGAACCGCCAGTGACTACGAACAATGAATCGAAAGTAACGGATACCGATGTTAATAATTCCACGAGCTTGAAAAAGATGATCAATCACGCTGTTAGAAAATATACGAGAACGCCGAACGAAAGGAAAAGAAAAAACTTTTTAATGCAGTTGAATAAAAAAGATGACGTAACGTACTGTCTTGCGGAGAGTGAAGGTGTTTCTTATCGGACTAAATCTCCGAAAGCGAGCGACGTCGATTTTAACAAATTAGTGCGGACCTTAAAATCAGTTAAACTTCCAGCATCAAATTGGAAAATTCGTATTGTAGTTTCTCGACAACAAACAATAACTGAAGTTACGTTTACTAATAAAGAAGTAAACGAACGATGCGTTAAATTTTCTCGAGTTTTCACCGGTTACGTCATTACGTTTGGTAAATCTGTTGTTAAATTAATTGGGGCACCTAACAAAATTTCATCATATAATGACGTAACGATACTTTTAGATATAATTCACAATTTGTCATTGGACGATCCTATTTTACAATACGTTATTACGGATAAGGATAAATAATTTGGTCTTAGCGTTTCGATTGCTTTTAGAAATAATTTTTCTAATCTGTATATATATTCTGTAAATACATTTTAAATATGTAATAAGATGATAGTTTTTAATATATGCAGGTAATAATGATAGATTTTCTACTTATTACTTCACATCTAAATGGTTGGAATTTATTGCATAGTCACATTTTTTCATAAATCTTTATTTTTGAACTACCATGAAAAATTGTGTAATCTGTAGTTGGATCCAATGAGGCACATACAATTAGGGGTTGTGGACGTAAATAAATATTTAACTATTTGTGTATTGTTTTGTTTTCGTTACTATAATATTCAGTTTTTTGTTGTGTTTTTTAGAATCGGGTTTTTTGAAGTATGCGTTACTGAAAGTTGTATGAAATGAATTAACGCTCTAATTTTACAAATTCGCCACGTTGAGTTTTTAAAGAAAAAAAACTAAAACTAACTTCGATGGGTCGCTATTTTTATAATTTTGTAAATTCGATATGTATTACGACATCTAGTATCGACGAATCGTGCTAACGTAACACGTCCGAAAATCAATAGCATTAAAGCAATTTTGTAAATTATATGCTTACTGAAAACAATAAATTTGAAGGTAGAAAACCAAAAACATACATCTCTAATAGCAATGCTTCTAGTTTGCCTAGAATCAAGAATTTCGGGCAAACAGTAGACCTTTTTACTTACCTTTTTTAAATCATGCATTTAAAATTTTTTTGTATATAATAAAAGGCAATTTTTTAGTTGATCTTGTATTTGGTAGGTATATTTTTATGATCCGATTTTAACATCTATTTTTTGTGTGACCCTATCATGTAAATTGTAAGTGATCACTTTCTTTTCAATAGCTGCATATGGACATTTAATTTCCAATATTGGATATTCACCAACGATTCCATCTGGTGGTATGCCATCGGCGCCACCTAACGAAGAGTATATCCATTTCTGTTTGTACAAACGCATAAAATGACCAAGTTATTTTTATTTTTGTTTGGATTCAATTAAAATGAGCAGTAAATCTAGTGTCAATTATTGTGTTGTGGAATTCCAAAATGCGTTCCTGAATTTCTAATTTCTATTGCTCATCTGGTTTCATATCTTCCATTTTAAAATATTAGGAAAGGAAACTCTTCAATGCATACATAACTCATGACAGTGGGTTTTTGGATCTTTTAGAATACTTTACATAAATTATTAATATATTCATTCAAAATGTGTTGCATATTTACAATTTACAAACTCCTACATATAAGGGTTTTTCAATAAGAGGTTTCAATTTGAATAGTCCGCTATCTAGGCAGCGGTCATCTTATTTTGACAAAAACAAAAGTAAAAACTACGCCATTACTAAAAATGCGAGAATACATGCTTCAACAACACATTGAAATTGTTAAAACAGAAATGGTGAAAATTTTATTTCTCAAAGAGGTGATCATAATTGGCTCCCAAGATCTTGTGATTTAACATCTTTAGATTTTTGTCTTTGGGGCACGTTTTTTTTAATCCACCTTTCTAGATTTACCTGTGCTGCGCGCACCGATAGTGGACCAATCAATTAACGTTTCTCCTTGCCCTATATTCGCGTCAAAATTAAGTCGTAAAACTGGCAATCTTCGAAAGTCCTCAGAAACAGCTCAGATTTTGATCATTTTTTTTAAATTTTAGGTTTTTATATTATTTAAAATCAGAAATCTTTACTTATTTTTGTTGTTTTTTTATATAGAAAAAATTTTTTAGCTTTTATTAACGCTAAAAAATAATACTAACGAAGTAATTTTTCAATTTTTGTTTTTAATTTTAAAAAAAGAAAATTTAATTTTCAATATTAATTTGTGTACCTATTAAAAACTTCATCTTCTTCAAAGTGGTGGATGATTGTCGCAGTCACTTCCACTGCATCCAATGCAGGCGGGTGAGAAATGCAAACTACTTTTTCTGCAGCCACACGCTGAACCGCACCCTGTTTTACAAGAGCAAAATATAATTTTCAAGATCTATTTGTCAACCCCAATCTTCGGGAGATATTAACGCATTATTTTTCCATTGTTGAACTTGAAGGTACACCCTTTTAAAGTGTTGTTTTGCTGCATCCTATGTTGGTGGTAATGAGCTAAGTTGTACGCTTTTGTTCTTTGAAGCTAATGCTATAAAACGCTCATATCGCAGTTCATTTAAGTTTTGGCAGTTTTAGCACCATACATGATGAGAATACAATAAATACCTCAATTAAAAAGTATTTCTTCACTTTGTTCTTGAACCATGAAAGTTTCACTGCTGCACGTAATTTCTGATCATTATTAAAAATTTAATAAAATTATTTTCCCTTTTATTATAAAAAGCAGATGTAGTATCACATCTAGTGAATTCATGAATGAAAAGAGATGATTTTTGTAATATTTGAATATTCTATTAACATGGTTTTTGTTGAATAAACTCGTTGTAAAACATTATTTTTGACTGGTTTTAAAAAAAATATTTTTTTATAATCAGGTGGTAAAACCATCAATATCACTATAACATCAACCACATCATGGAAGGAACTGGATTGTACAACTAAACGATCTGCATCACTTTCTGCTTGACTCCACTCAAAATTATTTTCAGTCAATTTTTTGCAGAAAAGAATTATAAATCTATTTTTATTTTTACTGTTTCCTAAAAATTTCTCTTTAGTAGTATTCAAAGGCATGTCTTCTTCAAACAAATCATCGATTGAAGTATTACTATCTATTTCTCTCAAACGCTTTAGTTCCATCATTATTGTATTAATCCAAAACAACTTATTTAACGTTGGTACCATTTATTACGTAAATATCTGATTTACTTTATTGTTGAAAAATATCAATAAATTTTTAATTTATTTCCCATTTTATTCTATGAAGTAAGATACCACCATCGATAATGTAAAAAAAAATTGTAACATCCATTTCACATTGTTCAAAAATATCGTATAGCGTTGATTTCGTTGTTTTCCTCATTCCAGCGTTATCAAAAGCGAAAGAGGATAGGGAACCAGCTCGTAGTTAAAATATTGACGAAGTTCATCATTACTTTTTCTCAAAATGCATCATCATCATAAGCGTTGAAAAATTAGATTTGGATCCACAGCTTCAGTATTATTAACTTTAATTTTGCTACTCATGCTCAATAAAGAGTCGTATCCTTTATTGTCATTTTTATATCTTTAAAATTTAAAAATTTCATTTTTTTTTTCTCAAATTAATTCCTATATCATATGGTTTCGTTACCTACAATTCCAGTGGAAATTGCTATCACTTCCTGTACATCTGGAAAGGGGTTGTGAATGTAAAAAGTTCTTCAATTTTATATACTGCTGAAGAATCTTCACTTATTCTGCTATCACTATCGGCAATATGATGGTTTAGATAACTGTCTTATCGATGCAAAGTAATTTTATGGTGATGAAATACGAAAATTCAACTACGTCACGTATACACGTAACGCGTGCAAATTTTTATGATATAAAATTGAATTATTACTAACAACTGTACTTTTAACAACTATTCCAAATTAATACACGAATAATTTTTTTTAAAGAAAATTACGCAAAAACGTGTATTTCCTTATAACATATACCTACATATTGTTTAAACAATAGAAATAATTATTTTTCTGATTTTGATTAATATAAAAAAAACTAAAATTTAAAAAATTATCAAAATCGGAGCTGTTTCTGGGGACTTTCAACGAAAAAGCTTCATCGACCGCATACTACACAGGTATTGAAATTCAGCCCACGGTGAATGCACGCATCCAACTAGCTATCTCATTTTTTTCATAGTGTTAGTGATAAAGATGCTTCTTTTCAATGGCAGGGGCGGGACCGCGAGAAAATTGGATTATAAAAAAAAAGAATACAATGTAGTCCTTCACTTGTGATGCAATGAATATTCGAGACAGATTCGCAGAATATTTCAATTCACTGGAAGGACTTGTTCCTTGGCAAGATGAAAATGGTTCACACAGACCGAAGGCAACTTAAATAATATGTATATGTTAGTGTAATATGAGAAAGAACTTAATTAAATAAAATTACGATGCATTATTACTAATTACCCGGTATTTTCATTTCGCTAGAAATTTCTTCTTTGGCATTTTTTTTTCATTTGTTGATTGTGATAATAGACAATAGATAAAGAAGTGCATAAGCACGAATTATATTTATTAATTGTTCTTCATTAATTTTATTTAATCAAAAACAAACACAAAACGGTGTGATAATATATTATCAATAATACAGAAAGGAATTAACGCAACTGAATAGTAAAGGGGGCTGTGGAGCTACAGAAAAATTCGCTCAGTGAGCAATCCAATTAATTCGATCCGTTATTCTTTCTTGATATGATCAAGAAACGTATCTAAAGAAGGATGATTCTTCTTCTATATACAGGGTGTTAAAAAAAGAGTGTAAAAGATTTCAGAAGATAATAGTATGAACCGAAATAAGCAGAAAGGTCTTAATAAACATGGGTCCGCAAAGTAACGGTTGCGGAGATATGGAATGTTTTACGCTTTTTAGCACATTTTGTTATTTAGATGGGTAGGAAGGGCGAGACCTGTTTTATGGCCTTCAAGATCGCTTGATCTGAACCCTCTAGATTTCTTTGTTTGGGGATATTTGAAGACATTAGTGTATGGTACTCCTGTAAATAGCCTGGGAGAGCTGCAGCTACGGATTAGTCAAAAGTGTCAAGAAATCCAAACCAAGGAGGGTGTTTTCAAAAGAGTTCGAATATCGTCGAGACGAAGATGTCGTGCCTGCTTGGAAAGGAGGACATGTCGAACATCTTCTGTAACTTTGTTTTTTGTTTCTTGAAAGCTTCCTTTGTCGGTTTATTCCTAATAAAATAAAATGTTTGAAAAACGAATAGTGGTCCTTATCTGCGCAACCGTTCCTTTGCGGACCCATGTTTATTAAGACTTTTCTGCTTATTTTGGTTTATACTATTACCTCCTGAAATATTTTACACTCTTTTTTAACACCCTGTATACGATTATACTATTATCCCGACTTATCTCATACGCGAAACTTGGCAAGGACCGATACCATTTCAACACAGACCAATCGCGGGAGATGTTTTTGTTTCAATCCTACCTCTAATTTTCTTTTAGTGGATTTATAATAAAGGTGCCACAAGAATTTGAACTTCTGTGTAAATTGCGTTTTCAGTATGAAAACAAATCTTATAGATGTTAAATCCTTCCGTAAAAACTTTTCAGAAAATTTGTAACCCGTGAAATTAACAATTTATATATAAACATAAAATTCTACACAGTATTTACTTTCATAAATATTAATTTTGCATTCTAAAGTCATCCATTTTCGGTCCCTTTGTATTCAAACCCCTCTGGGCTAATATTATTTTCGATGTCAAAAATTTCGATTCAAAAATAGAAAATAAGTCGAAGGTATTTTTTTAATATAAAAACGAAGAATAAATATATTAACGATTGTGTTTATTACGCCCGAAACGTATGGAATCCAGGTACATAAATAAGGCAAGTTGATCTTAAAAAATTGGGCAACATTATTTATCCCTAATTGCGGGTAAAACATTTAGTACAATTACACGTCACATGTAATAATAAACTATTTCTAAAAAGGAACAATTATATTTACAATATTTTAGCTTACATAGCACATAAATAATTAAAAAAGTATAATATAAAATACCTATGTACAAAGTCAAAAAAGGAAAATAATTTATGTAAATTACCTATTATGTTATAATTACAATATTCTTAACAAAAAACGTTAATACCTTTCAATTAGAAAAACTTTATCATTAGCTAATCTAGATCTGATGAGTACATTCAACCTGTGTTCTTTTTAATTTGTTAAAAGTTAGGGAGTTGCTCAAAATTAAATAAAAAATATAATGATATATAACTGTTTATTGACCCTAATCGGCAGTAGATTTACTTGAACTTCCAACATCGGTTGCCTCTGTTGTTTGTGTGACTCTTACAAAGTTCGCCGGATTCATTACTCGAGCAAACACTTGTCTTCCCTGAACACCTACTTAAAACATTCATTAACATGCGTCATCGGTTTAAATAAATGCTAAAATTACCTCTCCCTGATTGTGTTTGGGCTATAGGAACAACTTAAGCCCCTGCAACGTTTTTATATTTAAAGGAGTACCTTGAAAACCAACAGGCAACAATATTTGCTGAGTTATAATTTGACCTTGATTTTGACTCGCCAATACAACTCTATGGGTATTTGAAGTTCCGCCACTTTGTAATCTTACAGTTTGCCCTCCTAATACAATTTGATTGGTGGCACCAGTAGGATTTTGCGGTGTTAAACTGACCGTTGTTGGTTTAATGGCGTTACCCAACACAACTTGCGAGGTCTGTTGCATTTTGAGAGGTGGGCTTAGAATAACTTGAGCACTTTGTTGGTTTCCTATGTTCGCTGTACCACTTGGGTTCTGTTGCGATAGACTAGTTGCCGTTTTTTCCGTGTTTGAAATTATCACGTTCGGACTATTGTTTGCTTGAGCTTGTATGATGATATTTTGCCCTTGAATGTTTTGAAAGGTACTACCTTTGCTTGTAATTAATACTGGTTTACCGCCTATTTGGGCCAAATTGATGTTGGCCGCGTTCACCATTCGAATAGTATTGGGATTCGTCGAAACGTTTATTCCAACGGGTTTCGAAAGTGCTATGTTTTTATTCGAGATTGGTACTTTTAAAGAGTTCTGTGACGGAGCTACTAACATTTTGGGTTGCACTACTTTCTGCCCCGCTACGTTTTGGGTTACAAACTTAGCGCTGACTAATTGTTGAGCAATTTTGGGTATAAATTTGGACGAGATTTGTGTTTTGGCGTTTGTTTTTGTAAGAGGTTTCGCAACAGTCACTGTCGAGGTCGCAACTGTTGTAATTGGCGTTGTAATTACTAATTTGGGTTGATTGCCTAGTGATGTGATGTTTGACGTCGCGACGGTGAACTGCGCAACGGGACTTTGTGAGTTCGTTGATGCCAGCTGGATTAAATTTGGTTGACCACCTTTTGTACCGGATATTCGTAGAGTTGTTCCTGTAAGCATACGTAAAAATAGAGTAGGAATAGTTTTAGAAATTTAGGTTTAGGCACCTTGGGGCAAACTGCCGTGTTGCTTTTGGTGAGCCAGTAAACTTTCGACGGATATAACTTGGCCGGCTGCGTTGGTTAGTACTTTAGCCACTAAGGGAGTTTGTGATGATGTCATGATGGGCTTCGATGACACACCGTCTGAAATTATTAAATTAAAATATAATTATGCAAAATCATAATGTCCATCCAAAAGTGTCCCAAACGAAATGCTCATTTGGTATTTTTTTTGCTTGGTTCTTAATTCCAAATACACGACAGTTCGAACGGAAGAATTCCGAACAACCAAACAAACAATTTCCTATGGCCAGAATATACAGGGTGACCCAGGAAAATGTAATAGGTCCGCAACTTTTGCTATTGAAGATATCGTGATGTGGTTTTCACTACCAAGTAAGCACACTTTTGCTGCACATTCTAAAAATATTTTATTATATGCATAGTGTTCCTATACAGAGTGGTAAAACAAAACTTTGTATTTGTTAATGGAACACTCTGTAAATATTTTAACTTCGATTTTTACATAATTAGTTTTAGAATAAAAAAAGTAATGAAATCTTGTACAGAAGATTATACCAACAGAGCGTACAGACTTTTGATTCTCACTATGTAATAGTACCCTGAAAATCATTTTTATATACAAGGTAGCGTAAACTTCTGGCATTGGAGGATAACATCGTTGGGAAAAAATATAACTTTCAAAATTTGTCACAATTAGTACAGTTATGGAGTACACATTTTAAAAATATTTTTGATTATACAGGGAAACACCGTATTTTCTTCAAGGTTCGAAAAGATCTCATCAAGAGCTTTAAAAATATAGCATGTCAATGTATTGTACACGGTATCTTAGAAGGTACAGCTAATTATCAGTAAAAATGATACCTACTTTAACAGTATGTTACAAAGTAACTTAAATAATTTAACATATATTTTATTAACATATTATTTTCATGTCATTAGCTGTGTTTAATGTTAATTACTTTTGTTATATTATTAAAATGTACATTCAAAACTTATACTAAATATCCTCTAATGTCAGAAGTTTGCGTCACTCTGTATATAGGAATGATATTCAGTGGACTATTATATAGTAAGAACCAAAAAGTCTACAATTTTAACCCAAAACCTACAAGTAATTTTAAGGAAAAATTTAAGATGCCCAAATTCATTTAAAAATTTTGAGATATTGCTTGGTTTGAATTTTGTTTCGTCCTGTATTAATGAAGTGTCCGATAATAAATACTAAACACAGCTGATGACATAGAAGTAACATGTTAATAGAAATACATGTTAAATTACTTTAAGTTATTTTATAACAGAATGTTAAAGTAGGTGCCATTTTAACTGATAATTAGCTATATCTTCTAAAATACCCTGTTCAATATATTGACATGCTATATATTTTTAAAGCTCTTGACGAGATCTTTCCGAACCTTGAAGACAATACTGTTTGTTCAATTTAAAAAAAAATGTTAGTTTATGGTGCTACGACTCTTTGGAACACCTTGTATAATCCAAAATTTTTTTTAAATGTACAGGGTGTCTCATTTTGGATGCTATTATAGGGTATTTCGGAAAGTATACCACATATCGAAAATCTGACCAAGCACTCGCGAGCTCATTTTTGAAGAAAATAACAATGGTGGATTCAACTCATGGCTATCTCGATCGGTTTCGAAGCTACAGGGTGGTTTTCAGATTTCGACCATTTTCAAAATTGCCTGTAGCTCACTTTTTTATATAGAATCCATGGCGTAAGCAGATTTTTATTTCAAATTTTTATTATTACGGTACAGTATAACGTTTAATTTTTTTAAATAGGACACCTTATATATTTTTACATAATCTCATTCAGTTTCACACAAGCTTCTCAAAAATATACAACACTCCATATTTATTTTCAATATTAAGTCCAATATTTGTAATTTTATAAAAAAATATATTATTTATCCTAATAGGCTCCGACTATGAAGAAGTTGTTCATTATTGCAAGTAGGCTGCTGTCAACGAGTAAGAGGTTTGACGTCCTGAATGAATATTTTCAGGAAACAGAAATGGAAACAAAGTTAATATCAATGCAGGTGTTCAAATAAGCCACCATTCGCTGTATACAAAATAATCATCGGTTTTCTATGGACAATAACTTATTGACCGAAACGCTTAAATATCATGTCTTCTGGTAGGTTTGACTCTATATGGTATAATTTGTTGGCTAACAGAACTTTTCAATAGACTTCAGAATAATATACCATGCTGATAAATTCTTGATCTGTGAAATTAATTTTAGTGTCGAGCAAAAATGAACAACAATAACAATGTATGTATGTGAATAAAAATTCGACTATTTATTAAAATTCCAAGTTATTCTAAAATTTTTTGTGGGTAGTTTTTTAAAAAATATCCTTGGTCTACTGGGGAGTGATTTATCAAATGTGAGCCTTTTTGTAACAAAAAACTGAATAATGCTGAAACGAAGAGCTGGACCCATAGTTTTGTGTACATATTTTCGGGGTGTTCTATTTAAAAAAAACACACAACTTTGATTCACCACCAGGTATAGCAACACTGTATATAATGAAATCCAATTACCAATTACATATCCCTGGGTCACCCTGTATGTGTGAAGAATCGCATGCGGCTGCCACGCAACCATATAAACTATGATGAATGGTGTTTCCCTCTAAACAAATGGATGTTGATTGCATGGACAGCTTCATTGAGCAGAAATAAAAGATGCAACTAGATATCTTGCTCGTAAGTAAATTCAGTGAATTAGAAGCATTGGCAAAGGTAATCCAGCGTAATCGTAATCTAAGAGAATGAGCGTAATTCTCCAAATGGCTGCAAACGTTTTATAAATTAAATTAAATAACAAATTAAAATTAATTAATACATTTTTTAACAATAAAATTCTTGTTTTTATCATTTCATAAAATAAGGGATGGCCTCACACGCTTTAATCTGTTTAATCCATTCATGGCTACTCAGGTTAATAAAACTGAAGAACGTTATCCACTACAATAACTTTTGCAACCACTCTCAATTTTTGTTTGTCATGAATAGAGGCCTTAGTAAACATAAATTTTGAAGCACAGTGAAACAACAATTTAAATACCAGCACCATTTTTAATCGAAATTACGTTATATACTGTGACGTTGATACATCAATATTTCACATTTTAAGACGTCTGTAAAGTTGGCACCCTCACTTTGTGCAAATTGAAAAATAAATCAATCATAATTTAGCACTAATCCAGTTCTAATTTGTACCCCAAAAACTAGAATTTGTATCAAAATAGATTCACTGTAAACCGATTTTTGAAGTGGGGGTGCTAACATGAGCTCAAGCTAGCACCCACACTATGTGAAGATCAAATTTTAACAACACAACTAAACGCCTTGAATTAAGCACTAATTTGTACCCACGGTGGTTTTTCCATAATCTCAATAATTCGTTAATAATCAATTTTTTTTACTGCCATGAAATTATATTGGATTTGAAATCAAATGCATTTAAATTTAAAATTTAATTGTACCCCCGCACATTTTTTAAATGTAAGTCAGTTTTTTAACCCTGGCAACAAACTATCGTCAGGGGGCGGCAATTTTTATTGTAATTGTACAAATTCAGTAACAACATTAAACAATTGCAATAATGGGATTGTATCCCCGCACATTTTTTATATGTTAGTAACTTTAGTCCAGTCCTTATAACCGTATAAGCCCAATTAACACACTTTTCCTTATGATATATCCAACCTCGGCTTCTAGTGCACCGGTATAAATGTCAACATAAAATGTTTAGTACTGTACCCATTTCTATTAAAAAGGTACATATTTAAAAAAAAAATAGTTTATACAGGGTGTTTAGTTTTCGCTGGGCAGCATAAAGTTACACTTTTTTAAATAGCAACCCATCAAGTTTTTTATTCTGTTTGATGGAGACTTAATTTAGATAAAAAACATTTTTAAATGGATTGCGGTGTTGCCATTTTAGAGCAATTTCTTTAAAAATTTAGCACCAGAAAGAAATTGTCGCAAAACTAAGGTTTTTGGAAATTTGGGAATTGGTTTTTTAAACTCACAGATAAAAGTCAGAAGTGTTTAAATTTTTGTATGAAAGCACTAATTTTCAAATTTTGCAAGTTGCTGAAACTCATTTAATTTAAATGGCACCTTTGATTTCTTTCAACATAAGAACATTATTTTAATCAAGTAGGCTTTGTTTAAATCAAACAAAATATTAATTTAACAAGAGTTCAAAATTTTGGCCATTCACCTCGTGTTTTATCGTTATGTTAAAAGGTTACGTCATTTTTCATACAGGATGTTTCACGTTTTTTGTTACGTTCGTAGTAAGCTAAAATACATTATTTAACGCAGCTCACAATATTTAGTGTTTAGGATCAAATAATTATCATCAAAATGTAAATAATTTCATAAATGTCATTTTGACTTCCGAAATTTTAATAAATAAACAATTTCAATATTAAATAGAAGTAGTGAACTATTCTGGCCAAACTCCAAAGGTACATCCTGAGATAGTTTTTGCGCTCTTTTCGAATATGGAAACAAACATTTTAAATTCGATAATACAGAGTGTTGTTTTGGGGGGTGATCAAATTTGTAAATATCTTGTGAAGCAGGGCTTGAATTTTCTTTTCTATGAATATCTTAATGGGTTGATCATATTATGAAAAATGTGCAGCCCAAATATTAAACAAATATACAGGTCGGATCATAAGTTATAAGCCATTAAAGAAATGGACCAAATACATAAAACACCCGTATTTCGGTTATAAAAAGCGGTAGATCAATCATATGGGGGTATTTTAGAATCACCTAGATGCCCCCTACCTGCAGTTAACATATAACCGTTTCCCAATGAAACACCCTGTATCTACAAATTTACAAAAAATTAAAGGCACTAGAAACCGATGCCGGAGTAATGGCGATACACTTTCTCTGTCCAGTGCTTTAACAAATTGTTTGATGAGCCTAGTTTATATGTAGTGGGAGAAGAAGGATATTTTTGGGATCTACCAAATTTATGTTTTTGATGTTTTTCGAGCCAGGAGTAAGTTTTCCTCTTGTAGGCCACTTATTTTTAGACTTTCACGTGCTCCATTATCTTCAAAAAACGCAAAGAAATTTCGAGTATCCACCTTGTTGCCCAAGTAACATACCCAAAATCTTTAACTCACCACAAACTAACCAAAGGTGCTCTTTGTATTTAATTTTGTTCCTTCATATGCAACAGGGATCGAGGCATAACTATTGCCATTATGGAGAAGCACTCCCTTAAGACTTCTTTAAGAGGAATCTATAAACAATCTCCATTCTGTCTCAACACATCAAAAAGCCTTCTTGTTTAAAATATAGGAGACATTCCACTTCACGATTTCGATACCAAGAGAATTGCGTTCCAAAAGCAAGCAAATATTTTGTACAAAACCGAGAGCCTAGCAATTCGGCGGACTTTTTAAAAAGCCCTAGATCTCGAACCAAGTCATTGAGTTCGGTCTGTGTAAAGAGTTTTGGTATTGAACTTCGGAGGTATATACGAGCTACTACTGCTAGAAGAATCACCAGCTTGTATTTCAGACGGGTCAGAATAATAAATTATTGACATATTATTTTACGTGAATGCGTTCATTTAGGTCAAAAAGAATCAAAATCCGTCCGTCCGCTCAGCCCGCTGCGTCCTGCCCATAAATCAGTCTCAGTGAACGATTCAAGACGCACTGACAGCTGGCGGACTGTCCATTACAATGGAAGACGGTGCATTGATTACGTTAGTAGAAAATTATGAGGAACTGTATAATCTTAAACACCCTAAATATAGCGATCAGCAAAGGAGGATAATATTTGGGAAGAAATTGACAAAATTCTTAAACAACCTTTTCAAAATATCATGAATCCAAAATCGTTTGCGTTTCTTTTTCTTCCTGCGCTCTTCTTTGTCAATTAACAAACAGCTAACCACTACCATTTCAGTTTCACTGTCAGTTTCTCTCATTTTGATACGCTCGATTGAAAAGAAACAAAAATAATATTTAAACTCGTTTTGCGGTTCATCAAACCCGACTGACGGAGACAATCTCGAAAACTTTAATGGGTATTGGTTTTGAAACCATGCACATCTCGGCGTACACTAGTTTTTGTTTATTAGTTTTCATCATGATTTTTTAGTTCCTGCCAAATCATCGCAGTTACAACAAAAGGTAACGATTGAGTATTTCCTTTGATCCACTTCCTTAAAAACTTTACGAACGAACGACGTACCCTATTTGGAATTCACGATTTACTTCCATGTTTGAGTGGCATCCCAAAGTAGGCATTATATGTTTTTTTTAACAACTTTGTGGCAAATCTTTCACAAATGAAACTAAATGAATTAGGATCATTTTTACATGATCTGTCCGACATTTCAAAATTTTTTCTCAATGGTTATGAAATTTTAAAATGCAAAATGACGACAAACTTAATAATTGACATTTGACGTGACAAAAATAACACAATGTTATTATGACGTTCAACGCTGCTTAAATTTATCAAAAATACCCAAACAATTTAACCCATGCTGACCGGTGTTATTTGAACTTAAATTGCCTAGCCATGACGGGAATTTTGAGTGATTTGCGTTGTGGGTTGTAATGAAAGGTATAACATATAATCTGCTGGGTTCAATTCCATTATTGCGCTTGAATCATGTTTTTGCTGAATTTCTGCCTTAGAATAAAAATGGCCGCCCCCTGACGGCACTTTGGGGTAATTTGTTGCCAGGGTTATAAAAACTGACTTACAATGACCAACATATAAAAAATTGCGGGGGTACAATTACATTTTTAAATTCAAATGCATTTGATTTCAAATCCAAATGTAACTTCACACCGGTAAAAAAAGTATTATTAAACAATTATTGAGATTATGGAAAAACCATCGTGGGTACAAATTAGACTTAATTCAAGGTGTTTAAGTTGTGTTGTTAAAATTTAATTTTGACATAGTGGGGTGCTAGCTTGAGTTCAAGTTAACACCCCCACTTTAAAAATTTATTTAGATAGATCAGTTGGATAATAATTATTTATTTTATTATTTTAATTTATTAAAGTTGAAGTAATAAAAATGTGTTGCATTTTAACCCATTAACGCCCGCTGTCCCCATATGGTGACAGCATGAAAAACAAACATCTAGAGGACTGCAGCGAAATATTATATGGTACAAATTAATGGTAAAGTTGTTGTTTAACATACCATGAAGTATAAATGACACCTGTGAAGTATTTACTTAATGTTATTGGTCATCAGTTTAGAAAAAAAATATTATGGGGTGTTTTTCAAATATAAAAAAAATCAGTGGCTCAGAATTTACTTATTAGGCATGAGTGAATATATTTTTACAGTGCTAATATTCGAATTATTCTTCTAAGAAGTCAAAAAAAATATATTTTATAGTGTACAACTCATTTGGGCACATTGGGCGGAAGCGCGATTATTTCTCGACACATCAGTAACGTTACTCTATGAAATTTTGTTGCTTTTTGTGCAGGCATCAATGTACGTTTCCTATTTTCCAGAAATTTCTACTACAAATCTCTATTCACATGTAAAATTACGCTCTGCATTGAAAGTAAGGGTTTCAGAGACTATCATTTTTAATTTTAAATAATTTTTAAAAATAATAAAATTTTTTGAAAACTAACAGTTTGTCACATTGTCCCTATTTGAGTACGTGTAGATACTGGATTTCGACTATTAATTGCATTTCATATGGAAAAATATTAATGGATTATCAAAAATTTGGAAATTCACTTAAATATTTAAGTGGTGTCTCTTTCTGTTTGACTGGAAGTAACAATACATTTTGATTTGCACATTAAACAGTTTGTTTAACATCTTTCGTTTGACCATATTATTTTTGTATGATGGGAATCCTATTTAGTATTTTTTTTTGAAAATAAAACTTTCATTTACTTTTTTAAATTTGTTTTAAATTATAATAATCAGAAAAATCCTATACAGCATTTTACGTATTTATTAAACATAATATTTATAAACTGGATTGTACCAACATTTTTATAAGCGTTCATAAATAAATCCAAGGTGTTAAAAATACCTACGAGGGTCATGCGCCTTATTATAGTTCTCGCGACGCAAGGTTTAATACCTACGATTGAATGGATGCAACCAAAACTTTCAAATTTTCATAACTTTCTCATAAAATGTAAAATATAAATTTGACACAGCAGGGGTTTCAAGACAAAATCACGTGAACACCGCTTCACATGTTTGCCGCGGTAACTATAGTTTAGATTAGAAAACTTTATTTTCATTTAAAATTTCTATGATTTTTCTCTGCGTGTGATTGCCTTACCGAATCAACCTTCGTGAGTAGATTAACTACCGGAAATTTGTTCTTATGGATATAAATACGTAATTGCCCTCGGGTTGCGCTCGGATTAATTACTACGTTTTGGGATGCATTCTAAAAATCAATTCAGTTGGGAGACGTGAATATTTATTTATAAAATAAAACATCAAAATTTCTAATTTTGTTAATTATTCTAAACTCTTAAATTTTCAAATTCGTACATAAAGTAAAAAGTTTATATGGTCATACTGGAACAAAAAATCTATTTTATAAGTATTGCCCATTGACATAGGAGTCTTACTCTAAACAGAAAGTGAAGCCGAATACATAACGAATATGTATGTAATTCTAACATCACACAAATTAAATTTTACAAATAGACTTAAGCTTAATCACAATTTAAAACCTAAAGTCTGTATACTATTGGCGCGGAGTAATAAATCATAATTGCTTGAAATAATTCATTATTTTCTTGTGAAAGCGGTACTTCTACGGTTAAGTAAAAACCAATAAATTCTAACCAAAATACGATCATTGTGCCGCTCTTGCAGCATATCGACCCACCTAGTGTCTGAGAACAATAGTTTAATCTGTGTAAACACGTTGCCATCAGCCCAGGTACTGACGAAACGAGAATCATAGCCGTAGATGTGGGTATTATACCCAGATACAAAAATAATGCTATATAATACGTAAGAAGTAAAATTTGTAATGTGATCTACTATATAAATAAAATAAATAACATATAAAAGTAGATTTTACTATTACAATATATTTACCTACTAAAAATATGATTTTCCAAAGGTATCAGGTACCTATGCCACTGCAATACGGGAGATTCAATAATTTGACAGGTTTATTACTCCGCGCCAATAGTATACTGAGTATAGTAACTAATCACAAACAAAAAATTAACAGCTAATGTCTCCAAACGAAGCTTCAGTTTGTAATGTAGAAAGTTTAAGTAGCGGCATATCTACCCTATATCTAAGAGTTTGCCGTAATTGATCGGATTTTTGAGAAAAATTGATTGGTAATTTGATTTAAAACTTTTGACGTACTACATTACATAAAAATGTTTACTTTAGAAGTTTTGTTCAGTAGTAGGAGGTATTCTAGTATTTCTTTTTTAAGCGTCAAGGAAAGTGAATATATTCGTTTCGCGTAAAATTGCACATCGTTCTGACACTAACAAATGCTCCGCAACTTCAAATTTTTGATAGAAAAACTGAAAAAAAACTGTTTTAACAAAGTAAAACACTTTAATTCAAATCCGTCGCGCGCTCACTCCCTTAAATAGCTTTTAAGACTAGAATTAAAAAAAACTTGTTCGAAAAAGAGGTAAAGGAAAATTCCATTTTAGAAAAAAAAAATAAAAATAGAATAGAATATAGATCATAAAAATTACAACAATTTTTTTCCCATAACTTTTTTGTATAATTATTGTTAAAACATATAGGGTCACGTGATTATCATATCTCAATAATTACTTATCGGATCAAAAAATGTGTAAAATAAATATTTTTGCAAGAATTCCAAAATCTATATAGGTTAAACGCCTTTTTGGTTGGACAGATTATGCCCAAAATATGCCAAGTTTCATAAAACAATGGAATCAGTGGTTTCTTAGATAACGGAGAGACGGACGGTCTCCAGACAAACATTTCTTTTGCTTCATTATAACTCTAATTTTATTATTACTATTATTAAATAAGAATAAAGGCTGAGGACTGAACCTGTGGCAGCCTATATAAAGAAAATATAAATAAGTAAATGACTATAAAAATTAAATTAACATCAATTCTATTTTTGAAAACATTAACTAAAGATGATCCTACTGTTTCTTCGCATTGGTCATTCCAGGAATGAAACACTCGATTTGTAAGGAATGTTTGTCTTTGAACGCACTTGAATTGTTCCTTTTTTAATTTTAATACATCTCCACGAAGGCGAGAATCAGTGTTCAGAACTAACATTACACTTAAATTTCCATAATTAAATTTAATTATGCGAAAAGTGAATATGAGGTCATCACGCAAGCGTCGATCAGAAAAATATAGTAAGTTCGCCAATTTTAGTCTCTTAGAATACGGTGGTCGTGTAACTCCAAAGCATAGTCTAGTAGCCCGACGTTGAACATTCTCTAACATGATTTGTTACAAAAATTAAAAAAAATTTAAATTACGTAGGTAAAGTTGGCAACCCACTTTGTGCAAATTGAAAAAAAAACGATGTCAATTTAGCACTAATTTGAACCAAATTAGAAACCACTATGTCAAAATCAAATTTTAACAACATAATTAAATACCTTGAATTAAGTACTATTTCCCAAAAAAAGAGGAATGGTATTATATAGTAATCAATAACGTGCCACCAAAATACACAAATACTCATATTATTCAGTACGTTAACGAAAAGCTGGGTGTAAGCGATTTTATCCGATGTTTTCCGTTATTAGCAGAAACTGATAAATCCTTGAATCTTCATTCAAACTAGCCTTTAAAAATAAAACCATACCGATTTACTCTTCAGTTCAAGTTTTTGGCCAAGAAATGTTTCAGTGAGGTAGTCTAATGAAATTAACGAAATAAATTGCAAAACAAGTATTACTTCCTGTTCTTCAAATAAGACAAAACCGATTCGATAACTACAACTGTACCAGCTACCGTACCAACCAATAACGATAAAGAATCACAGAAGAAAACAACGAGTATAGCATTCAGATCAGCTGATAAACCGAAAGAAACGAATGATGAAAATAGAAACAATATCGTACTCCTTACATCGGATAAAGATGCGATAACAGCATGTAAAAAGAACATCATACAGAATACTAATAACAAAATCACTATATTAAATAACGGCGGCCAAGGGTAAGATTAACTAAAAATTCAAGCGACGGATGGACTCAATTATCCAGACTTTGTGAGCCAGAGTTATTTAAAGCAATACGTTTGTACCTTGCTTTCCTTTGTAGTCAACCACAAAATGTATGCTACGAAAGTTTTACTAGAATTAGCATCAGACTTTTCTTGGCATCGAAAGGTTTACCTTTTGAGTTAAAAGAATTAAGAAGTTTGAAGCATACGGATTGGACTCATCTGAGGCAGAAGAGGATCTAGAAGCTTACAAGTCGTACGTCTTATCGGAAAGAGTTATGTTCTTTCAGCGTTCCAGGGAGAGTCACAGAAATTACATTGACCATCCAAAAAACTAATATCGATATTGACACGTCATAAGGAACAAGTCTCCTTTAATAGTTATAGTAAAAATAAGAATAACAATGAGAACAGTAAATTAAACGTGCTCCTAATTAACGCTCAATCATTAAGACACAAAATAAACGATTTACTTTAACTACTAGAGGAACTCAATTTTCCCCAAATTGTAGCTATTACTGAACATTGGTTGAAAGATGGAGAACCGTTTTTTATTGAAGAATATTGCCCTTTTTCTAGATACAACAGGCGTAATGTGGTCATGGAGGTACTTTGATTTTGTCTAGTAGTGACATATTTCAACCTGTGGATATTTTTGATCGTGTGTTAATAGAAGACGTATTTGAATTTTCAATTGTTAAACACTACACAGTAAATTTATTTATTATTTATAAAACACCACAGAACACCAAATTCTAATGTTAATTTATTTTTAAGGAGTCTGTTTAATATGCTGGAATCTCTTCCGAAGTCATGCCGTAAAATAGTTTGTGGGGACTTCAATATTGACTACTCTACTATCTCCAATGCCCGCGAATCTCTGATCAATATATTAAATTCTTTTGGATTAAATATGCAAGTAACTAGAATAACTAACACTTCTACTACAATCGATTATGTTCTATCTGACTATGATACTTGTACTGTTAATTGCATAGTTCTCCATTCAGGTCTTTCAGATCATGAAGCAATATATACCCAGATCCCCTTACATCATAAACGAAACAATCAGAAACCTTCATTAAAACGAATTTTTTCCCACCCGAATTTTGAAAAATTCTCAGAAATTTGCACCCAAACCAATTGGGAAGTAGTTAGTGAGGACATTAATACAAATTTTCAGAACTTTCACAAAAACTACAAAACGCTTTTCAAATATCTTTTCCTCTTAAAGTATTCAAAGAAAAAATTCAAAGCCGTGGACAACAAAAGGAATTAGAATATCTGCTAAGAATATGCGCTCCCTGATTTACATAAAAAAATTGTAGTACTTTCTTTCAAAGCCATTTTCAATTATATCGTAAAATTTATCTAAAATTAGTAAAATCGTATTCAAATGCAAAAATCCTGTCAAAGAGACTTGGTGTATTGTAAATAATCTTAAAAATAAGCACTCATCTACTGTTACGCAACTTCCAACTCCTGATGATTTAAACGATTATTTTTCATCTATTGCTGATAATATCATTTCAAACATAAACTTTGATGGAAATCCTATTTCATATTTAACTGAAAATCGGCAATAATCATAGTATGTTCTTAAAACCTGTCGATAAGAATGAATTACTAAAAACTATTTCTGATATAAAAAATAAATCTTCTACCGGAGAATTGTTCTCCCACCTTCCGTCAAACACATTGTCTTATTTCAACTACCTAATTAATTACTTTTTCTGTAATTCTGTATTTATGAGATATTCACTTTTCTTCGAAATATTGGGGTAAATTTTAAATTTTTACCCTGCTTTAGATATTGACATTATCTACTCAAAACAGATTGAAGGCACATTGAAGTGTATTTTGATAAATTATACAATATAATAAACAGTGGTCCTCAAACTTTGGCATCATATTAAGTCGAAACACACTGTATCTGATGGTCTAATCTGACATAAAATTTAATGGTCTTCCAACAGTATAAGGGTTCTCTATACCTATCTTTGGTAGTTTTTGAGATATTAGCGTTTGTATTTCAAACATTACGTACTTATGCAGTATTACATGTTCCATTTTTTAATCATTGTCACCTAGTACTGAAATTTAACCTACAATTGGGTCATTATTGTAACAATAGGATGATACTCTTTTTTTTCAATGTTTGTGGGTATGTATTGAAACTGTTTAAATTAAAAAAAATGACAGTTTACGAGTCATACGAGGTGTGACAATTAAGTAATGAGACTAATGACAAAATGGGTTTTTTGACCAACAATTTTGCTTTAGGGAACAAAAAAAAGTCACAGGGTGACATATTGAGCGAATAAGGCGGCTGTTACAAGACGGCGATCTCTTTAGAGGCCAAATACTGGGACACGCTGAGGGCGGTGTGGCATGGCGAGGTTGTCGTGATGAAGGATCCAGGTTTTGCGATGTCTGGGCGCACCCAATTGACTCGTTTTTGCAATATTTCGTGTACTTGGCGAGAGTAGACTTGATTTACAGTTTGTCCTTGTGGAACAAATTCTTTGTGGACAATTCCACGGCCATCAAAAAAGGTCACGGCCATCAAAAGCATGATCGTCGTTGATGGCATCAAAACGTCTGGGCACGACTGAGAGCACTACCACCATGCACTTTTACGATTTTAACGTACGTTTAGCATCACCAACACACGTCTATTAAACACGACACAGCAGGCGAACTAAACAAGTTAGAGAGATGGTAAACATATCAATGGAAAAGGAAAGAACGCCGGAGAAGGGGAAAGGAAATTTCAAAGTCGCAGGTTTAGCGCAAGCGCGGTAATAAAATCGGTCTCATTACTTAATTGTCACACCTCGTATAAGCAGCCATCGCCGTCCTGCTGTTTCTGTGATTGAGAATATTACCACAGATCATTATACTTTCGAAAGAGTTCGGTTTTTCGTTCAATTTAAAATGTGTCCAACCAAAAAGTGCCTCCCTCATGTTGTGTTAACCTAAGTGTACCAGGTTTCTTACTAAGAGAGGTAACTCTTTGTTTTGTCCATGATCATTTTAATCTAATTGTTTCATTAACAATTAATCTAATTTTGTATTTTATTACATTTTACAAATAGAAGTTTAGAAGTGGTTTAAAGCTTAGTACAACCAGTTCAAGACATGCAAACATGTTTGGTTGCTTGGTTCGAAGACTGCAGTAGATTATCGATAATCGAATTAATTGCGCCATCAATGTTCGAGCTCAAAACCTAAAAGTTGTTGAAAAGTGTCTAAAGTTTCTAGGCAAAGAGCATATGATCATTTTAATCTAATTGTTTCATTAACAATTAAACTAATTTTGTATTTTATTACATTTGCCTTTGTAGTTTAAACTGATCTGGAAAACTACATGAGATACAGAATGATAGGAGGAAATATTATCTTAAAGCCAGATGTAGTTCCACATGTCTTTAATAGTTTGAAAGGTAGAAAAAGAACTGCCAGTAGTAAATATCACAGGTCTACAAAACGTGACTGAAAAAACTTTTTCTGCAGCTGTAGTGGATAGTCAATTGGAAGTGGTTGATTCTATAAACACTGAATTAAAGAAAAAATCTGGCAAGCATATTTCTACATATGACTTTTGACGTCATAACTAAAGTCGTTGCGTTCTGCTAAATATAAATTAGCTGAATTTCAAGAAGCTTTTTCAGTATAAATAATAGAATTTCAAAGTTTTTTATATCGCATATCAGATATATTATAAAGATTAGAATACGGTAACGCACAGATTTAATAAATAAAAAAGCTAATATCTCAAAAACTACCAAAGATAGGTATAGAGAACCCTTATATACTTGTTGGAAGACCATTATATTTTATGTCAGATTACAGATACAGTGTGTTCCATTTAAAATAAAAAAGTTATACGACTTAATATGATGCTAAAGTTTGAGGACCACTGTTATATAGTTCAGTCTGCCTTGTAGTCCATTCTTTCTGCTAACGACTTGTTACGGTTTTGAGTAGATAATGTCAATATCTAAAGCAGGGCCAAAATTTAAAATTTACCCCAATATTTCGAAGAAAAGTGAATATCTCATAAATAGTTGATTTTTGGTATAAGAAACATAGTAACAACTTATAGTTATATTGACTTTAGAATTCAAAATGTCATAAAAATACCATGTTTCATTTTAAAAACATAACTTTGATATGTTCACCCTGTATATAGACACTCTTTATATCTCAAACTAGTTTTAAAACGTAGTCTTTAAGATGCTTTATAAATCAGATGAAACAGATTTTCAAAATCTTTAATACTATTGCATATATCGACCGACACGTATAAACTGCCCCACCCTGTATAATCAATAAGAAGCATTTAAATTGCGCGATAATTTTAGAAGAATTCGATCACAAAACTAATTAATTTGTAAGTATTATAGAAGGACACATTCGACAAACCTGTAACACGATAATTTTGCAATTCAAATAATATTCATTAGACAGGTGTGCTCTCAAAAAAACAACTTACAAGTAAAAAATATGTGATCTTACCCGTTGTAATGACTTTTGCGTGTCCTATTAGAGGTGAAGCGGTTGGAGGTTTTTGAATTTTCGAAACTGCCCTATACTGCGAGCTCATGACCGTCTGTTGCAGGGGTAAAGCTTTTTGTTTCAGAGATTGCAATATTTGTTGTTGTTGCGCAGGTGTTAATCTTGGTTGCGCTATTTTATTTTGCACCCCGCTTTGTATAACCTGTTCTTGTACGATTGGAGATTGAGACGCACCTTACGGTTATTAATGAATCTTTTATACTAACATTAGCTTGAGTAAATTCCGAATTTACGGGCACTAAGCTATGCGTAGGTGAATTGCTAGCTGCCGACTTGATGATGGTGGTATTTTTTATAGCGTGTAACTGAGGTGTAACACCTTGAAGAATTTGTTGTTGCACCGAAGCCGGTATCCTGGTCACTTTTTGCTCGACATTGGCGGCATTTTGCTTTTGTAATAGTAACTGTTTTTGTTGAGCTATAGTTTGCAAAATTTGTTGAGTTACTCCCGGTTGAGATTGTTGTTTCGCTTTCGATTCTATCTGCTTTAGTAATTGTTGATTTGCCGATGGCAAAATAAGAGATTTTCCCTGATTAGACGATATAATTTTGACTAAGCTTTTATTACTTGGAAGGTGCTTCGTGGTAACGCCAGAGTTTCCAGTCTGTTTTATTGCAACACTTTCCTAGAATGTTTGTCTTGAAAGGCGAGAGGTGGTACTTGCGATTGAAGATGTTTTGTAGGCGACTTTCGCAAGATTGGATTTACGCTAGGTTTTCGTTGAGGATTATTTATTGCTTTTTTCAGCTACACCCTGTGTGATCGTTTTACTAATCAACGTGCCTTGTTTTGAAGTGCTTGGATTGTTTAACCTGTCTGTTAGGGTTGGCATTTGATGTTCTAAAGTGTTTTGTTCGGTGTTGTGTGCTTGATTCGTCTCTGCAGATTGTTTGTTTTGTTTCGTCGCTTTCTCAGACTTCACCTTAGGTTTTCCCACTGGCTTGGGTTTGGAGATGGGCTTCTTCATGTTTTTAGTCATGCCTTGGTATTGGTGATGTATTCGTTCAAAGTCTTCTTCCGATCTGTTCCGATGAAGGTAAATCCACACTTTACGTTTGGATTCGTATTTTACGCATGGATCAAACTGGGTGTGCATCCGGTCGAGAGCACCACTTACAACAGACTGCAAGACATTATCAGGTACGTTAGATGACAAATACTGGGTCGACTTCAAAAGCTCGCAAATGTCGGCGCGAGTACCTTCTCCATTAGGTAATCGCGCGGTTGCGTCTCGAACTAAAGTTAAAATAGTGACAAAGTTCGGTCTATCCGCGTTTAAAACACTGTGACCCCTAGCTTTGGTTGAACCTATATTTTGATTATTGTAAATTCCTTTCACCGGCCCGACGACACTTTCGTAACCATTGCATCTGTAGGTAAAAGCTTTGTGCGGATTGTTGTATCTACGACGTTCTTGTTCTTGGAACGATTTTATTTCTTCGGAATTCGCTTTTCTTATACTCCACGTCGTAGGACAACGCGGCGGCGGTGGCGTTTGTGACCTATCACTAACTTCTACGTCTTCTTCTTTAGGTTTCACTAAGAGAGCTGGTTTCATTTCGTTTCGATGTTCTAGCCAATACTGACACAGAGGCGACAGCAAACTATCAGAGTCCCTTCCTGCACCAATCCACTGATACATATCAATTTTTTCCTTATATTCAATGTAAGGTACGAAGTCGTCGGGTTGTTCCGAAAAGTTACCACTTAAAAATTTATTGCCATCGGTAGATACATCACCCAATTATCGCTTAAACTGTACCAGTCATTTAGAGGGCTTATTGGATTTTCTTGCCAAGATCTTAATCGGTCCTCCAACACCCTCATAGACATTCTGTGTTCGTTAGTTGAGCAAATTATATCTCGTATTAAAGACAAGAAATTCGCGTGCGTGTCTTGCATTAGTTCCGGTTTATTATTAAATTCCAAAATATCTATGTTCGAATCATCCAAATCTATAGGCAAATTCATCATGTCGATGCCGTCAAGATCCGATAAAGTCGCCGGCGTCACTTTACTAAATTGACTAACACAGTTAAGAGATTTTGTTGGTGAGTCATCCATAGGCTTGCTATCCAAACTATTCGCATTGATGGTGTAAGTATCAACGGGTTCTATTTTAATTTCTTTTTTAGGTTTCGCTATCAGCGGTTTTGGTTGAGATTTCTTACATTTAAATTTAGTTTTTGACGCTAAAGAATCGTAGAAGGGTTCCGAGTCGGAATCCAATTCGGAATTTGAGCTATGCCCAAAGAACGGATTCGATTTATTAAGTAATTCTGGAGAATGGGGCATCGAAGTAAACGATTCGCGTTTTATTTTCTTTTTGTGAGGGCCCGGTTTAAAGTCTATCTGATGTTTAACCGTATTTACACTTAACTTTTTGAAACTCGCTAAATCTGTCCTACTTAAAATGTCCGCGATTGTAATTCCGCTCGTGTTATATTCAGGTTCACTAATTTCTTCAAAGCGCCTTCTTTTATGTACTAATAATAAGGTTTTGTAAGAATCTTCAGATATAAAAAGGGATTCGAATTTGGCGTTATCAGTCTTTCTAAATCTAACACGTTTGGTTTTGTTGTTAATGTTGAAACAATTCTATCATTATGTAAGGCGGAGTTTTTTATGGTGTTCAAGTGACGTTTTTGTTTACGTGACAAGGGTGTTGGAGGTCCTTCAGGGTAGTTTTCGTCTGAAGAGTAACCGGTTTCATCGACTTTTTCACGAACTGAGGCCAACTCTTGAAAGTATCTTCTTTTGGTGCGAAAAGAAATTGGGTTAACGTACGAGGGAGTGCTAGAGACAAGCTTTTCCATTTTCGGTTCGACTCCGGGCGGTAAATTTCGAACTAAACTGAGTAATTTGTTTCTCGATTCTAAAATGTCTTCTTTTAAACGTTCTCGATATAATTTATGCCTGTACTTAGCCTCTTTCCGCTCTGCTTTTTTTATTAACAGCCGCATTTTGGCGATGTCTGGCCTATAATGACCCGCTTTTAAGTGGTCGTGAAATTCGTTTAAAGGACTGGTAAACCTAAACACTTCTTTGTTAAATAACTTTGTTAAAGTGACTGCTTTTTCGTGTTCATCGTTTTCGGGAAATGTCGGGAGAAAACTGTTGAGATGCTGCTTATGTTCTTCAGATAACAAGTTCCAAGTGCTCGCCGAGAAGAACTCATTGAATCGTCTTTTCTTTCACATAAACCTTGAGGTAGTTGTATTCTGACTCCACATATTTGTGCCGTTTCTAATTTTTCATCCTCATCGGACGGAGTCAGTAGTACATTCAGTCGATGTTTGATCCTCTGACGAGCTTTCAGTGTCCATAATTAAACCTACGGAAGATGTAGTTTAGTTTTTTTTCAAATTCTAGAGGGTGTAGGAGTATGACCTCTATTGTCAATTAGTTATATTTTTTAAATGTTCCCTCTGTTAAGCTAATTCAATTGTTAAGATTTAAGTTAAATATGCGAGAAAACAATTGAAGGTCACCTTAACAGTGGCTATACATTTTACTTTTACGCTTGGGAATTTGCCTGTCATAAGACTATTGTAGCATATATAATTATTTTGGGTATTAGCCGGGAATTTATCATCATATCAATAAACAATCGTGAATGAGTGAGCTATAGGCGGGGAGGGGACGTGACAACATTATTTTGGTCTAATTTTCACAGACCTGTATTTAGGCTACTAAGTTTTATCCAGAAATTTCCCGGCCACACACACTACAAACTGGTTACGGTTAGGCACGCCTGCATTGCGGATATACCAGAACAACGAATACAGACAGGCAGCTTTGGTAGTGGTGGGCCGCGAAACCATTTTGAGAATAGCCATCAATACTCTGGTGGGATAATAATATCACAGTTTAAGACATTACAGAAGTAAATACGAAGCGCACTTTTAATCAAGTCTGAAGAGTAACCTTCAAACAATCTAAAAACAAAATTCGTCACAAATCATCTTCAAATTAATTAATGAATCCTATCGAAATTCTTAAAATTTGAATAAAAATTAGTAACTGTTTAATTTTAACGTTGGTAACAATACGTTTGAGTCTGCGCATAACGCCCTCTCGCTTTATCAAAATGGCGTTGAATCATCTTAACCTAACTGTTAAAATACATCCAGTCGTTTTATTTCAAATTGTAGATGCGTACGAGCGTAGAAATGCGGATTCTCATCGAGTTATTGGAACTTTACTTGGTGAGTACTTTTTCATAACTAAGTGCTTGTAAAATTGTGTTCCATGTGGTCACTTAACCCCATTATGTTGCAGGCACTTCTGACAAAGGTATAGTCGAAGTAACGAATTGTTTTTGCGTACCTCACAAAGAATATGCCGATCAAGTTGAAGCCCGAACTTAGTTATGCCATGGACGTTTATGACTTAAATCGTAGAGTGAACTCGTCTGAAAACATTGTCGGCTGGTGGGCCACTGGTAACGAAGTAACAAATCACAGTTCAGTCATACATGAGTATTACTCGCGGGAGTGTAACAATCCAATACATGTAACTTTGGATACAAGTTTACATGGTGCGAGAATGGGTTTGAAAGCATATGTTTGCGTTTCGCTTGGAGTACCTAGTGGCAAACAAGGTTGTATGTTCACCCCTATACCAGTGGAAATTGCTTGTTATGATCCAGAAGTATATGGGTTACAATTATGTTCGAAAACGATATTGTCAGGCCCAAACAGACCTAGAAGTGTACATCCTATGTTGGACTTGGCGCAAGTATCAGAGGCAGGGTCAAAAATGAGTGTTTTATTAGATCAGGTATTAGCTTATGTTGAAGATGTTCTAGCCAATCGTGTACCGGCAGATAATGCTGTTGGACGCTCTTTGTTAGACTTGGTAAATTCTGTACCACATATGAGTAATGAACAATTTTCTGAAATGTTTAATAGTAATGTTAAGGATCTACTTATGGTTGTTACTCTATCTCAACTTCTTAAAACACAATTACAGTTAAATGAAAAATTAACTCTGCTAACATCTGTTTAAAAAAAAGATTCCAACCATGTTAAATTAAGTTTAAAATTGTGACTTGTGTATTGATTTTTAAAAAATATTGCAATTATTGATGTTTTGTATTTGCTAATTATAGGCGACAAAATGTATGAATGTACTCTGAGTTGAATGTTTGCATTACACTTTTAAAACGGCGGTATTTTATTTTCTTTTGTCTTTTTGATTGTAATTTAGATGGACTATTGAAATCGTAAAATGTATACCTGATTCATGCAACATGAAAGTTTTGAGGCGTATAGGCAACTTACACTACAATGAAGAAAACATGCGAATTTTTTATCTTATTATTATTGCGTTATTGGTAACGTTTTCTTATGCTCAAATGGGAAATATATAATTTTTTTATTTTATGATGTAGCTTCATATCAAATGAAAATAGATAACATATTATGCAAATTTGTGCATGAAAAGTATCAAACGACAACAGTTGGTTGAAAGAAACCAATCCGATATATGTCGCCACCAAATGTTTTCATTCAGTTTAAACCTTTAACTTTTAATGTCCAACGTTTCCTTTTCGGAACATGCTTCTATAACTTTTCGCTACATTCTGATTATAATTTCTGTGAAATTTTGTTTTATGCAACATTTATTGTAATTTTTTTGAAACTGCTCAAATACTAACTTAAGTGTATAATTTCAAATATCTAACATTTTGCACAAACTATCATCAGAAATACATCATCTCCCCCGGAATGTATAAGGTCCAGATGATTTTATATTTGCATATCAACTAGTTACCGATAGGTTGCAATACGTGTTACATTATTATAATATTTTAGTTTCCTGTTATTTTCACACCTATCATGGTAAATTCGTTTTAAACATGGAAAATAAATATTCAGCATCGAAACTGGCCTATTGGGGTAGTGAATGAACGTATAAAACATTGTAATATCAACAATTTCACTCAAAAGTAATATGTGTGTATCATTTATGACTACATAAATCAAGATGTCTCTTTTTGAGAGCATTGGCATGTTGAACAACCCGTACTACGGTCATTATTCTGCAAAGCTGTCTATGACAAATAAGTTCATCCGGCTTGGTTTCAAAATTTAGATGCTGTGTGCAAGCGATAGTTATCCATAATATCTATTTGGAAAATCCAAAAACGATGGATTTCCTTTAGGTTATCTATGTTATCAATTTACTGTAACTGATCTAAATAAGCTGCATTTTTGGACAACTTTTTCACTAGTCGTCTCTCATATCAATTTTAAGAACGTAAAACGGTAAGAGGAAGCGGAACAAATAAAGTGTCCATTTATACCATATTAAAAGAAATCAAGATAAAAGAACGTGGCAGATTTGATTATCGTTCTGATGGCAACATGGTCTGTGTGAAGTGGTATGATGATAATTCCGTTGTTAGGTACTGGTGGCTGCCAGCTACACAGCAATTCAAATGTCCAAAAAACACAACGACGTGGAAAAATCAAAGCAAGAAAAGAAGTTCAACAGCCATAAATACGCCAGTACAACAAAGGAATGATGATCGTTAGATAATGCGGTAGCAGAAACTATTCTCTATTGGACTGAATTTGGCTTAGTAGAAGCCCCCTGTTTTTTTTAATATTTGCTTCTTGAAGTAAAAATATCTCATCTGCAATGTCGCCGAAATGTTACTACGTCTTTAATAAAATTCAGTCAAGTTGATAGGGTTCGTGCCCCTGCTGTGTAGAGAGTACGATATGATGGAGTGAATCACATATATTACTTGAGACATCACAAGGAAGATGTGTGGCGTGCCAGAAAACTCAAAACTAAAGTGACCAAAGTGTGAAAAAAGACCTCCGAACAAATTATGTAGTGAGCATTTCCATAAAAGGTAAGGGTAATGAAAAAATTAACTTGTGAAATCATAAAAAACTTTTGTTCTTATTTTTATAGTTTTTTGATCGAATTATTATTTTATATAACATTATGTCCACAAATGAAGAACTACCATAACTAAAATTTTGTATTTTTACTCTTCAGAATGCCAACGTTCCCTTTTAGTAACCTGCTATCTATATTAGAAAAATGGTAATATATTTCGTACAAAATCCTTTATAATTAACCATTAATAACCATTAACCATTAAAGGTTAATGTCCTTGTTAGAATGTTGAAGTTGATATTTAATTGTCGATATATAAATATGAGTATAATACACTTTGTCAAATTGACACATTGTATTTTTGCGCTATTAAAAACCGTTTTTTTACGTTTTATTGTTTTAGTTAATTAGTTTTTGAGTGCTTTCCCGTTAATCTCCGTGTTTAATTTAGTACTTTTGATATTTGTGAAAGACTATCTTTATTTTAGTTTGAGTTGTGTTCAAAATGTATATGTAGTGGATTGAGAACGTACACGTTGAAGGTAGAACGAGCCGTGGTTAGAACAATGAATTGGATCGGAGATACATCCTCAAGAACTAGAAAGAAGACTATCCCTCTGTCTCATCGGGCCATATGCTTCGTACCAAAAAATGTACCACAAACTATCCATACGGTAAAGAAGAAAAGCAAAAACGTGCACTCATCATGTCAGCTTGTTGTTGGGAATAAGACGTTTGATGTCATACGCAATTCCGGATCCGGTAGTTGTCTTTTCCGTGCCATTAGCCAGGGCATCAACAACTCTAAGGACAGTTACAATGAAGTGAGACACAGAGTAGCAGACTTCATTGTTAGCCAACGCTGGGACGACTTTCAAAATGACCTTTACATTCAACACATTAAGGAAAATCACTATTTAGAACTAAAGTGGTCAACAGACCGAGTTGAGACATATCAGCAGTACACGAAGAAGCCAGGAACTTTAAGCTCTCAGACTGAAGTCAAGGCAGCTTCTGAACTGTTTCACTTTAATTACACTATCATTCAGAAGCACAAGCAACAGAAAGGCAAAGATAGTTTCCTACGAGTAGACACCTGTTTTTATTTCTCTGACCCAAACACCAAGACCTTCTTTTTCTACTTCACAAAGAATTTTGATGACGGGCATTGGCAATTATTAATGCCACTAGACTACTCCACTTTGTAAGATGGTAAATATCCCTCACATAAACACACCAATAGAAGAAGCGATAAATGCAGGGCCATAAACTGCATCTACCCTACCAGAACAACCCAAGGAATAACCAAAAACCAAAAAATTCTATGGGTCTATTGTCAGGAATGCAAATGTTGGTTCCACACAAAATGCATTGGACTCTCTTCTGTGACACAAAATCAGTTAGACGAGGATTCATCATGACTTTGCGATACATATGCCTTAAATAAAAATCATTTAAGAAACCAAACACCAAATGATACTACCAGCAATTCGATAATGCCATCCTCCTACCATCTTCAAAGCATAGGTCTTGTGAGCAATGGGTTGCTATGCCGTTAGTTTCTGGGGGACTTACTTTAAAAGCCAACTTTATGAGATATACGGAAAGGCTTGTGAAGAGAATGGGATGAAGCAAATTATTTTTCCTGAATTCTGGAAAATAGTCAAGAAACTTTTCCCTTCTGTGATATCAAAACGCTTAAGAACATTCTCCTACATAGGATTAGCAAAGAGCGACACCTTAGGAAACAACCTTACAACAAAAATCAAGAACAATGCAGTCCTTCTTAGCACCATTACTGAAAAAAACTTTCCCTACATAATAGAAGATATCACCCGCTTACAAACTATCCCCGCCAGAGAACATACAACTGCGGACTCGCCAAAGATAATTGCCACTATTTCTATCTCCAAACTTGAAGCAGGCGACCTTAAAGGAGCGGTTAGAATTCTACCATCTGACGACAGTCTAGCGCCGAATGACGAGGACACCTTTAAATCCTTATTGTCTAAACATCCACATACAAGCGCTTGCTCAAACATAGTTGATAATTCAAAACACGACACAGAGCCAATCCGAGTAAATTCGGAAGGAGTTTTGAAAGCCATCACGTCCTTTAAAAATGGTACTGCCGGAGGAATGGATGGTCGTGCTCCCCAGATACTGAAGGATCTCCTCAATTCCCCTTCGAAGGAGGTTAATAACGAGCTTCTGGTTCAAATCACAAGCTTGTGCAATATCATGTTAAATGGAAACGTTCCTGCCGATGTCTGTCCTTTCCTCTACGGAGCAAACCTAATTGCTTTGAAAAAGAAATGTGGAGGAATTCGTCCAGTAGCAGTGGGAACCTGCTTTAGAAGGTTGGTGTCAAAACTTTGCTGCAAAAACGTGAAGGAGGATATGGCAAACTACTTTTCCCTGAGCAGTTAGGATTTGGCATTAAATTTGGCTGTGAAAGCGCGGTTCACGCTGCGAGAATTTTTGTAGAAACCCCTCATAAATCCCCAAAAGTACTGCTAAAAATTGACTTGAAGAACGCCTTTAATCTCGTCGACAAAACTTGTTTTCTCCAGCATACTCTTGAACTATGCCCTCAAATATTCTCATTTATAAAGCAGTGCTATGAAAAAGATACACATTTGTTCTGGAACGAAAAAGATTTCATCGCAACGCGGGTCTCAGCAGGGTGACCCATGCGGAGGACTCCTTTTGCATGGCCATAAAGCCGATCACTGCAGCCTTAGCTTCGGAGCTTAATTTATTCTTTTTTGATGATGGTACACTTGGAGGAGGTGCAGAAGTGGTATTAGAAGATTTTAAACTACTCATTGACCAATTGCACACTATTGGATTAGAAATTAACTTCAAAAAATGTGAACTTGCTTTTCTATAAGGAAACATTGAACATAAAGCCGGAATTAAACAACTTGAGAAAACCTTATCTTCCTTTAGAAGAATTGCTCCAACAATAACTATACTAGAAGACGACATAGAGCTATTAGGATGCCCTTTAACTGAAGCCGCAGCTTTCCGGATCTTTGAAAAGAAAGTGGAAATGTTCAAGACACTAGCCAGCAAGTTAGAATATATGCCAAACCATCAAGCTTTCTTCATTTTAAGGAACGCTTTGGCCATCCCTAGAATGATCTTTATCTTACGGTGTTACCCTTTTTACAAACATCGTTCATTGGTAGAGAGATTTGACTCACACCTAACATCTACTCTAGAAAAACTGACAAATTGCAGACTAGTATCATCATTAAGATTATTATCTTCCGGGTTGAGCCGTGTTCGTCCTTCCTTCCTACGTTTTCTCTTAGTGACAACAGCCGCGAAAGTTTACATTCATAGTATCATCATTACCAGAGATTGGATTACCAATCAAATACGGGGAAGTTGGAGTCAAAAATTGCAATAGTATAACTTCACCATGTTTTCTGTCCTCTTTACACGCTTCTTCCAAACTAACCAGTTCCATTCTGCCATCCCACATCACTTCCGTTTTCGAAAATGTGATTAGGGAAGCAGTCCAAGATTGGTCAGTGCTTTTAAAGTGTGATGTACCCACTGTAGGCCAGTTGCTTCAAAGAACATGGGAAATTCCACTTTTCGAATTAATTCGCTCCAACCTCAAAAATGACGACGCTTTTCAAAATGCAAGACTTTTGGCGAACTGTCAGAAATACAGCGGGGCGTGGCTTTAAGCCCTCCCTTCCAAAGCAATCGGGACACTCTTAGATAATGAAACTTTCAGACTTTCCTTGGGATTAAGATTGGGACTCCCAATATGTCACCCCCATGAATGCAAAAACTGTGGAGATCATGTGGATCGATATGGACGCCACGGATTAAGTTGTCGTTATAGCCCTGGAAGAATACCTAGACATGCCTCACTAAACGACATTGTTAAAAGATTCCTAGTATCCACTGGAATACCGGCACGGAAAGAACCCAGCGGTCTATCAAGAACAGATAACAAAACACCCGATGGAATCACTACAATTCCCTTTGTCAATGGCAGACAATTGATATGAGATGTGACTTGCAGAGATAATATCGCCCCAAGCTACATAAACAAGACGAAGGAAACCTGTGGTGTTCCGGCCGAGTTGGCTGAGAATGAAAAGTTTAAAGTTTATAAAGAATTATGCAAGGATTTCATCTTCGTCCCAATAGCCGTTGAGACCTCAGGAGTATGTGGGCAACTGGCCATCAACTTTATCAACCAAATTGGAAAATTAATTTGTAAAATAAGAAATGATAATCGTTGTACTAGTTGTACTATCACTGGGGGAATGGACGGTTTGTTTTATATCACATAATTTCACATTAAGTCAGAAATTGTATTTGTTGTCATTACAATTAAATAGAACAATATTTTTGATTAATGTCATAAAATAAATAATGTAAAAATCACATATAAAATACAGTTCATTTTAAGTTCGATGTTTCTTTATCAATATAAGAAAGCGAACAATGAATATTTTGGTCCTTCGAGCAAATATTAAGATGTTGGGAGAGGTATAAAGGCATAAATAGCAAAAGGCAGTAGTCAGTAGACAGCAGCAGGGAGTAGCAGGCAACAGGCACGAATACCTATAATTCCGGCCAGCCAGACAGCGAATCGCGAAATAGGGTGTCTCGGTTGTTTCATTCTTGTAAGATCTTTTTATTTATTTCAATATTGTTTCAATTTTGTCTGACAAAACGAATATTCAACGTAATTTGATTGCAGAAGAATAGCTTTCTGAGTGCATCTTGATTTGCTTTACGTCCAAGTTACATTTTAAATAGTTCATTTAAAAATATGACAGATTTGAAAGGGCTCGTGCAGAGACGGGGCATTTTCAAAACTCAAACAACAAAATTTCAAACATTTTTAGAGAATTTAGCGCATGATGAAACCCAATAGACGAGTTGCAAGTACGTTTAGAAAAAGCAGAAGCATTGTTTGAAAATTTAATGCAGGTACATGCGGATATTGAGTTAATTGATTCCTCTGAAACTCAAGTCAATGAATGTGACGATTTTGATAATAAATATTATAGTGTGGTAGCGCAGGCAAGAAAATTGTTACAGACCAGTCTAATCTCAAACACAGTTCGAAATATACGTCCTTCATCGGCATCAGTTGTAAATTCAACAAATAATAAGGAAATCATTTTACCTGAAATCAAATTACCTGATTTTTCTGGATCGTATGAGAGAATGTGTGGCTTTCATGATAGTTTTAATTCTCTAATTCACAATAATTTAAACTTAAGTAACGTGCAAAAATTTCAATACCTTAAAGCAGCATTAACGGGTACAGCTAAACAAATTATTGAACCGCTGGAAATGTATGATAAAATTATGAAATTGCTTGGAATTTGTTGAAAAACGCTATGAAAATAAAAAAGTTATAGTAAAGGCACACATAAAGGCAATATTTGAATTAGCAACGGTTAATAATGATTCAGCTGCAAGCCTTCATCATTTTACAGATATTCTTTAAAGACTTTAAATTCACCCACCAATTCAGGAGACACTATTACTTTATTTGCTTTCTAATAAACTTGATAACGCAACAAAAAAGGATTGGGAAATTAAAACTGACAATGAAGACTTTAGACCAGTTTATTGAATTTTTGACAAAACGAAGCAGACTTTTAGAAACTTTCGATAATAAACAATCAGCCGTTTCTAAACGTCATGATGTAAAAGCTCAAGTACAATGCGACTTGTCCACTTTGCAGTAGGGAACATAAAATTTTTAATTGCAAGAGATATTTAGATTTAAACATATCTGATCGTCTTCTTGAAATCAAAAAAGTTAAACTATGTATTAATTGTCTCTAACCCGGTCATTTCAATAACGTTTGGCGTTCACAAGGGTGCAAGACATGTAATAAAAAACACAATTTATTACTTCATATTGAACAAGAAACAGATACTGTTAGTTCAACAAATTCACCAAATACTAATACGAACAATTCATCAATAATTCAAAGCAATGAAGTAAATAATACTACAAGCAACACAGTCATTGAAGATATTTCTACTCATTGTAGCCAAACGTCAAGTTTTTGTTTATTATCCACAGCTGTCATATACATTAATGCTAAAAATCAAAGAATACAAGCACGTTGATTATTAGATAGTGGATCTCAATCCAATTTGAATACCAAGGAATTAGCTCAAAAATTAGATCTGAAAGTATCAGGAATAAATTTACCTGTTGTGCCCAATCAAAGGAATGGAACACTTTTTATATACTGCAGCGTCTATTTAACAAACAGAAACACCACCAAAAAACATTACTCGGACACGTGTTTCAATAGCTTTGGGAATTAATACAGCCAAAATTAATATTACAAATCAAGTGAATGCTAGCATTGGTTCATTACGCAATAATTATTAAACTAAATTAAACTTTCTAGTCATTGACAAAATTACAGGAAATGTTCCACAGATTAATTTATCAGAAATTAATTTTGATTTACCTGGAAATATAGAATTAGCAGATCCTAAATTTTTTGAGGTAGACAAAATTGACATTTTATTAGGAGCACCTAAATTTTATGATCTTTTAAAGTCGGGACAAATCAAACTTGGTAAGGGTCAACCTGTTCTGCAAAACTCAGAGTTAAGATGGGTAATTTCAGAACCAATTAGTTTACATAGAAAACTCGAATTTTTCTACAAACACAGATATTGTAAAACAAATTGAGAAACCTTGGCTCATCGAACAAGGTTGTTTTCACTAATCATTCACAAAGGAAGAGGTTGAGTGTGAAAAAAGCTTTGTTGAGTTGTTGAATCCATAGAGTTAGGTCATGCTTCAAAAATAGACCTACAACATATGGCATACAATCTTACATATTATTTATTGCATCACATTGTAACAAATTATTCTTCATTGACAACTTAACATAGAGTCGTTTTTGATGGTAGTTGTAAATCAACTTAAGGATTGTCTCTTAATGACCTACCATTCAAGATGATTTATATTCTATATTACTAAGGTTTAGAACACATAACATTGTTATCAAAGCAGATATTACTAAAATGTACAGGCAAGTTGAGGTTGCTTCAAAGCATAGGGATTTTTAACGTATTGTCTGGCGATTTGATCCAAGTCAACCTTTAGAGCATTACACATTAAACACCGTGACGTATGGTACTTCTTCTGCTTCATTTTTATCAACTAGATTTCTGCAGGAATTGGCGCATCAACATAAAATTTCTTATCCAATAGAATCTAAAGTCATCTTAAATGATTTCTACGTTGATGACCTAATAACCGGTACATCAGATGTAGACTGTGCTATTACATTAATCCACAATTTAAATAAAATTCTTTATTCAGGTTGTTTTGAATTAAGAAAGTAGTCAGCAAATAATTAATTAGTATTCTGTAATATGTCACAAGAGTTAAAATCTAAATATTAAAAGTTTCTGACAACCAAAATTCTAAAACATTAGGTGTAATTTGGGATTCACAACAAGATATATTTAAATATACTACAAGCATAGGGACAAATTATGATAACAACATGACAAAACGTCAAGTATTGTCTCGTATTTCTCAAGTGTTTGATCTTTTAGGATTACTTGCACCTATAATTGTAAGAGCTAAGTTCATTATGCAAGAATTATGGACTTTGAAATTAAGTTGGGATGATCGAAATCCATCTTCTCTATTAAGAAAATGGAATGAATTCACTTCGGGTTTATTATCAATTAATGATATTTCCATTCCTCGTATGATATTAACCTCCTTTCCTCAAAATTATTGAGATACACGCATTTAGTGACGCTTTTCAAGTTGCGTATGATACCTGCATTTATCTAAAGTCAATTTCTAGTTCAGGAGAGATACTAGTGCGACTTTTAACTTCTAAGTCACGAGTCGCACCAATCAAAACATTAACAATACCAAGACTAGAGCTTTGTAGGGCTTTACTCATGGCTCATTTGGTAGATAAAGTAGTTAGAACTCTTCAATTGACAATAAATAAATATAATATAATAATATAATATAATATAATATTATATAATTCAATTCAATTCAATATTAATTTTGTCTTAAAAAATTTTTCTATAACAAAAGATTCAGTTTTTCCTTTACCATATCAAAAATAAACAAAAAACAACATAATATTTCATTAAATTATAATTCAACTAATTCCTGTCTCCTTCTTCAACCTTCCATCCTCTCTTCTCTAAACTTTCAGTATTTTTCTTTTCCTCTCCTCCATCCCTTTCCTCCTCTCCAACACTTCCTCATCTATTGTTTTCCTTCCCCTTTCTCTCCTAATAGTAACTTCCATTCCTTTTCCTCATGTCTTGTTTCCCTGCATCCTCTTTTATATGTATTATATTTTCCCATTCATCCCCACACAACCTGCATACTCTCTCCTCATCACTCATCCAATATTTATTTTCATTTTCTTCATTACCCATTCTGAACCTTGCAATCATCCTTATTTCATTCATTCCTTTTCCTTCTGTTATGTACCTTGGTGTCTTGTCTGTCATTATTTTTATGTATTTCTCGTTATATTTTCCTTTCTTTATTTTTGCCCTTCTTTCCTGCTTCTAAGTATTTTTATCTCTTGCAATTATTTCCTCTTCCATCTTTCTCCCCCCTCTCTTAATCTCTGTATCTTTTCTCTCGCGTATCCCACTCTTTCATAGTATTTTCTTCTTTCTTCTTCCCCATATTTTATCTTCTGTGCCTCGATCTCTTTCCAAACTTCATAAAGTATTTCATTTTCCATTCTACTTCCCATTTTTTTCTTCATACCTTACTGCAATTCTTCCTGCCTGTATCCTTATTTTTTCTATTTCTAGCTCTTCTTCCACTATATACCCCGGTGTCTCTTTCTCTAGTCCTAACGTTCACCTCCAGTATTTCTCCTGTATCTTCTCCAGCTCTTGCCATTTCCTCCAACCCCAAATCTCCGCTCCATACAGTACCACACTTCTTACCAACTTTTCAAACACTCCTCTTAACTCTTCTTCTTCTCTCCTTCTGCTTTTTCTTTTTTTACTTTATTTATTGCTCTCTCCATTTCTTCTTTTCCTATTCCACCCTCTCTGTGTCTTATCCTTTTTTTTCTAACTTCTTCATTTCTTGCTGTTTTTTCACTCTCTTCTACTAACTTCTTACAGTGTTCTTCCCATTTTTCCCCATCTATATTTGCTTCCATCCTTCCTTCTTTTTTCCTCTTTTTATTAATGAATTTCCATACCTGTTCTTCATTTTAATTTCTCTAATCTTTATCTCGGTTTGTTTTTTATGTTCTTCTTTATTTTTTACACATATTCCGTTAAAATTTACTTTTAACCTTTAGTATTCATCTATCTCTATCTTTCCTTTTTTCCATTTCCTTCTTCCTTTTCTTAATTCTTTTTCCCTTCTCGCATTCTCCGTTCCACCAATCTTTTCTTTTCCCTAATTCTTGTTTTCTTAATCTATACTTTATACTTCTCTGTTGCCAATTCCATCCTGGCTGTAATTCTCTCCATCTCTTTCTCCACCTCTCCTTTAGTATTTACTTCCTCTTCCATTTCCTCTTTATATCTTTTTATACTGTCTTCAGTCCATACTTTCTTTTCTCTTTATACCTCTTCTTGTTCTTGTACCTCTTTCTCTCCCTCTTCCATCATGACTACTTCTAGCGGCTGATGATCCGATTCTATCTCCTCTCCTATTCTTACCTCCTTACTGTTTTCGTTTATAATCACATAATCTATTACTGACTGGCCTCTTTCTCCCACATATGTAAATTCCCTTTTCCTTCTTCTTCCAAATTTCCGTTCATTATTGTCCAACCTCTCTCTTCACATAGTTCTATCAAAATTTTTCCTTGTCCATTTATTTTCTTATCCATTGATATCCTATTTCTTATCTCTCCATTTACCATTATTCCTCCTCCTCTTCTATCCTAGCATTCAAATCTCCTCCTATAATCAAATTGCCTTCATCCGTTTCTTCTATTGCCTTTTCTATAATTGCTTTTGTTGTGTCCATTTTCTTTCCATATATCGTAAAATATTATACTTTTTCCTTTTTCCGTCTTTACTCTAATTTTAATCATCCCCTCTACATTTTCTTCTTCTATTTCCTTTTCTATTTCCCATTCTTTTCTTACCCCCACTATTAGTCCTCCTTTCGCCCTTCCCTTCCTCTCTTTTCTTTTTGCATACTGAATTTCCCATACATATTCTTTCGGCATCTTATCTTTCCATGTACTCCATTCTTTTTCCTCCATCCAAGTTTCTACTAAACCTACCATTTTAAAACCCTTTATATAGTCCAAAAATCTACAACTTTGTTTTTTATCCCCGCAATGTTCTAAAATAAAATCTTATTTTTTTCTTTATTTTTTACCCCTCACCCTTTTTTAGCTTTTCTTTTTTGCCCTCCTACCCTTCTTAATTTTTAGTTTTTTTGTGTCTATTTTCTTATCCTCCCCTCTTTCTCCACCCATCTTCTTTCTTCTCCCTCCACCTACATTTTCCTGTATACAATTTTCACTCTCAAACCCTCTTCCTCCACTTTTTTGCTTCCATTCTTATCTTCATCTGTATTTCCCTCTCCCTCTTTGTCCTATCTTCGTCTATGTATATTTTGGTACCTTTCATTCTACTTTTGTTCTTTAGTATCTCTATTTTGTCCTCCAAACTCGACATTTTTATAATCACTATACCTTTTCTTATCTCCACGGCTTCTTCTATTTTCTTTTCCAATCCTAGATTCTTTTTATCAGCTCCTCCATTTCTTGTTTTATTTCATACTTTTCTCCCTTTATTTCCATCCCCTTTACTACCAAATTTTCTTCTTCTCTCTTTTTTTTTCTAAGAGTTCTACTCTTTTCTCCAGACCATCACACTTCTCCTCCAAGTATTTGCACTTTACCTCAAACTTTTCGCCCATTCATTTTATTTCCCTCTTTTATCTCTTTCATTTCCTCATTATTCTTCTCTTGCACTAATTTCATTTCCTTTATTTCTTTCCATATCATTTTCATTTCATCATCGTCTTCTTTTCTTTTTGCTACTTCTCAAACCCTCCCTTTTCTTCTCTCTTCTCCTTCTCCTTCCCTGGTGATCTTTCTATTTTTTACTTCTTCTAAATAACCTATACAATTGTTCTTCTGTCTTCTTTTTCTTGTGTCTGTATTAGACCCTTCCGATTCCGACATTTTGATAAATGCTTTCTTTCTAAAATTGTTTCAGATTTCCCACCTTTGTTGATTAATTGTAATTGAGATAACACTTCACTAATTACTTTACTAATTTATACCCCATTAAACAAAGTTTATCGTTTTAAAATCTAGAAAATTATTCACAACTTTTAAGCGTAATTTAAATTTGATTAGTTTTATATGTAAAACATTCGCTAAAATGTGCTCGCATGATACGCTTATCATATCTCGCACGCCACTCGTTATCTATGTTCTCGTTCTCTTTCACTTAATTAAACCTATTCGTATTCTTTACCGATAATTCGTCTATTTTAATATGTTCATTTAATATTCAATTACTATAACTCACTCTAAACCACGTCTTTACGTTACCACTGCTTGAAACCGAATCCATTTTTTAAATACAGATTCCACTATAATCCTTGCTTGGTAGCGGTTAAAACCAAATAGGCTTAAAACTTTTGTTTCTCATCGCATTTCAGAAATTCAACAGCTTAGTAATGTTTAACAATAGTTCTATGTTCCCTCTAATCAAAACTCAGCAGACGTTTTATCTAGAGGTGTTACTTCATCACAGTTTTTAGAAACCGATTTATGGCTGAATGGGACTTTTTGGCTTCAATCGTGTGACGTACAAAACATTAAATCAAATATTGAAAATGTTTCTGGGAATTTTAGAGATATTCCAGAAATAAAAACGTCATCTATTTCAGCAGTATTCATTTCAGAATTTAAATCTGAAATTTTTGATTATTATTCTTCGTTCACTAAATTACAACGCGTCACTGCCTATTGTTTAAGATTTCTTTCTAAATTAAAAAAAAATATCTCGCGTTTCTAAATAAGTTGACAATAGAAGAGTTAAATAATAGCGCTATAAGACTAGCCAGTTTAGTTCAAATGGAAATATTTGCACAAGAAATTAGCCATATTAAAACATCACATTCTGTTTCTGAACGTAGCAAATTGGCTTCGTTTAGTCTATTCATTGAGGAAAATAGTTTACTAAGAGTTGGTGGCAAGTTAAAACACTCTAATTTACCATAATAATAAATTTCCTATAATATTTCCGCCACGTCACAATTTTACTAAATTGATTATTTAATATGAACATATAAGAAATTTACATTCTAGTATTCAAACAACGTTAGCAAGTGTGCGACTTAAGTTTTGGCCAATTCATGGCAAAAAAACTGTCCATTCTGTATTAAGAAATTGTGTAGTTTGTTTTAAAGCAAATCCTTACTCAGAGGATCAAAAAAATGGGCGACTTGCCCGCTCAAAGAGTTACTCCAGCACGTCCATTTTCTGTTTGTGGTATAGACTATGTTGGACCATTTTTCATTCGGAATGGAAAGTTGCGAAATAGAAAGAATGTATAAGCATATATTTGTGTTTTCATTTGTATTATTTCTAAGAGCGTACATTTTGAACTGGCTGGGGATTTATAAACTAACATTTTTTTAAATGCATTAAAGCGATTTGTATCTCGTCGTGGGCTTTGTCATGAGATCTTTTCTGATAATGCTAGTAATTTTAAATGGGCTGATAAGGAATTAAGGAAACTCAGCAAAATGCACTCAGAAGATGATATTTATAATTATCTTTCTGAAAATCAAATTAGATGGAATTTTATTCCCGTTAAATCACCACATCATGGTAGATTGTAGGAAGCAGCTATTAAATCCACAAAATTTTATTTAAAAAGATTTAGTTTTAATTCAAATTTAACTTTTGAAAAGTTTTCAACTGTATTGCGTCAGATTGAATCAATAATGAATTCCCGATCAATCAGTCCTATATCATCAGAACCCAATGATATTCAACCCTTAACCCCGGAACATTTTATAATTGGAGATCCACTAAATGCTGTTCCTCAGTCCTATACATTGGAAAAAAATGACACTTATTTGTCTCGTTATAAACATATTCAACACATGGTCCACAGTTCTAGAAGTACTGGTCGCGTGATTACCTTCAAAACCTGCCAGCAGCATAACAAATAGAGATTTGTTAAAGATAGTTCTAACCTTAGTTCTTTTGAAAGAAGATAACCTACCACCTCAACAATGGTCCTTAGGGCGTATCGTCGAGATTCATTCAGGCGAGGATAATTTAGTGCGCGTAGTAAGATACTCAAAGTAGAGTATCTAAACGTTCTATAACAAGTCTGCATTTTACCAATAAATTGAGCTGATAAACTTAGTCAGTGAAATTGTTAAATGTAGATTTGTTTTATTTTAAATATTGTTTATTATTGAAATCATATTCATTGAAAGTCTCACGTTTCTAGGCCGCTAGTATGTTAGAATTTTGAAGTTGACATTTAATTGTCGGTTGTTACTTATATAAACAATATTTTTGATTAATGCCATAAAATAAATAATGTAAAAATCACATATAAAATACAATTCACTTTTAAGTTCGATGTTTCTTTATCAATATAAGAAAGCGAACAATCAACAGTCCTCTTGTATAGTGCGAGTTTAGTTAGTTAGTAAAAACTGGTTTAATGTGGAAACCACGTTTAAAAACTTAGGCTTCCCCAGATGGCGGTTAGGGGATGCCTCTCGGATATGGGTGGTATCGTGGAAATGAAATACCTATCCGGAGCGGACCAAAACTAGAACTGCAGCGTCCGACTCAGAGTGAGCGCCTGCAAACACCGTTTGATTTCCTTGTTAGGGGAGGCTGAAGCATATATCACTGGAAGCAAAAGAAAACTTCATCGAAACAGGAAAAATGCAACGTAGAAATAAAATATTCCAGTTGTATAATAGGCCTTGTTTTACAAGTTTTTGTTTTATAAAAGTTTTAAATTTTTTTAGACACAGATTTTATATTTCTACAGGGATTTTATTATAAAAACACTAGCAAACCCGGCGAACTCCGTTTCGCCATCAGATGGCTTCGTTTTATGTAACATTTCGTTTGGTGATTAAAAGATAAAGAAAAATTTTTTTTGTTTTATATTTGAAAAGGAAAATTTTATTTCATTTCACAACAGTAATGAATCCATTTGGATTACAAAAATGAAGTGTTATTTAGTTGAACTTCTCTAAGTAAATGAAAGTGAATTCAAAGTAAATACTGAATCGAAGCGTTATACGTGTCCGCAAATTATCCGTTTCATTGAAGTGCACTTTGGTAAACCACATTTTTGTTTTTTGGTCTGACGTTAACACAAACAAAGCGGATGGTTTCCCCAACTCGTGAACACGCAACGTATAACTGCCCATGTGAAAAACAATGATTTTTTAAATTTATCCCGCAAACACTAAGCGATTGGCTTTGCGGCTTGTTAATTGTCATTGCGACGCACCGGCGCCATCTACTTAAAATATTGGTTTGTAGTACAAGCTATGTATCAGAGATGGCGCTGTATGTGAAAAACCTTTCCAACGAATGCAAAACCGTGGAAATCGGTTCGTGCGTTTTGGAGTTATAGCTTCAGGAAGGAAAACCCGACTTATTTTTATATAGTAGAATAGATATACACCGATATTTAAATAATTTATTAATTATTGACAGTCTTGTGTGGACCAGAGCAAGTTTATTTCTATTTCTCTAGTGTTAATGTTATGAATCTCACCATTCCTTTTAAATTGGTCAATATTTTTATGTACAGATATTAAATTATGGTAGACATGACGCTATGGAAGTAGCTTATGTAAACTAACCGCGACATATCTTCGTCTGCAAGATTTCAAATCTTTTTTACAGCAAATGCTGCAGAACTAAGTCTGTTTGAAAATTCAGTTATATGTAGTCTCTATTGTAGTTTTCCATCAAAACTAATGGCTAAGAATACTGCGGTGCCCACAAGATTCAATTCCTCTCCATTAATATGTAGGTACTCTAGGCTTTACATTGTTAACATCTTAACATATTTAGTTTTTTTACAATTTAACAGTGGATTATTGACACAGAACCAATGTGCGACTTTAGACAAAGAATCATTTACTTTATCCAAAACAGTTTTGCTTCTTTTTCTTTAAAGAAAAGTGATGTATCGTCAGCAAAAACTGCTATTTCATGATCATCTTTCACGAAATGTGGTAAGTCGTTTATATAGATGAGAAATAGAAACGGACCGAGAATTAAACCCTGAGAAACTCCCATTTTTATCCTTGATCCTGTGGAACGCGTCCCATTTATATCAATAGGTTGAATTCTATTATTCAGGTAAGAAACAATAAGATCTAATGCACCTATACCTTTATAGTGTTTTAGTTTCATAATTAGAGTTTCATGTCGGACGCAATCAAATGCCTTAGATAAGTCACAAAACACACCCAAGGCTTCTATCGAGTTTTTCCAAGAATCAAAGATGTGTTGAACAAGCTTAATACCACCATCGCTTGTTGAGCGTCCCCTCGTAAAACCAAATTGCTTAGAATTTAACAATGAACTGAAGTGAGTCATCATTATTTTAACATATAAGTTTGCTGAACACCGGTAACACAGAAACAGATCAAAAATTAGAGAGGTCAGTATACTACCTGATTTAAATCAGGAAATATACCGTCATACATTTATTAATTATCAATGCTAGTTGAGGGGCAATTACAGCAATTATAGTTTTAATAAGACTAATAGAATGACCCCACAGATCAAAACTGTTCTTCATTTTTAACGAATTATACACTGTGATTATAGTATTAATTGAACTTATATGAGGGTTGTTATTTATATTTCTGGCATAATAATGAAAAAACAAATATGTAGGATCGAAATTGGTTTTATTGTTTTTCAAAATATTCTCCATGATGATCAATACACTTTTGCATGCGTTTGAACCAATTTTCAAAGCACTTTTTCCAGTCCGATTGAGGTAACTCCAAAACACGTTTTGAATGCATCAACCGCTTCTTCGGGGGTCGAAAATCGTTGTCCACGTAATTTATTTTTGATGTGTAGGAATAAGAAGAAGTCATTGGGTGCCAAATCAGGGCTGTATGGCGGATAACCCATCAATTCCATCTTTCGCTCCGTCAGAAATGCCTTTGTTTGAGTCGATGTGTGAGAGCTCGCATTGTCATGATGAAGAATGATTTGCCAGTGCTTCTGTTTTTTTCGAATTTCTCCTGCATTGCCTTAACGCCACTGTTGCCACATGACCGTTAATGCCAAAGAAACAGGCAATCATTTGTTTCGATGTGCTGCTTCCTCGAACAACTTTTGTTGGTTTTGCCTCGTCTTGAAAGACCCATACAGTTGATTGCTGTTTTGTTTCCGGCTCATATGCATAGATCCATGATTCCTCACCTGTGTAGATGTTATACACAGTCTTTGATGTACCTTGAACGTATTTTTCCAACATTTTCTTGCACCAATCGACACGGAGCCTTTTTTTGAGCGTTTGTCAGATTATGCGGGATCCAACGCAAACAAATTTTTACGCTCAAATGTTCATGTAATATTTTATTGATGCTAGTCATACTAATGTCCAAAGACGCCTCTATCTCACGGTATGTCACATGACGATCTTGCATTATCATTTCACGCATAGCATTGATCTTTTTTGGCACAACAACGGATATTGGACCACCTGCACGGGATTCGTCCTGTGAAAAATTCGTTGTACCAATTTTTTTACAGTGCTGTAGGATGGCGCTTTATCTCTGTATAAAGAATTAAGTTCATCGAAGCACTCTTGTCTTGACAATCCACGTCGAAAGTTAGAAAAAATAATTGCACGAAAATGTTCACGATTCAATTCCATTTTTGAAATAGAAGAACTTTTCAATTTACTGTCAACAACACAAATAAAGCTATAATGGTAAATCATCTGCTGAATTTATGTTTAAAATATCAAACTTTCGATTAAAATCGTCTGCGGTCGCCTAACAACACTTACTGTTGCCAAGGCCAGAAATATAAATAGCAACCCTCGTAGATGTAAATGAGAAAAATCTGGAGGATTCTGGTACATTTTCTTTTAAGATGGTCTCGGCTAATAGCGGAGAGGAGTTAAGAGATTTAGTCAGTTCAATCTGTATTATAGTGAAAAGCAAATACGCTAACGGGTTAAAACTGAATTTAATTTAAAAACATTGAATAAACACCAGTATAATGGCCAACAAAATCTACATAAAGATAAACGTTTTATTTAAAAAAGTAAACTTTCTATAACAATTTATATACGAAAAACAGAAATAACAATTATGCATTTAGAAATCAACAACATATATATATTTTTAGTTCAAGTACCTACATGATAAGCTCCTTTCATGTTTACATATAGCACAACAAGCTAGGTAATTTTCTGGTCCGTCTTATGACTTATTTCCTAAATCAGTAGCATAAAACTGCTCCAAAATTAGCGGTTCAATTTTGTTTTTGACCAATGTTATGGTTTCATGATTTTCTTTTTGTGTGACTCACATCTTTGTTGAACCACTAATGTGTCAATATTATTTTTTCAACACATCTAATGTCGTCAGGAGCATCTGCATTAAACGGAAATACACCACAACAACGAAAATCCGTAATTGCACTCTTCTGAAAGCTTTGTCTTTCAGGATTTGATTCAGTGTCAAAGGTATACTTTTTTTGGTGTGGACTTTCCCTCGTGGTCGAAACGCCATTTCATGCCTGTTTTAATGGATAAAAACATGCAACATCTAACGGTTGCAATATGTGGGTGGTGTTAGAAGGAAGACAAATTAAGATTTTTTATTATTATCACGGCACAGGGTACTTAGATGAATAAGAAGATGCGACGAATGTCTATCTAAAAATACGATAACAGGTCGCGTCACATTATTCAATTCCAGGTACTTTGACAAAAATGTTGACAAAATATTCATAAAATTGCTTACTTTGCATCCGAGCCGAATCCAAATGTCCTGCACCCCAGTTAGGTAGTGCAGATTTAAAGATACTTAATGGACTAACAATTTGGCTTTCAGCAAAAATAGTTATCGGGGTTCTAACGTTATCTTTGTCAGATGTTTCAACATCATAAAGTTCTTTACCTTTTGGTCCCAGGACAAGCTCACCCTTTCGAGATAAAATGTTGCTATCTCAACTATGTTGAACATCTATTCAGATATTTAAGAACCACTTTCTAGTTGCAAATTCTGCAACTGCTGTCCTTGTTTTATTAATAAATTCAGTTTTTGTGAGTAATTTCTGGATGACGCTTCATGAAGGATTGATATCATTGTTTAAGACTTGGGGTGACAACAAACCCAAATTTAATAATCAATGGTCAAACAAATTTTGACGATCTTACATTAAAATATCGAACAGAATTTTTATCTCCATAATATTTTTAATTAACTTTAGATTCAAACATTTTAAGTACCTAGCTTTTGTTTTTAAAAATCTTTTTTCTTCAAGCGACAATAAAACGGCATATTATTGAACTACTAGCAGACGCTAAAAAGGCTTTTTACTGTCTAAACATTAAAAGTAACAGTTCTTTTGTTTTCAAAACAATTTACAGGTTGGTACCTCGGTTATGTCATATTATGAATGTAACAGTAAAGTACCAACTTGATTCGTCGACAATAAAAGTCACTATACCACTCGAGAATCTTGAAAATTTGAAAATAATTCATGAAAACTAGCAATAAATGCTTGAAGAAAAATAATATATTCACTTGAGTTAAAATATAATTGTTTCGCTTATTTGCGGTCTCGGCTAACGCCTCGCCAGCAAACTTTTAAGCTCATCAATTATATTGTTTAACTCTAGTAAATAATCTACTATTATTTATATTTTTCTAAATTACGATATAAACAAATTGTCATATTTAACGTTTGTGAAATAATTTTATATATTGTGATGGTGACTCACATATAATTTTTGAGTTGAAACTATAGTAAATAAATAATATAAAAAAAAACTAATATTGGATCGCTTAAAGGTCAATTAATAAATAATAGCTTTTTATGTAATAAGTGTGTAGGAAAACCGTAGTGGGACCATAAGTGCTTTGACGACGCCTTTTTTTGTTTGTAGACATTCTCTCCTCAAAAAAAACGTTAAAATAAAATTAAAATAAAACAGCCAAAAAATATTCATAGAAAAATAATGGGTGTAAAGTGTAGCACACGGTCCACTTTATCCGACAGTTACTATCTCAAAAATAACCTTGTGCAAAATTTATGATCCAGAAAAATAATTATCTAATTTATTATTAAATAACGTCATTTTTTCAAATTAAAAGTAAATGTGTTTTAAAGAATTTTTTTGTATGGTGCTTAATAAAATAAATATGTCAAATTTTAAAAGTCGACTCATTCGGTATAATGGGGTACCATAAGTATGGTAAGATGGGTACGTGATATTTCCCAATTGTTATGCAAGTTTCTAAAAAAAGTTTGTTTCCAGATGGAGTCCAACTACAAGAGAAAGATTGATCATCAAAATTTGTCATAGAGAGAATGCAACATGCTGTAAATGCGTAATAAGTGGTGAGATCTTTGTCGTTTACTGTTGATCAGACTAAATACCTTAGACCGTCACGTAAAAAAAAACGAGGTAATAAGAGTTATATTGTTCAAAATTTTTATAGACGTTAAAAGATTCGCTTTTACTGCTGCACAAGAAGACGAACTTGTTAATTATCTTAAAGATATGAAAGCAAGATAGTTTGGACTGACTATGACAGAATGTACACACAAAGACTTGTCAATTGCAAAAAAGCCTAGGCGACGACTGTAGGCTTTAACAAAATGAATTAATTCTTTAAATTGTTAATAGAAACGTTCAAGAAATATCAACAACAGTAGGAAAGATCTATAACGTTGATGAAACTAGAGTTTGGGTAAATCAAAAAGGGATCTTAAAAATAATAGCGTTACAAGGAAAACACCAAGTTGTGCATTTACGTCCGCCGAGAGGGATGAAACTATCACCGCAAATATTTGTGTCTTTGCAGTAGGAGCCTATATGCTACCCACGCTAATATTTCCTCACAAAAGCGAATGCAGCAGGGTTTTTTCGATAGTCTTGTTTGTAGTGAATAGGTTGAGATATATGAAAGGGTAGGGAATGATTTTTTTCATGTTTTAAAAAGTATTTTATCTAGAGCTTCAAAAATTCTCCAGTTCTGTTTTTGTTGGATGGTCACTCATCACATACAAAAATTTAGACGTAATTAATTATGCTCTTTATTCCTTGCTGCATATTTAATAGCGGCAACAATGGTTACTGTAATAAAGGGTTTTAATGCGAATATGGGCAGTTTTTCTGAATCAGATTTTTTGCGATCAGCTACAACTGATTTAGAAATTGATCCCAGTACACTTAAAAGTTAAGCAGAACTTATTCAGCAAATCAGGAAAAAACATGTTCTCGTTAAAAAAAGACGCCCGAGCCTCCTCAATCAAGTAAAATAAACCAAGCTAAGAAACCGTTCTCACCGTGTTAAAAAAATTAGAATTGGACTTAGAATTGGTTCAAGAAAAAAGTTAATTGATCAAGAGTTCATTGATACGGACAACGCAACAAACTTTAAAGGAGCCGATGAAGAATTCAAGCAAAACTGTAATGCGGTAAACTGGAATGATATTTGTGAGATGGAGAAATTTTCAATGATTAAATGAGGTTATTCTCCACCGCACTCCCCTCGCATCGGAGATGCATGGGAGATTATCATGACGAAAGTGAAAAACGTCATGAAGGCAACGTCATTGGAAAATACCCAAAGGACCAGACGCTCATTACCATACTACGTGGAGCTTAAGACATCGTCAACTCGACTTCAATGACATACGTATCCGGTGATCCTGTTGATTTGGACGCCTTAACTCCAAATCATTTTCTTCGTGGATTCACTGATGTTGGATTAAGCTTGTCAGGGCATTTCAATCTGAGTGATGCAAATGCTAGAGCTCAGTGGCGTCGTGCTCAGTACTTTTTGGAGGGATTCTGGGTACAATGGACTGCAGAGGTGCTCCCAGAACTCGCTTGTCGACAGAAGTGGCATGAAGACGTTGAACCTATTGGAGTTGGAGAATTGGTGTTTTTGGTCGACGACAATTTACCGATGAAAGTTTGAAGAAAGGGCGTTGTCGAAAAGGTGTTCCCGGGAAAAGACAGTCAAATTTGAGTTTGAAAATGGGAAAATCGAAATATTTCCCGATTTTGGGGGTCTGAATGTTTGTGGCGTAATCGACTTTAGTGGATAGTACGATATTGATACATTTTTTTTTGTTAATTTGATCGGTTTTTGTTGGGTTTTCAAGAGAACTGTCAAGTGTGGCAATTCAAGTAATTAGATTGTAAAAAGTAAAATATTTACTGATTAGGTAGTAATTAAAAGAATCTAGATATTCTGTCAGTTTTAAATTTCTTCGTCGCTATTTGCTTGCGGTTTGTAGATAATCGGAATTATTGGGTTGTCTTTGACTAGACCAGTGAATAAGCGTTTGAAAAAAAAATAGATCTAGAACAACACAAGGTATAATCTTATTGAAGCGAGAGAATTTTCAGTGTAATAACCTACGAAATAGTTAAAACAAATACAGACTTCTTGTCTTAAAGTTGATTAATGGACAACATTCTGAAGTTTGGCCCTATACTTAATTAACACTATGTATACAGGGTTAATTAATGTCCTGAACTAATGAACCAAAAATTTAATTTAGATGAATGTTTTAATTGTTTTCATATATTATTTTGAATGTAATATTCCCAAAAAAATTGTCCGTATTGTTTCAAGTGATAGAAAGGAATGGATAAGTCATGATATCCTGAAATCTAGTAATGCTTTAAAAAACCTACACATTATTGTCAAAAAATCCATACTATTTACCCGTGTGTAAGCAAGCTAAAATTCAACATTATATTTTAATCAGAAAAACAAAACAATGTTTTTATGCGAATAAAATTAAAGCATCAAAAAACGCTATGCGTACTACGTGGAATATCATAAATAATGTAACAAATAAGTGCAACTATAATCATTTACCTGATCAAATGAATAAGGACGGTAAAATTTTAAGTGATCCCCTCAGTATCGTGAATTCTTTTAACGCTTTATATATAGAGGCGCCCTATACAACAATAAATAAAATTCAACGCCCTGCTAAAATTATTAAAATAAAAGAAACTGTATCTCAAAATAGTATTGTAACACTACCATTTTCTGAAATGGAAATTTTAAACTTAATTTTTAAAATCAAAAATAAACATTCTTCAGGTCATGATGAAATACCATGTTTTTTATTGAAAGCAGTGGCTAATGAAATAGTTAAACCTATGACTTACTTGATTAATAGAAGGTATTTTTCCAGGAACTTTAAAAATTTCAAAAATCATGCCTGTTTACAAAAGGAATGATATACTTAAATAAATATAAAATTTTAACAAACGAACAGCACGGATTTCGACCGAAAAAATCAACTATGACGGCGATAAATCAGTTAATGGCCAATGTAACAACATTCTTAGACAGTGGTGAATGCCCCACTGGGATATTTTGTGATCTCAGTAAAGCATTCGATTGCGTTGATCATAATATTCTACTTACTAAACTTTATAATATCGGTATTCGTGGACCTGCAGTTAAGTGGTTTAAATCGTTTTTAACAGACAGAACTCAGTATGTGCAAATTTCTCTAAAACAACACAATAAAATGCAATCTTTCAAATCCAATGTAAAATCTGTTCAAATTGGAGTACCTCAAGGTACAATCCTGGGTCCCATACTTTTTATTATCTACATTAATGATTTAGTAAGTTATCTAAACCTCAACTCAAAGGTTTCCGTTACGTCGTATGCAGACGACACATCTCTTGTATTGTCCAATAGCAATGTGAAAATTCTCCAAAGCGACTGTGATTCGGCATTACTTAACTTGAGTAATTGGTTTGCAAATAACTTGCTGTATCTTAATACTGATAAAACATACTTTATGCAATTCCATTCCCGCCAAAGAAATAATCTGGAAGAACTAAATATCAAATTTAATAGCATTTCTTTAACAAAAGCTAAGTCTATTCAATTTTTAGGAATATCGTTAGAAGATACATTAGAGTGGTCTATACACTGTAGTCAATTAACAAAAAAACTAAATGTATTTTGTTTTCAAATAAGAACCCTAAAATTTATTCTCCTCAAACCGGAACTTATTAATTTTTATAATGCCAATGTATACTCTAGAATTGCGTACGGTATATGTTTTTGGGGTTTATCGCCTTCTGCAAAACAAGTTTTCATAACACAAAAGCGAATTATCAGAATACATGGAGGTCTAAAACCTAGAACTTCATGCAAGGATCTGTTTGTAAAATATGAAATCCTAACAGTTAGTGGTATATACAATATGTCCCCCTAAGTTGGAATCATATGAAAAACTTTTTATTATTAATTTTAGAAAAAAAGTTATTTTTTATAAAAAGTTCTAAAATCTAAAATACAGTCATCAAATATCAATTTTTTTCAGTCGTATACGAGGTTTGTCAAAAAATAAGAATTTTACTTAAGAGGAAAGTACCTTTAAATTTAACAATATCGGTAAATGTTATCAAAAAAAGTTGATTAGAAATAAAAACTACGTTCAAATATGCAATTACATCCATTTACATTAAAAATTAAGGTTATTTTATTTTTTAATAATATTTCTATTTTGAATGAACGTTTATCTCTTGTGATTATGAGATACATGATAACCATTTTTGGTATGTTGTGCAACTTAATAATTTGACTAAAATATTATAATATACTTTTACTATGCTGTGAGTCATTTTATTTCTACAGAGTGTTGAACTTTTATTTTTCAAAAATGTTCAATAAATATCATATTTTTTGACAAACCTCGTATACGACTAAAAAAATATGATATTTGATGACTGTATTTTAGATTTTAGAACATGCAGAACTTTTTATGAAGAATAACTTTTTTTCCTAAAATTAATAATAAAAAAGTTTCTCATATGATTCCAACTTAGGGGGACATACTGTATATTTACGAAATTGCTAAATATATACAGGGTGTTTCATTAATCAGTACAGAAAATGAAACTGGAGATTCCTTGCAAAATTTAAAGGGGGTTTAACATAAAAAAATTTCCTTAAAGCCTCCCTGAAGAGTTACAGCCCCTTAAAGATGTGAAAAATTCACATTAATCGATTTTTCTGAAATGACTTGAAATAAAAAAAAGAAATCTAAACATTCAAATACTACTTACCAAGAAGCTCCATAATTTCATAATTTTATTCACCCTTGTTCTCTGAAGGGGTGAGTCTTACTACCCCTTAGAGTTTTTTTACAGAACTTTTAACTAATTTTTTTTTCAATTTTAAAATTCAGATTTTGGAGGGCCAATTCAATTAAAAACTTTTGTCCTTAAAATTTCAGTAAACTCAATACTTTTCACCAAAAAAATAAATTAAGCGAACTTGCAGAATTTTTAATTAATAAGTTGCGTTATGCAAGTTTGACATAAATAACAATATTATTATTAACTATCATTTTTTAATTTAAATTAACAATATTATTTCAGAGAGTGTTCAAAATGGGCACCATTTTCTTCGAATACAGGCTCTTATTCTTTTGAACAAATTTCCGTTAACGCTACCTAGCATTGCTTACAGATTGTCTAACTCTTTAGGGAGGCTTTAAGGAAATTTTTTTTTATGTTAAACCCCCTTTAAATTTTGCAAGGAATCTCAGTTTCATTTTTGTACTGATTAATGAAGATATTCAAACAAATCAAAGTTTTCAACTTAAAATATGATCCATAATCATTCTACTAGAGCTAATACACTGTTAAGAGTTAATTCCCTTTTGTCGACTAGACTTAAAAAAGCATAATCCCGATTTAATGGGTTTAAAAATATATAACCATTTGCCAGATTATATTAAAAAGCAAGTAATTTAAATATTTTCAAAAATAGATTAAGAAAAGCACTTATTAAAACTCGTCCGTATACTATCCATGACTTTCTTTCGCTAAACAAATTGCAGTGGTGCAATGAATAATAGAATATTGTGTGTATGTACCTTTGACGAACCTTATACATGTCTATTATATGTCAACAAGGTTAATAAATTATTATTATTATTATTATTATTATTATTATTATTATTATTATTATTATTATTATTATTATTATTATTATTATTATTATTATTATTATTATTATTATTATTATTATTATTATTATTATTATTATTATTATTATTATTATTATTATTATTATTATTATTATTATTATTATTATTATTATTATTTTTCCCTTATTCTCAACTTTTAATGTTGGTTACGGTTTTATTACTAGTAAGAAAGTAATTCAACTCCTCTTGCTAGCCTAAAAATTTTCGGACTATGTGGCAAGTTTGCAGTATTATGGCACGCTGCCCCACATTAACGATTTTATTGGGTAGTCCGATGTTATTTAAGTTATTCAGGAAACCTTTGCTTAGGATACCCTCAACCGAGATCACAAAAGGAAGAATTGTCACATTTCTCAGTTTCCATTGCCTTTTTAGGTCATACGCCAAATTTTCATATTTTGTGACTTTCTCTTGTTCAGTCTTCATAATATTGTGTGAAGAAGGTACCGCGATGTCAATAATGGTGCCTGTTGCTTCTTTCTTATCAATAAACACAATATCCGGTCTGTTATAGTCAACTGTTCTATCAGTTGTTATGACTCTGTCCCAATATAATAAGTGGTCCGGTGTTTCAAGAATTGGCATCGGCTCATATTTATAGTAAGGAGGGGTGTAGTTTCTAGAAGTCCATGTTTAAGTGCAAGTTGTTGGTGGATTATTTTGGCTAGTTGGTTGTGCCGGCCAAGGTATGCCTTATCAGCTAGAGCTGGACACCCTGCTGTGATATGTTCGATGGTTTCTCCGACAGCTCCACATTTTCTACATTTATCTTCTATATTTAGCTTTAAACAATGTTTTTCGTAATTACGTGTTCGAATTACCCGGTCCTGTATTGCAATAAGGAAGCCTTCTGTCTCCGGGTATAACTGTGGATCACGAAGCCACCTAAGCGATGATAATTTATCTACGTTATCCATTTTTATCAGTTTGGGGTATCTACCATGCATCGATTGTTCTTGCCAAGCGTTAATATTTTCAGTTCTTGTTGGTAGTTCATCTTGCCGCATACGCTGTGCAAGATTCAGTGGAGTAAAACCCTTATCTGATTGAACCACTAACTGCATCAAATCGCTGTTAGTTGAATGGAAGTAACGTCTCATGTTATTTTCTTGATTTAAGCACAGATACTTAATATTAAGCAATCCTCTTCCACCTTCACTTCTCGGCAAGTACAACCTTCTCACTGAGGAGTTTGGGTGCAGGCTCCTAAATTTTGTTAGTAATCGCCTTGTTGTTCTATCTAGTTCATCAAGATCAGTGTCGGACCACTTCACAATTCCAAATGAATACGTCAATACCGGGACGGCCCAGGTATTTATTGCCGAACACAAATTACCGCCTGAAAGCTTAGTGTTAAGTAGCTTAGTTAATCTTTTCTTATACCTCTCAGTGAGCTCTCTTTAAGCTCGGCATGGTCAAGTCGTTGGTTTTGAGGGGTACCAAGGTAACGGTAGGTTTCATGAAGAGGTAGTTGATCAATATCGCCCATGCTCTGTGGATTGTTCTCAATATTCCCTTTTTGATGTTTATAACGGCGCATTTATCAAGCCCAATATGACATTCGGGATATCGTCACTAAAGGTTTTTACAGTCTTGATCAGTGACTGCATTTTCTCCCGTGACTCGCTGTACATCTTTAGGTCGTCCATGTACAGTAGATGAGATATTCGACATTTGCTTCTGAGATTCAACCTATATCCAGCATCTGTGTTATTTAATAAGGAAGACATTGGGTTCAAAGCTAAGCAGAACCATATAAAAAAAGGGGAAAGAGAGTCTCCCTGAAATATTCCCCTATTTATGTCCACAGTTCCTATGTTTTCCTTGAAACCCACATAGTTGATTTCCATGACGTCATTAGGTGTTTCAGGACAGCTATTATGCGTGGGCATATTTGATATATTTCGAGGACTTTTATTAACCAGTCCTGGGGAACAGAATCATATGCTTTTCTGTAATCGATGTAACATATATTTAAATTTCGTTTCATTTTCTGGACTTGTTTTAAGATTACTGAATCTATGGTTAGCTGATCCTTACAGCCCAGCGTCCCTTTTATGCATCCTTTCTGTTCCTCCGAGAAAATTTGGTTAACACTGCAATGCTGGTATATTTTTTCATTAATTACCGAAGTAAATAATTTGTATACTACTGATAAGCATGTTATTGGTCTATAATTTTGAGGTTGTGCGGTATCGCCCTTTTATATAGTAAGAAAGTATTGCCCTGGCATAAGAAGGTAGGTATTTGATTTGGGTCGTGAAGCGCCTGCGTAAAGCAATAAGCGAGTCTCTCGTGCGTGGCGCTAAAGTACTTGATCCAGAAATTTTGAAGTCTATCTGGTCCTGGCGCTTTCCAGTTTTGTGATCTTTTACTGCCTTTACTATGTCTTCCTTGGTGAATTCTAGGAGATTCATACGCGGTATTTGCGCGTTAGCTCTCTCTATACTTCCAATCCATTCAGCTTCCTGATTGTACGGGTCTGCTCTTCCCCATATAGGTTTCCAGAAATTTTTAAACTGACTGAGTTCATTATGTCCTATTTTGATATCAGTGTTATCGTCCCCTTGCTCTAGTTTTCTGAAAAACTTCTTCTGATTAGTATGATACTCTCTATTTTGTTCTTTTCTTTTCGATAGTTTGTTATATCGTCTTAATCTTGAGCCTTTGGCTTTAGATTTTTGCCTAAATCGATTTTGGAGGTCAATAAGCTTATTATTATATTCTGGATCCTTTTCAGGGATTTTAGCTCTTCTGGCGATTTCTCTTGTTTTCCTTAACACCTTCTTAGACTTGTTGTTTTTCAAGAATTTAGATATAATATCCATATCTGCCCTCAGTCTATCTACGCCCTGCTCGAGGCGTATTTTCCAAGCTGGTTTTCTTTTATTCTTGTTCTGGTCTTTTGATTCTATGGTGTAGGTTTTTGTCCATTTAGCTCAATGGCAGTAACAGCAGCACAGTACAAAGCCAAATGAATTTCGTCAATACTTCTGTTTATATTAAGATGTTTCTCAAGAGCCTTATTAACGCTTGTAAGAATTGATTGTGCACGGTGGGCATTATGCAAAATTGGTATCTCTGGTCTTTTGAGTGGATCTGTACCTTCATAGAAAGCCAACAAACTAAGAAATTTATCCAACGCGGCATTATTCTCCTCTGCCTGTTCAGTTTCAATGGGTACATTGCTTACACAAACTTCCGCACCAGTCGGTTCTGTTTGATCACCGATATGTTGTTGTGGGGTCGGGTAAATTTCTATTCCATTTGGTTCTATTTGATCAAACATATCTTGTTGTTGAATCTCGTAGCCAACTTCCCGTTTAATTTGATCAATTTCAGTTTCCGTTAAGTACTTTTTCCTTATGATGACACTCTTCCTATCCACTAGGTTCTGTTCTGATAGGTTAAGATCCGGATGAGTCCTTGTAAACTCGGTATGAAGGGCGTGTCTCCATCCAGGGAGTGGATTATCGCTACACTTGTTGACGCGATAGAAAGCACGAACAACAGCTATATTCATTTCTCGTGTCCATCTTATTCGTCCAGTGCAGCCTCTCCTACGAGCAGCCCTCCTAGTTGGGGGCGAGCTGGCAGGCAGAGCGGTGTTTTGTTCTTCAACCCCATTTATTGTTTCCACGTCCCGTTGGTTCGATTGGGCTGTAGTTTGTTGTTGCGACAGGTGATTGGCAACACTGACACTATTCAATGAATCCAGATAATATTTTACAATTGATAGAAAATTCATATTATCATATTCTGAATATACTCTCGTTCGGTACAGGTTGTTCGAAATATATGAAACTCAACGTTGTGTTTGGAATGAAACCTGTATATTACTGTAATCTTGCATTCTACAACAAAGATTATGCTGAGTTTTATTAAGATATGTGGAAATTAAAATATGAAATATTTCCAATTTAGTAAAAATGTCTCTCTCTCTGGTGAGCAATAGTAAAAAACTTCATAAATTACACAGGACGTTTGTAAATTCTGTTCATGTGTGGACGAGTTCAATAGTTTATCGACTGATATCGTACTCTTCACATTTCTGAGTAAATTACATGTGTTCGCAAATTCGAAGCAATTAGATAAATTCAACAAAAATTAAACCGACTCAATTCTCCTAATTTTCTCGTACCATTTTACCACCCTCCTAAATGCCTAAAGCGTCTACAAAGTAGCGTTGTCGTCCACTTTAAAAAGCGGCGAATTAAACTATAAATAATTGAGAAAAGTAAAATTAGAGAACGTGAGTAATGCATAAGTCGAATAGATTTTGTGAAATGAAACAATCACATTACAAATTCTTTAACATTAGATTCAAGCAAAAAGCAATTAACGAATTAATTAAAAATACAACATTGATTAAGACGCCTCGACGAAGTTAACAGTAAATGTTAATTGGAGTAAATCATGCTGAAGCAGAAGCTGTATTTAAGCGAAAACGACGAATATCTATACAAATCATTAATTTTGGAGAATTCAAAAGAACGCTACTTCACATAATTGTCAGAAAAGAAATAAAAAAACACAAAAGAAAAAAAAGCTAAACAAAATCCTTAGCGATTTAACTTTTTTCAAACATTAATACAAAGAAAGTAGGTACATATGGCAGCAGAAAAAATGTTTACGAGGATGTCATTATTAATCATAACCAATCGTCGTTTTCCATTATAAAAATTGTACGATAACTACGGTAAAGCTGTCGTCTCCTGTTATTTTGTTTTTCATTCTTACGCCTGTCAGGTACATCTGTCTTTATTTTGTCTTGGTTTTGATCTTGTAGTTTTTAGAGTAAAAAAAGCAAATAAAGCGAAATGAAAGTGTCAAATAATTATTCTCGTACAAACGTTTGTATTGATTCATACTTGGGTGCAAGAGTTTATTAAATTGAAAGTAACTGTTGCCTAATCGATCATGTTGCATCAGATGGCTTTAATAAACGTGACATTGATCGATGAAGGGTTGTCCATTGTCTATTACAGTAAAACATTACATCTTATAATTTGTCAAGTTAAATTTAAATAGTAGTTTTATCCTGAATAAATACACCATTAATTCATCTTACACTAGGAATTTAATTTAATTTTAAAAATAAACCTTACAATTGAAACGTAATTATAATTGAATACCAAAAAATAGTTTCTTTTTCAGTGATTACGTGAATATTATGTGCCTTTGAACCGAAAAGTACATTAAAATTTTTATCTGGAGCAGAAATGACAAGTCAACAACGTCAATTATATCTGACACTCAGGATAAAATCCCTCTTTCGTTTTTGCATTAAAAGCCGATTAACTTGATTTAATTCTACGTCGGAAATTCAACGAAATTTCTTTGAACACAAAATAGGTATAAGAAATACTTCTAAATAAGTTCTTGAAATTTTTTTTCAGGATAATTTTTAAGGTTTTTACGTTAAATAAATGGTATTTATGTGTATAATGGTAGGATGTCGTTCCACGTTTATATCACTTTAGAAATATATACATCATAATATGCATTCAATGTGCTGAAAATTTATTTTTTGGATTCAGGCATTTCATATTTTTGTAGTTTTAACATAATAAAAGTACTTTTTAAAACATATAAACAAAAGACTTGAACAGATCAAAAAAGAAAATAAAAGAAATAACTCATTTATTTTCAAAAATTACATTTTTTATTATTCTAAACCCACGTTTAGACTAAAATGGCTTTCATAGTACATGCATAATTACAATTAAGGTAGGCAGTTCAAAAGAAAATCAAAATTATAATATAAACGAAAATAAGATAAATTCTAAAATAAAGCCTAAGAACAAAGGAATGGAACTCTAACTGCAACGTCTATCTATAACAAAAAAGAAAACACCAAAAACTATACTCGAACACGTGTTTCGATAGCTAAGCTATCATCATCAGCGAACTGACACTAAAAATAAAAGTAAAGCTAATATAGTCTATCTGCATGTAACGCATCGTTACGTCTCATTGATTCCTATATAAGCTTGAATAATTCCAAAAAACCTAGTGGTCCATGTTCATCATAATTCATAAACAAACATTTGTTTTTGAGAATTTTCAAACTTTCAAAAAATCAAGTTTGTTTTGATTATCTACTTTCTTAATTAATTTAATGTCGCCTACTCCATGGTTATTTTCAAGCATATGCATAGCAACACTGGACTTGTCTGAGCGATGATATTTGACATGAACTACGTGCCTTTAAAACGAGTTTTAATAGGTCTCTTAATTTGCCCTATATGTACTTGGTTACAGTCTTTACAATTTATTTTAGATTCCCGATTTATCACACATTTCTTTTAGGTATTTTGGATTGCCTAAAAGATTTCTGCAAGTTGTTACTACTACAAATTACTGTTTTGTAGTCAAACTTTAAAAAATAATTTTTAGGATCTTAAGTGTATGTGGTCTATTTTGCTATTACTAGTTCCTAATGTTGTAATATTTCTAATGTTTAACTTATGTTTATGTTTTCTAATTATGCTAGTGATAATTGATTCCTGAAAACCATTATATGATGCAATCTGCTTAATATTTAGTAGTTCCTTATCAAAATTTTGTTTTGGGGATGGAAAATTTAGTTATCTGTGAATCAAAAAATTAAAAGATGAAAGTTTATGTTGCATACTATGGTTGGAATCATTTTTTATAAATCTCATAGTGTTAGTGTGCTTACGATAAATATCTATATCTGGTTTGTTACCATTTCTTGCAACTAAATTATACTATTCAAAGTTTAATTATGAATAATAGTAATTTCTAGTAGTTGTGACACTTGCTTCCCAATTCGGTTAGTTTCTGTAAATAACAAAAGCAGACGGATCTCAGGCGCTAGATTTGTTGACGGAGTTTACTCTCTGATTGTTGGTCGGGCATCTACAGTGGAGGTTAAAAATTTCAGTCTTTTGATCGTCTAACGGGAAGCAGTTCGAGAAATAAAGAGAATACACTAAAACACAAAAGCTTCTTTATTTAACACGAAACAAGTTGCTATTAGTTTCACAGCAAAAACACAGCATAGTGTAGCACAAACCGTGCAACCAAAAAGCAGTCAGCGGATTTGACAGTTATAGGGGTGAGAGTTTCGGTAATGAAAGCAGAGCGGCGGTGTGTTAAGGGAAGTGGTAGGTAGTGGGAGTGACCGAGTCGATATACGAAAATGAGCTATATCGACCCGGGCAACGGTTTGAGTGGTGTATTCATAGCGCAAAAATGCGTCACCTCAAATACAACACACGGATAGGAACAATGGAGAGGAATGGCCAAGTTGACACACGAAAATGCGCTATGCCAACTTGGACAACTATTTGAGTGGTATACTTAAGGCGCAAAAATGCGTCACCCCAAATACAACACAGGTGAAAGAAAAAGAAAAATTAAGGAAACTTAAAGCGGTATCTCTGCAACATGCGGGTCGGGGAGAGAATAGCCAAAGCGGCATTTTTGGCGGTTAAATTAGAAAAAGCGGATCAGGCAGAACAAGTATCCGGAACCAACTATCTCTTTAACAAAAGAGTTCACGCTTATACAAGGCATAACTTAAGTGGTGGAACTAGCTTACGGGAAGGGACTGCGTGCGTACGAAAATTTAAGCGGGGCGCTATCGGATTTTGTACAACGGGCCGCCCGCTTTCTTTCGCTTTGGGTTTACAATTAATAATAAACAAAATTAATAAACAGTTAAAACATAACAAAATCGGCCTTATCCTGACAATTAATTACTCAAATTAATTTAGTGACGGTGCGATACTTAGAAATAAAAACGCATCGTTACATAGTAACTTGCAAAATCTTTTAGGCAATCCGAAAAACCCAATAAAAATGTGTGATAAATGGGAAATCTATAAAATAAATTGTAAAGACTGTAACCAAGTATATATAGGACAAACCAAAAAACCTTTTAAAACTTGTTTTAAAGAGCACTTAGCTCATGTCAAACATCATTTCTCAGACAAGTCCAATGTTGCACTGCAAATGCTTGAAAATAACCATAGACATAACAAATGTTTGCTTATGAATTATGATGATCACGGACAACTAGATTTTCCGGAATTATTCAAGCTTATATAGGAATCAGTGAGACGTAACGATGCGTTACACGCAGATAGTATATATTATCTTCATTTTACTTTTATTTTTAGCGTCAGTTCGCTGATGTGATACCTTAGCTATAAAAAAACGTGTTCTAGTATAGCTTTGTTGCAGTTTTATGGTGTTTTTTTGTTACAAAGACTAAGAAAGTAAATACAATATGGTTTAAAGACTGATATGCTATCAATATTCACAATCTTTAAACGTATCCAACATATTATTTAGTTCTTTAAAACCTAAACTGAAAAAAGATACAAATTAGTATTTACATGTGGTATGAAAAACAGTTTAAATATCTTTGATACATTTAAGCAAATTTCACCTGTTAAGTTAAGGCAATCAATTTTATTATTAATAATTTTGTAAATAAAAACATTAGTAAGATTTTTTTTCTATTGATCAGACTCATTACATTACATTTGTTTCTTAAAGTATCTGTCAATAGATCTCTAATGAATCTATTCTGAGCTTTTTCTACTACTTTAGAATACGTTTTTGTATTAGGGGCCAAATAATTAAACAATAATCCAATTTACTCCTTATTAAGGCAGTGTTAAGTATTTGAATAGACTTGACATTTTTGAAATTGTTTAAATTTCTTTTGACGAAACCCATTAGTTTGTAGCATTCATTAACTAATTTATTCTCATAAATATTAAAATTAAACTTACATCCAAAAATTACACTCAAGTCTTTCATAAATTTTACATCATTATCATTATCTCCAATTAAATATCTGATTGAGTCAATATCTATATTTTGCCTAGTAATGACTAAGATACAACATTTTTTAATGTTCAAATTAAGTTTATTTAGCTTGATTATTTTTTTCGTGTTATTTTCTACCAATCAGAACGTTCAATTTAGTTAAGTTACCTTGTATAATTTCGATAATATTTGATTATACATAGAGTAACTCCACCAATAGAAATTATTACAATATTCTCGTTTCCATAGTAGCCATATTAATTTCTTTCTTAATAATTGTAATTTTATTGTTCAAACATCTACTTAAATTAATAAATTTTTTTCTGTTAACTAAATTTACTCAAAAAATAATCGTATCAAATACAATTCGTACTTCAAAATTAGTACGGTTATACATCTCAAACTTCCTGTATAATTATACAACAAGTTATCAATGTATAACCTGATTATTTTGAAGTACTTATAGTATTACTACTGAATATATTATTTTGGAAAGTTATCTGATCTTCAGAGTTTTTTATTTCCCTATAAATTTTAGCATCATCAGCATACAATAAACAATGAGATTCCAAATCTAACATAAAATCATTTACAAAGGAAGTGGAAAAAGAACACTAAGTTTAGATCCCTGTGGAATTCCTGAGGAGATCAAAAACTAAGCAGAAACTTGAATTTGAAATTTAACAGATCCGTATCTTGATTTTAGGTAAAAATACATAAGTTTGACAAAATCTAAATTAAACCCAAATTTTAAAAGCTATGACAAGAAAAAGAGTTCCTCTTCTGTCAGTTGTTCTTTATTGTTTGAAAATAAGCCACCCCTACTTTTTTTCTAATTCTGTCGGTGTTGTGTCTCACGATACCAATTAAAGTCAAAGTTTCTCCTCCTTGTTTTATCATTTCTGCCAATATTTCATCATCTCCACTTGCCATTCCATTTTTTAATTGTTAATGGCGTTCCTGATTTCGTCTTTGTTTGTTGGTGTAATATCCTCTGAGCCTACGTTTAGAATCTTCCGTTTGCGTTCGTCGTCGTTTATCATGTTTTTTAGAGATGTATAAATCAGTATAGAATTCTTCTACAATCACAAGCAGATGTTGTCTGTCGATTGTTGTTGTGCCTTATTATTTTTCGGAACCTCCATAGCAAGTTTTATGTTGTGCTGTAGCATGTCTGTTTTTGCTGATTTCCTTGCCGCTTTGTTAGTCTTTTTTTACTTCTAGTAAGGCTTTACATTTTGGCTAAGTTTTTTCATTTTTGTTTTTCCCTTTTTGTATTAGTTGGCGATTTGCAGTAACACACTCACTATTTTTTTGTTAATTAAGTTTAGATCCAAGCTATTTGTGGTGTCATCTAATAATTCCGTTTTAAATTGTCTTCGAATTGTCGTTGGTTAGTAGTAAGTTCTTCACGATTTATGGGTGTTCTTTGTTTGACTTTCTTGAATCTCTCTAGTTTCAGATCTATCTTGAGCTTTGCTCTGACTATACGATGATTACTGCCAGTGTATAATGAGTTTAGAACATCCACGTCTCGTTTCAATTTCATATTTCTGGTAAGTATATAATGTATCTAATTTTTAATGAACCCATTTGGGCTAACCCACATCGACATTCGGTTGTCGTTCTTCTTAAAGAAGCAGATGATATGCTCTCGTACAATTCTTTGGTTTTCTCATTTTTATGACTGCTAGTTGGCCCATAAACTTGTACGACTTTCAGAGTTGTTAATTTAGTCAATTTAAAGGTAACGTATATAACTAAACTCTGTTTGATATTGCCTTTAGGTTTTTAATTTGTAGTATTAATTTTTTGTTTATTAAAATGCTAATTCCACTATCCATGACTGTTGTCCTCACTGCCTTCATAGTAGAGCATGTGTCTGTTTTGCAAGTTGATGAAGTTTTCTGCTCTTTTTCATGTTTTGCTTATGCCCAAGATATCCCAAGATGTTGATCTTACTCAGTTCATACATTAGTTCTTCTATTCTATCGTTATATTAGCGTTAGATGCCTTTTCGTTCTTTTTTTATTCTTGGATGTTGTCCAGACGTCTAAACAACATCCAAAGAATAGAGTAGTGTAAACAAAATTCTGGATAAACATAAAAGTAAAAAGAGAGAATAGCAGAAAAGGAACAAGAATTGGACGAGGAGTTTAATAAGGTTAAATTAGATCTAATAGGAATAACCAAAACAAAAAAGAAAGGAAGAGGAAAACAAAGTTTTACCAGTGAAAGTTCCTTAATATACGTCGGAGTTAAACAAAATATAAGAGCAAATGAGGGGGTGGGCTATGTAGTGTAAAAAGAAGTGTACAAACATAGTGAAAATTGGGTTGCAGTTACACAAAGATTGATTAAGATACAAAATACGTATTCGTTTATAATACAATTAATGATTTCACTGGGAAAGATGATAACGCACTTGTCGGAATCAAGTAATAGATCGGAGTAGTAGACGTTCAACATCCAGCGGAGGTGGATGAAGAAAAGAGGATGGTTATTTACGTTGGAGTGGTGATTGAATTTTGATAACCACAATGATGCCCTTTAATTCGAGAGGTCACCAGCTAACCTTGTGGCTAGAACCCAAGAATGTATAGGACACCCTTTAGTCAGTTGCCACCATTAGTGTAGGTAATTATTTCATTGATTTATTTTAAGTACATACAGACGAACCAAAGTGAGGTGTAAAAACAAACAAACCACCCAAGTAGAAATTCTAAAAGTTACAAAATGGAGATATCCGCATGTCAGACTATTCCTTAAAGATAATTACTTAAGGTATATAAAACGTTGATAGTTACAAAAACCTCAATTTTGGACACAAAATCAAAGCGAAATACGCTAGATCTACGATTAATTACAACACCCTAATTATTTGTGTTAAAAGAACAATTTTTATTACCCGAAGCTTTCAATTAAAACCACTTTATGCACAAACTATCACGATTGAAAGAGAGATTCCATTTTCGAAACAAGGGCGAAATCACGGAAACACATGTGATTAGTAATTTGGGTTGCCTAGCGTGAGGCGTTCGAAAACCCGTATTCGAAGAACATACGAGCAGAATTCGCGAAAATAAAAAAAACTAACGACCAACTAAGAAGTTCGTTGTTCTATTCAAAGAACGTAGTACATTTACAAAAGTTTGCTTGCTGTTAGTATATTATGCATTGAGGCAAGCGCTGCATTTATTCTACGAAATTAATAAACTGTCAAGTTTGATAAATTCACGTTTAACGTACAGAAATGGCAATATTCGATAAATGTAATAAACAATAGTAGGTACATTTTTATTATGTATGAATTTGTATATTAGTCATTTTTGTAACCTAATCAATTTCATTAGAGTACAGATCGTAATATTTGAAGGATTAGAAAAAATTTAAATGTTTACATTAAAGTTTATTTTAAAAATCTTTTGATGAGTAATATGCAAAGTGAGCACAAAAAAATATATGTCAATATTTAGATAATATATATTAAGGTAGCATTTAAATATACCTACTAAACATAACGATTAACCTGCCTGTAAGGTAATTTTAACATTATAATACTCCCTAAAATGAAAGGGTTGGAATACGAACATAAAAGCTTCTAATGCTTCGAGGCATTTGAAAACTGGCAATGTTATTATTTTATAAATCCGCTCTTTACGGTTTTGTTGCTTGTATTTCATTTTGAGAACATTTGCGGGCAATATTTTCTAATTTACATTTTTACTTAAAGCAATGAAAAGAATTTTATATTTGGGTTCTTCACATATAAATGTACAAGTAAAAAAAACCAATCAAAATGTATTATAATGTATTTTTTTAAAATAAAATTGGTATCTGAAAACTTGTATTGATTTCATATACTATGTAAGTAGTGAATATGTTTTCTTTGTAAGGTTTTATATTTTGTAATTTTTAAGTTTTTTAAGTAGATTTAAATTTTGTTATCTTGTAAACGAGGACAGAATAGACTTCACTAGAGAATTGTGTAAGTTGAAACTCTTCAACAGAACAATAATTGCAATACAATTCATTTTTGATTAAATTAAAAAATATATCTTCACATTTCATTGTCATATGACATACGAGAAGGGATCGTATTATTTTACCTATGAAGGGACCACCTTTTTATTAAATTTTTACCATTAGTCAACGATTATCCGGTCAATTTTTGACGATTGTAAAGTTAGTGTTTCTGGATGGAAGGCTAAAAAATGAACGGCTGCTTTGTTAGAACTTGATTAAGTAAATAATAGGAATGGGTACAATTTCAAAAAGTGACAGTTTAACATTAACATACTTAGTAATACATGTGCTCTCAACATAACTTTGTTTTAATCAATTCGGGAATAATTACAAATTACAAATTCAGTGGTGTTCTTGAATCTTACGATAAATACATAAAGCTGCCTTTCAGCACACGCAAATATCATTTTTCCTTATTTAGATTCTTCGTTTTTTATTATTTTTTTGTTATTACTGTGTTCCAAATGTGACGATTTATGTTTCTTTTAATAAAGTATGTTAATTTTTTCATGTTGTTTTGCAATTTATTTGGGAAAGCCTAGGAGACACTTTATTTTTTTTGCAAAATTTAAAAGATTTTGTATGCTAATTACATCATCTTACAGTACATAATTTGAATTAATGTTTCAATTAAATTAAATGTTGGGAACTTAGAATTATTTTAAGAGAAGTACGTTCTAGAACCTGTGAGACTTTCGTATCAATACTCTGGTTATAATGCTGGGCAAACTAACAACGTTAAGTTTTTTCATTTATATGGTGCTATCAAATAAGGTAATTATTGTATATATTTATAGTATCGGTTGTTAACAATTTTTTTATTAAGGTATCTTTCGATCTTATTGACAACTGGAACAACGTAGCATCTAAATATTCTGAAGAATGTGTCAAAGAAACTGGTGTAAATCCCATATTAATAGAGAGTATATTTAAGGAACATAAACTAATCGACGAAGAGCATATGCGATGTTACATAAAATGTATCAGCGAGAAGTACCAACATATTTTCCCAAATGGGACATACAACAGGGATAAGGTAGTGACCGATGCGAAACATGTAACGTACGAAATATTAGATAAATGTCTGAACAAATTTGAAAATGAAAATAATTTATGCAGAAAATCATATTTATTAGTACTTTGCGTAGCCGAACACAATACCATCATTTAATGAAACATGAAGTATGCTCTATTTGAAATTACACGTAAGGTGCTTAGTACCACTTTCAAAACATTTGTAAAACTTATCGATAGTACATTTTCTAATAAATAAATTTTTGTTTATTTTATAAAATTCATTTATGTAAACAAAACTTTTGTTTCCCACCATCTTGTTTTATATTCTTTTAAAGTTTGTACTTTAGTTTTAACATTTGTTTTTATCGTGACCTTACCTATTACTCTCGTTTGGATCGATTTCATTGTTAACGGTATTCTTTATGGACCGCCCGGTTTGAATACGACTACATTTCCGCAATTTCACATTTGCTATCTTCAGGTTTTCTCCAACTCTCTGCCAACTTTTTGTACAAGTACTGAAGTTCCTCGTTTTATTCGTGGTTTATGTGCCTCTTGGTGTTTTGCTTGGTTGTACTTCTCTACTTGCGGTTCAAGGTGATTAATCCACTTACCGATGTGTTGTCCTCTTGAATTGTTAACCTTTTCTTTAGATACTTGTTTTGTTGCAAGTACTGGTTTCTAAGATGTTAGTAGCTTTTTCGTGTCGCCTCCAGAATTTAGTGTATCAACACGTTTTTTTATCTCTGTTTTCTTTTGTAATTCTTGACTTCAGGTATTCGATGTTCAACAGTACCCTTGTGTTTTTCAAGTCTTCGTGTTTGTATAAGTGGATAAAATGGTCTTTAAAGCACGCGCGATTTTTCGAGTGGTAGAAGGGAGGTTCAATACTTTTCTGACTATGTTCCAAGTCAAGAGGACCTCCGTTTTTTGCATCTCTGTATGAATGCCAAAGTGTATGTTTAGAGATGCAAAGTGTTTCTTTAGGTCTGCGGGTATCTCTCCTGTAGCTCCGATCGCTATTGGAACAATACTTATATTCTTCGCTTTCCAAGTTTTCCTGAGGTCATCAGCAAGTGGTATGTATTTATCACGTTTTTCTTTATGTTGTATCTGTATATTGGCTGGAGCTGGTATTGCTATGTCTATCAGAATGATCGGACTCTCCCGTTTGTTGTATACAACAATATCTAGTCTATTATGTTGTACTGCATCGCTGGTGATCAGTTTTCTGTCCCAGTAAACTAGGTGTTTGGTATTCTCCAGCACGCTCTTTGGAATATATCGGTAATATGGTGTTCTGTTATTCGAGAGACCGAGTTTATAGCTTATGTTCATATAAATTATTTTTGCGACGTTAGTGTGCTTGTTTGTGTATTCACATGGCGATAGAACCTTACGGCCGCTTATGATGTGCTCGACGTTCTCGTTACTCTCTTCACATACACGGCACTGTGCTAAAGTTATTATTTGATTATGTATTTGAGGTAGGATCTTGTGGGTATAACTTGGTCTTGAATAGCACACATGAATCTCTCTGCTTCTGAAAAAATGTTACCATTCAGCAGCCAGTTGTGGGAAGCAAATTTATCGATGTTTTTGTCTCCTAGTGTGTGTGGGTAGCGTCCGTGGAGTTCTTTCTGTTTCCACTGACTTTCTAACACTGTAACTTTGATACTTTCTCTGGCTGTCTTCATTTCTATACCACGGTTCTGCATAAAACAAAGATATTTATGTTTCGTCCCTCGACATGGTTAAAACAATTCCTCCTCCTAGATAAGCTCATGTTCCTGGTTTTTTTGCTAATTGCCTCTGTGCATACAGTTGATTTTACACTTATCAAGCCCGAGTTTCATACGGATATCATTCGAAAATTTCTTGACACGTCTGAGTTGTTGTTTCAGTCCTGTTTCTGTCACTGAGAACAGTTTAATTTTGTCCATATAGGCAAGGTGTGAGATGTTTACGTTATCATCCAGGTCGTATCCATTTTTGAGTTTGTTCAGAGTACTGGATAGAGGATTTAGGGCAATGCAAAACCACAGGGCGCTTAATGCGCCTCCCTGGAAGATGCCTCTTCTAATTTCTATAGTTGTTACTGGGCCTTGTTCTTCATTCCCTCCGGTAATAATTTGTGTTACTCAATTAAACATAAGTGTTTTCAGTAGCTTGACGACATCTGAGTTTACCTTGTATATTGTTAGAGATTGGAATAGCCACGAGTAGGGGACACTATCAAAAGCTTTCTGGTAGTCTATATAAGCTGTGTATAGATTTCTTTTGTTGTGGACGGCCTGTTTAGTGACAACGGTGTCAATTATCAACTGTTCCCTGCAACCTTGAGATCGTTTTCTGCACCCATTCTGCTCCTCAGCTAGAAAATTGTTGTCATCCATATGCTTATATATCTTGCTGCATAGTATACTAGTTAGGATTTTATAAATTGTTGGGAAGCAGGTGATTAGCCTATATTTTGATGGGTCTTCTGTCGGTTGTTCTGTTTTTGGTAAGAGATAAGTTACACTCTGAGTTAGGAAGGATGGTGCGAATTCCGGTTCCTGGAATAGTTGGTTGAGAAAGATGACAAGTTTAAACTCAAAGTTACGAACTTTATGTACCAGAAATTCCGGATTTTGTCAGGCCCGGGTGCTTTCCAATTTGGCGCATTTCTTTCTAAGTACTTCCATGAGATCCTGCATAGATATAGCTTGTGGTCCCATAGGTGGTATATGGTCCGTTGCTCTTGTCTTCTTTTCAATCTAATCAGCAGTCATTGCGTGCTTGACAGGGTTGTCCCATATGGTGCCCCAAAAGTTTTCAATTTGCTGTGGTTGTGGGGATTTAGTTTGTGGTTGATGCTTATTGCTTGTATTCAGTTTGCGGTAAAACGCTCATTGACTTTGACTGAACATCATGTTGTTGTTGTTGTTATTATTATTATTATTATTATTATTATTATTATTATTATTATTATTATTATTATTATTATTATTATTATTATTATTATTATTATTATTATTATTATTATTATTATTATTATTATTATTATTATTATTATTATTATTATTATTATTATTATTATTATTGCAAAAGTAAGTTAAGTCGCCATTGTTTCTGCTCTGTGTTGGTTCTTATGTGAAACACCCTGATAGTTGTAAAACTGAAAAGAATCTTCTCTACCGTAGTTTATGGTAGAATATTGGTTACTACTACCTTAGAATCATATAATCGTATACTAAATATTTTCATTATTTACGAGCAGTTGATTATTGATCATTTAGAGAAAAAAGTGTTTTTTTGCAACTCAAAAATGAAAAAAACAATTAAACAAGTTGTGTCGTAACGACGTCTCATTAATAAAAAAATAATCAAAGAATGCCAACAGTAGCGGTTCGTTGATGGTAAAGTCTCATAATTGTTAACTCAAAAGTAATGGTCCTCTGATGCAGTGGTCTGATGTATACATTTCGTTTTGTTTTGACTAATTAAATCAAATTTGTGCGTTAACGACATCTCGTGTTATGGTTAGAATTACAAAAACATTTAATTATAGCTTTCGCCACAAGAGACCATCCACTTTGTTGATTATTCCCAATTATCAATATAAAACTATTTAAAAAAAATAAATAAATTCGTACACGCACACGCACAACCACTCGCACAGCAACACGCACACGCACTCGCACAGCAACACGCACACGCACACGCACCTTCCCCGCACACGCACACGAACACGCACACGCATACGCGCGCACACACACACACACACGTCCAGGAACAATTACTTATCGAAGTGTGCAATAAGCTGCGTTTAAGAAGTCATTAACTTTTGTTGCTTTATTTAAATTTTGATAATTAGTAAGATACCATTATAAATTTTTTGTGATAAATATCATTTTTCCTTATTTAGATTCTTGGTTTTTTATTATTTTTTTGTTATTTCTGTGTTCCAAATGTGACGATTTATGTTTCTTTTAATAAAGTATGTTAATTTTTTTATGTTATTTTGCAATTTATTTGGGAAAGCTTAGGAGACATTTTATTTTTTTTTCAAAATTTAAAAGATTTTGTATGCTAATGAGATCATCTTACAGTAAATAATTTGAATTAATGTTTCAATTAAATTAAATGTTGGGAACTTAGAATTATTTTAAGAGAAGTTCTAGAACCTGTGAGACTTTCGTACCAATACTCTGGTTATAATGCTGGGCAAACTAACAACGTTAAGTGTTTTCATTTATATGGTGCTATCAAATAAGGTAATTATTGTATATATTTATAGTATCGGTTGTTAACAATTTTTTTATTAAGGTATCTTTCGATCTTATTGACAACTGGAACAACGTAGCATCTAAATATTCTGAAGAATGTGTCAAAGAAACTGGTGTAAATCCCATATTAATAGAGAGTATATTTAAGGAACATAAACTAATCGACGAAGAGCATATACGATGTTACATAAAATGTATCAGCGAGAAGTACCAACATATTTTCCCAAATGGGACATACAACAGGGATAAGGTAGTGACCGATGCGAAACATGTAACGTACGAAATATTAGATAAATGTCTGAATAAATTTGAAAGTGAAAATAATTTATGCAGAAAATCATATTTATTAGTACTTTGCGTAGCCGAACACAATACCATCATTTAATGAAACATGAAGTATGCTCTATTTGAAATTACACGTACGGTGCTTAGTATCAACTTTCAAAACGTTTGTAAAACTTATCGATAGTACATTTTCTAATAAATAAATTTTTTTGTTTATTTTAAAAATTCATTTATGTAAACAAAACTTTTGTTTTCCACCATCTTGTTTTATATTCTTTTAAATTTTGTACTTTAGTTTTAACATTTGTTTTCATCGTGACCTTACCTATTACTCTCGTCTGGATCGATTTCATTGTTAACGGTATTCTTTATGGACCGCCCGGTTTGAATACGACTACATTTCCGCAATTTCACATTTGCTATCTTCAGGTTTTCTCCAACTCTCTGCCAACTTTTTGTACAAGTACTGAAGTTCCTCGTTTCTGTTCGTGGTTTATGTGCTTCTTGGTGTTTTGCTTGGTTGTACTTCTCTACTTGCGGTTCAAGGTGATTAATCCACTTGCCGATGTGTTGTCTTCTTGAATTGTTAACCTTTTCTTTAGGTACTTGTTTTGTTGCAAGTACTGGTTTCTAAGCTGTTAGTAGCTTTTTCGTGTCGCCTCCAGAATTCAGTGTATCAACACGTTTTTCTATTTCTGTTTTCTTTTGTAACTCTTGACTTCAGATATTCGATGTTCAACAGTACCCTTGTGTTTTTGAAGTCTTCGTGTTTGTATAAGTCGATAAAATGGTCTTTAAAGCACGCGCGATTTTTCGAGTGGTAGAAGGGAGGTTCAATACTTTTCTGACTATGTTGCAAGTCAAGAGGACCTCCGTTTTTTGCATCTCTGTATGAATGCCAAAGTGTATGTTTAAAGATGCAAGGTGTTTCTTTAGGTCTGTGGGTATCTCTCCTGTAACTCCGATTGCTATTGGAACAATACTTATATTCTTCGCTTTCCAAGTTTTCCTGAGGTCATCAGCGAGTGGTAGGTATTTATCATGTTTTTCTTTATTTATTATCTGTATATTGGCTGGAGCTGGTATTGCTATGTCTATCAGAATGATCGGACTCTTCCGTTTGTTGTATACAACATTATCGAGTCTATTATGTTGTACTGCATCGCTGGTGATCAGTTTTCTGTCCCAGTAGACTAGGTGTTTGGTATTCTCTAGCACGCTCTTTGGAATATATCAGTAATATAGTGTTCTGTTATTCGAGAGACCGAGTTTATAACTTATGTTCATATAAATTATTTTTGCGACGTTATTGTGCCTGTTTGTGTATTTACATGGTGCTAGAACCTTACGGCCGCTTATGATGTGCTCGACATTCTCGTTACTCTCTTCACATACACGGCATTGTGCTGAAGTTATTATTTGATTATGTACTTGAGGTAGGATCTTGTGGGTATAACTTGGTCTTGAATAGCACACATAAATCTCTCTGCTTCTGAAAAAATGTTACCATTCAGCAGCCAGTTGTGGGAAGCGAATTTATCGATGTTTTTGTCTCCTAGTGTGTGTGGGTAGCGTCCGTGGAGTTCTTTCTGTTTCCACTGACTTTCTAACACTGTAACATGTTTCAATCCTCTTGTGGAAGAATCTCCTTAACAGTTCTATTTGATTCTTGTGGCGTAGTCTCATGTCAGTCATACCACTACCTCCATTTTTTTAGGATAGTGAAACCGCACCTTGCGTGCCTTGTGATGATATTTCCGGTGTCGTGGGAAACATACCTGTCTATTAACCTTGTCCAGCTTCGTCATTGTCCATCTGACGACACCAAAGCTGTACGAGACCACTGGTACGGCATAAGAGTTGATGGCGTTTACGGTGTTCTGTGCAGATAGCTTAGTTCTCAGGATTTGCTTCAGTCTAGTTTTGAGTGTTTCTTTGATATTTTCTTTTGCTGTCTTCATTTCTATACCACGGTTCTGCATAAAACCGAGATATTTATATGTTTCGTCCCTCGACATGGTTAAAACAATTCCTCCTCCAGTCGTATCCATTTTTGAGTTTGTTCAGAGTACTGGATAGAGGATTTAGGGCAATGCAAAACCACAGGGCGCTTAATGCGTCTCCCTGGAAGATGCCTCTTGTAATTTCTATAGTTGTCAGGGAGCCTTGTTCTTCATTCTCTCCGGTAATAATTTGTGTTACTCAATTAAACATAAGTGTTTTCAGTAGCTGGACGATATCTGAGTTTACCTTGTATATTGTTAGACATTGGAGTAGCCACGAATGGGGGACACTATCAAAAGCTTTCTGGTAGTCTATATAAACTATGTATAGATTTCTTTTGTTGTGGACGGCATGTTTAGTGACGACGGTGTCAATTATCAACTGTTCCTTGCTACCTTGAGATCGTTTTCTGCACTCTTTCTGCTCCTCTGCTAAAAAATTGTTGTCATCCATATGTTTATATATCTTGCTGCATAGTATACTGGTTAGAATTTTATAAATTGTTGGGAAGCAGGTGATTAGCCTATATTTTGATGGGTCTTCTGTCGGTTGTTCTGTTTTTGGTAAGAGATAAGTTACACCCTGAGTTAGGAAGGATGGTGCCAATTCCGGTTCCTGGAATAGTTGGTTGAGAAAGATAACAAGTTTAAGTTCAAAGTTACGAGCTTGTGGTGCCATAGGTGGTATATGGTCCGTTGCTCTTGTCTTCTTTTCAATCCAATCAGCAGTCATTGCGTGCTCGACAGGGTTGTCCCATATGGTGTCCCAAAAGTTTTCAATTTGCTGTGGTTGTGGGGATTTAGTTTGTGGTTGATGCTTATTGCTTGCATTCAGTTTGCGGTTTAACGCTCTTTGACTTTGACTGAACATCATGTTGTTGTTGTTATTATTATTATTATTATTATTATAAAAGTAAGTTAAGTCGGCATTGTTTCTGCTCTGTGTTGGTTCTTATGTGAAACACCCTGATAGTTGTAAAACTGAAAATAATCTTCTCTACCGTAGTTTATGGTAGAATATTGGTCACTACTACCTTAGAATCATATAATCGTATACTAAATATTTTCATTATTTACTAGCAGTTAATTATTGATTATTTAGAGAAAAAAAGTGGTTTTTGCAACTCAAAAATGAAAAAACAATTAAACAAGTTGTGTCGTAACGACCTCTCATTAATAAAAAATAATCAAAGAATTCCAACAGTACCGGTTCGCTGATGGTAAAGTCTCATAATTGTTAAATCAAAAGTAATATTCTTCTGATGCAGTGGTCTGATGTATACATTTCGTTTTGTTTTGACCAATTAAATCAAATTTGTGCTTTCGCCACAAGAGACCATCCACTTTGTTGATTATTTCCAATTATCAATATAAAACTATTTAAAAAAAAAAAAAAATTGTACAAAGTTGATACTAGGTACTATTACTGACAATTATATTATTGAAAATCGTTCCAAGTTTATTTTACTGTCATGAAATTGTTTATAGTACAAGGTGATTCAGCTAACCCGTTCATTAGAAGTTTATGGACTTTCCGTTGAAATATTTGTTTAAAAATTTGGAATAAAGGGATTGCTCGAAAAGTTCTATTTCATTAAAATATTTCAGCTCTTCTAGCACTTCCTGTTACACCGGAAGTGGCTACCAACTTTCTTATTTTAAATAGAATGATATATTTTTTTGTATATTTGGATTCTACGTTAAAATCTGAGTTACTTTCATGTAGCACAACCTATATGAAAAATCAATAGTTTTGAGATATTCTCATTTTTTGAGAAAAATTGGTTTTGTAGTATTGTTTTCAAACGCTTGTCAATGATTGAAAAAAGAAAGTTATAGTAACAAAATTTGGGCTATACTTAGGAGGATTGTTAAGTTGTTAAATGATGTGTAATTTGACATCTCATTATTTACAGAGTGTTGAAAATGTTTGGCTAAATCTAACTAACTTCAACTGCCCAAAAATCAATTTTTTTTAATGGAACATCCTGTATCTTGTTGTTCTATGTGATGGAAAATTAAGTGGTCTTTCAATCTTCATAAGGGTTCTCTATACCTATCTGTTACCATTTTCCTGCTATCGATGTATTTACATTCGACACACAATATTTCTCTATTTTATTAAATAATTTCTGACTAGTGGCCTGTAGAAATTAAAACAATGTGCCTTATTTATCAAACTTGTAAACGTCGACGTGACACATTATACACGATATGGAAATCCACCAAGAATATTCGAATGAAGACATATTAAATTTATTTTTTATTCATGGAGAATGTTACAAAATTATTGAAAGAACTTGCCGTTTGTTTAACGAGAGATATCCACACTTACGATCTCTAAATAAAACTACGTTTAAGAGAATAGAAGCAAATTTTAAACAATTTGGATTTGAATGTACTAGAACACGCCCCAAAGTAGTCACCGGTGATGAAAACAATGAAATAAATTTATTGGCATATTTTAATGCAAATTTACATGCATCGATCAGAGCTGCGTCTAAAGATTTGGGACTGTCCTACTCGTCGATACACAACGTAAAATGCATGCTTTTTCTATTATAAAACTACAAGCTTTCCACCCAGGTGACGAAATACGTCGTGTAGCATTTTGTGAAAGCATTTTATTGAAAACGCAGGAAGACCCAAATTTTTTGAAAAAAATTATTTAGACCGATAAGTCAAAATTTAGTAGAGAAGAAACCATTAATAGGAAAAATTGGCATTATTGGGCAGAACAAAATCCTCGGATGGTGCGCGAAGGTAACTTTCAAGACGCATTTAGTTTTAATGTTTTTTGTTTAATTATGAATAATCGTATTTGTTTTGAAGTGTATGACAAAAATTTAAATTCTCACAAATATTTAGAAATGCTTAGAGGAGTGGTTTCAAATTTTTTGGAAAATTTATCCTTAAATCTTCTAAACTCATGTTGGTACCAAATTGATGGTGCTCCAGCCCATTCAACCCATGAGGTTTATTAAGAATTATCCCATATGTTCGAAGATCGTTGGTTTGGACGCAACGGTCCGTCTCTATGGCCTCCCAGATCACTTGACCTAACACCCCTGGATTTTTTTTATGGGGGTATGTCAAGACTAAGTCCAGTCCATAACAGAGATGACTTATTACATCGGGTTCGAACTGCCTTCCCTGAAGTAGATGTGCAAATGGTTCAAAAATCCACAATAGCTGAAGTTAACAGAAGAGTTTTATTGTGCTTAGAAAACCACGGACGGCATATCGAACAGTTGCTAAATTAATAATCAAATTAATTTGCTTCTATTTTTTGCAACGTAATTTTATTTAGAGGCCATAAATGTAGATATCTCTCGTTAAGCAAACGGCAAGTTCTTTTCAATAATTTTGTAACATTCTCCATGAATAAAAAATAAATTTAGTATGTCTTCATTCGAATATTCTTGGTGGATTTCCATATCGTGTATAATGTGTCACGTCGACGTTTACAAGTTTGATAAATAAGGCACATTGTTTTAATTTCCACAGGCCACTAGTCAGAAATTATTTAATAAAATAGAGAAATATTGTGTGTCAAATGTAAATACATCGATAGCAGGAAAATGGTAACAGATAGGTATAGGGAACCCTTATGAAGATTGAAAGACCACTTAATTCTCCATCACATAGACAACAAGATACAGGGTGTTCCATTTAAAAAAATTGATTTTTGAGCAGTTGAAGTTAGTCAGATTTAGCCAAACATTTTGAACACCCTGTAAATAATGAGATGTCAAATTACACATTATTTAAAAACTTAACAGTCCTCCTAAGTATAGCCCAAATTTTGTTACTATAACTTTCTTTTTCAATCATTGACAAGCGTTTGAAAACAATACTACAAAACCAATTTTTCTCAAAAAATGAGAATATCTCAAAACTATTGATTTTTCATATAGGTTGTGCTACATAAAAGTAACTCAGATTTTAGCGTAAAATCTAAATATACAAAAAAAAATATATCATTCTGTTTAAAATAAGAAAGTTGGCAGCCACTTCCAGTTCATAAACTTCTAATGAACGGGTTAGCTGAATCACTCGGTATACGTTGTAATGTGTGTTGTGTACTACTTATTTGTATTTATGCTTTTCCTTTTTCTTGTAGGAGAAGTTGTGGGTGATTAAACCACAGTTAAAATATCGGGCAACGTTTCACATCCTATGTGGGGGCTTCTTCAGGCTTTAATTATAAATATGGTATATAAATATAAACAAGCACACACATTAACACACAATAACAAGTTTTACAATGTTTATTCATATGGTATTATTATTTTCATTATTGTATTGTAATGTATAGTGCCCCAGAAGATCAGAATATACCTGTATAATGTGATGATACAATGCTAATATGTGTTGATTTTGTAAGATTCAAGGCTTTATCTAGAATTGAAGGGCAAACCAACGGTCAAAAAATAAAAAACATTTGGTTGTACTTGCGAAATTTTATATACTACCGATTTGCCGAAGAATGAGATGAATGAAATATTGAATCGACGCCAAAGGACACAAGGTGATAGCAAAGATAATATCTCTCAGAAGCAGGTTTGAAGGAAGGATAGAACAAGCAATTCAAACTGATAAACCAAATATGACCAAATATCACAGTGTAAGGCTAATGAGAATTGACACAAAGTTTAGTGCAATTAATATCTGTTATATTTGATGTGTACCACGCTGAGAATATTTAATGAAAAATATCTACATTTGCTTCCAATAAATAATATTAAATTAAAAAAAATTAAGAACACATTTTATTCACCATAAAAATGTTCAGTTCTACGTAACAAGTAATATATCTGTAGTTAAGAATGAAAACAACCAAATATGGTTTTGGTGTATTTCCGGCTAAGTACTCATAGATCGACAAGAAGTGTGAATGTATGGTCGCTAATGAAGTTTATCGTTTCCACCTCATAGAATCTGGTTTGGTTGTTAAATGTACTTATAGTAGTTTATCTTAAATTTTTTTTGTTTGTTTTAAGTTTCTCGCCCTGAAGAAGCTCCTTACGATAGGTGGTGAAACGTTGGCAACTACGGGTACTATCTCATTACGGTCCAATTCCGGAAGAGTATAGCTTTTATTTTTAAATATTTTACACAACTAAATTGTGTTCTGAATTTTTCGCCTTTTATTCCGTGCAACGCACAATATATAGATTTGAAACCAAAGTGTAATCCAACATCCACCAAAAAGTTGTATTCCTACTGTAGGTAATCCTTTCAGTATGCTTTTAGAAATGAGTTACAAAAATGGAACATTTACTTTTAATATAAAGTGTGTAACAAAATTTCTTAGATGGCGCTAAAAGAACTAAAGTAGATACCTTGTTCGTATTTTAGTTTTGCTTGCAAACAAGAGAGAGCGCTTAATTAATTAAAAATTACAAAGTACGGTAGTTAACTCTCTATAAATACTTATTAATTTATGATTATCACAAAATGTTAAAGTTGTACATTTGTGTTGACTTAAAAATTTAACACATAATCAAACAAAGATAAAAACTTTACGTTTCCTTTTAAAATAATAAAGTTAACGTTCACTTCCGAAAGTGCCGGAAGAGTGACATATTGATTATTTTAATTAAAAGTGTATGATCATTAGGCTTATGTACAAAATATTATATGGCTTGTAAATTCGTAAATTTTGTAAATCGGTCAATCCTAGGAATATGTGCTTCAATCACATTTTAGACAAAATCAGATAAAAAATATAGGTATCTTTATTTTACATCACGAAGATATTTTTTTCCTGAATTATCTACTTTTAGGAACAAAAATCGATGATTACTTCATCAAATATATATTTTATATAGGTATATCATGACAACAAACTAAAAATACAATTATAGGTATTTACATCTCATTTTCTGTACAAAAATTTCTAAAACGATCTCCTGTTGCTTATACAAAAGTTCGTCAAATAATTTACTTTACTAGTAGCAGTAGATAATTAAAAGACATGCATTAGTATAAATAAGTTAAAACTTTAAGAATTTGTTTTTGCTTTCAGTGATAATTGACAGAAATTACAATTTATTTTGAGTTTATTCCCTTTAATTAGTAAAGTTTGTAAATTAATTTAAAATGAAATTAGAATATGAAGAACTAAATAAAGCAGCAGGTAAAAGCGAGTTTCTAATTTTCTACTAAATACTGCACGTAATGTATTTGTTTCTGAATGTTGAACTGTTTCCTTTGGTGGTAAATTTTTTTGTCAAAGTTTAGAATTTATGTCACTGAAGTGAACGTGTCTTAGAAAAAGACAAAACAGTCCTCGTGTGTCGAATATAAGAATTTAAACATGAAGTATCTCTTGGGGTACTGAATCAATACACCTGTATACATGCGCACAGAAAATTATTGAATAAGGTCGTTTAGAGGTATCTTGTATAATTACATTGTCGTCTGCAACTGTGTCAGTTTAGACTGTACCATAACCAATTTTAGGATAGAATTTGTCGTGTGACTGACTAGTACAGTCACAGTCTTATGTTTAACTGTTGCTTCTAGTAACGTGCTCATCGTTGAAGTATTTTGCTTCCTGTTTGTTACATTTATTGAATTATCAATTCAGTTTCTATAATATTGGTACATAACTACAAACTCAAATTAATTTAAGAAGATAAACACTGATTAATTCTGGTAAAACTATACTTTCTCGGTTATTGAGTCTACTAATTCAAGTAAGCAGTATTTAAAGAATGGCAGAATGGTAATAATTAAACATTGGTCCGTTAGAAAAGTAGTTGCCTTGGCAACTTTACTTTTTTATTTGTTAAATTGTTTAAGTTTAAGCAAAGTGTCTAACTGCTTTCAATTTCTATAAAATATGTGGTAGATGGCCTAGATTTGGTATTAACTTTCAGCCGAGAATTGTTTGTTTAGTAAAAGTTTAGAACCTTATTTATACACTATTAAAAAACAATCTTAATAAACATAATGTTACAAATTAGACTGCTTTAATATAAAAAGTGCTACGGAAAACAGACTAAACAAAAACTAATTGCGAACACAAAACTGAATTTTTTTCTTGCCAACCATCACATTCAATAATCTTAAATACAAAAAAAATACAAAAAGTGTAACACAATGTTATTACTTATAACTCAGAAACAGAACATTTAAGTAAGAATTCACTAATCAGTAAAAAAAGGTTACCCTGACATGTGTGGAAGCAGGATTGTGAATTAATGATTATAATTGTCGAAATGTAGAAGCGCGATTTTAATGTTGTTGTTTTATCTAGGTTTTTGTTTTTGTTAGTTATAGTAGGTAAAATTTATCTTTTTCAGTTTCGGCTTAGCGCTTTATTTCACTAAGGCATGGAATCAAGTTTCCTATTCTTTCTAACATGTGCAATTTGCAAGAAATAAAGTAGGAACGTAAATTTGTCACATCGATTAAGAACTACACTATAAGTTTAAAGTATTCGTCATAACAATCATCGAGTTAGAAAGAAATAGAAACACCCAAGCACGTAAGTTTTTCTTGCACCAACCTCAAACCATAAATGACAACAGTTTATAGGTATTCCAGAAGTAATCAACATTTTTAAAGAATTGTTATCGTAATATTATGATTTCATCTTTTTATCTATTTATATTCTCAAGTAAGCAAATAATGTTTAGGAATTAGCGAAATAAAAAAAATAAAATATGTTTCATTTATGACATTTTATATTCTTTGTGGAATTAAATTGCATAATCTTTTGTTGTTAATTTAAACCAAACACGTACGTTTCTTGTACCAACCTCAAACTATAAATGACAACGGATTAAAGGTGTTCCAGAAATAGTAAACATTTTTAGGGAATTATTCTCATAATAGTTATTATGGGCACATAATGCATTAATGTGTTCATTAACATTTTTGAACAAACTAAGTAAGAATGAAACGATTTTATACGTTTTTAATGTAGTTATTTCTTAACAAAACTAATAGTGTATAGGAATTATAGAAAGAAAAGAAAATTACGTACCACAAACTTAATAACAAGTTCCCAACATTATTTTCAAAATATATGCAGGTACTTAGTGCGAATATTTAAAATCCTCTTAATGACTAACCATTACAGTTAATCCTTTTACTAGAAAAATACTGTTGAAGTACTTATAGGTTCGTTCTCAGGGTGCAAGAATATTTACATTAGTCTTTCCAGGCCGTCAAACTGCCTGTCGTTAGTCTGAAAAAAAAAAACATTTTAAAGTTTCACGTTTAATAATTATTGTATAGTTAAATATGAAGAAAATTCAAATTGACAAGTTGAAAGAGCGTAAAAAAATATGAAACGTGGAAATTTGCAGCACGTGCGTATTTAGATGTAGCTGGTTTGTGGAAATACATTGTCGAGGATATCGATGAAGAAGGCAAACAGACAAAAACTTGTGCAATATTGGTACTGCTTGTGGACCTGGCGAAATCGGCGAAGAAAGTTTGGAATAATCTAAAAAAGGCGTTTGATCATTCCGGTTTGTTGCTACGTGTGGGACTTCTGCGTAAATTAGTGTCTGCAAAACTTACAGAATGTTTTTCTATTGAAGATTATGTCAATAAGGTTATTACAACAGGGCACAAGTTAAGTGGCGCAGCAGGAATGGCGATTGATGATGAAATTATCGGGACACTTTTGATTGCAGGTTTAACTGACGATTACAAGCCAATGATTATGGCGATGGAGAGTTCAAGTGTGAATATTTTGTCCGATTTAGTAAAAACAAAATTGTTGCAGGAAGCATCTAATTCTAGAGCAAACTTTTTAAATACTACGGCAGTATACGCTTGGTCATATTGGCTATAACAATTTATTAAAATTAAAAAATGGTTTAGTAAATGGAATTGACTTTGTTGTAAGAAATTAACATGTTTGTAAAATTTGTGTTAAGAGTAAACAAACACGGAACAAGTTTCCATCGAACAACTCGAATATTAGAATTGATACATTCAGATTTGTGTGGACCAATGTCAATAGCAACATTTGCAGGTTCAAAATATTTTATAACATTTTTAGACGATTATTGTCGTAAAGTTTTTATCTATTTTTTGAAAAACAAATCAAAAGCCTTGTGCAATTTTAAAGCATTTCAAGAAATGATTGAAAATCAAACCAATTCTAAAATTAAAATATTGAAATCCGACAACGCCAAAGAATATGTCAATGCCGATTTTTCAAGATACACTACATTCTATGGAATTATTTATCAGTTAACTGGGCCATAAACCCCTGAACAAAATAGCACGGCAGTGCGCATGAACAGAACGTTGGTTCTACGTGCGTGGTGTATGCTGCTTGAGGCAAAATTGGAAACCAAGTTTTGAGGAGAAGCGATTCACACATCAGCTTACTTAGCCAATCGATCACCGTGTCGTGGTGTCTTAGGCAAAACCCCTGAAGAAGCTTGGAGTGGTAGAAAACCAGAGTTATCTCATCTTAAAGTGTTTGGTTGTAAAGCTTTGGTGCATATTTCAAAAATTAAACGCAAGAAGTTTGACCAAAAATCGTGTGATGGCATCATAGTTAGATATTCAACGGAGAGCAAAACATTTCGTGTATTCGACATGAATAAAAAAGAAGTAACAATTTGCCGAGATGTTGTGTTCTTGGAGAATGAGCGATCGAAAATTGTTGTAATATAAATAATCATTTATTTTTTTAACCACGGCGTCGTTGAAGTGGAGGATAAGCAGTGTACGATTTTTTCGTCTCAGAAACAAATAAATCATTCAGGTCACGATGATAGGTTAGTGGGTGATTCTAGTAACGGAAATAAACCACGCTCGATCTTAATGACCAGTTCTAAGAAGTGGAAGAAATTGAGAAGATTTTTAAGCCAGGAGAAACATGGGCATCATTAAGTATTTACAAAGATGTTAAAGATAATATTTCTAAGAGTAGAAAATCTTTGAGAATTTACAAACCAGTTGTAAATCCAGATTTCATCTCATTTATGGTCAGTGCATCCGATGATCCAGATTCAGTGGAGGAGGCTATGGGATCACCTGATGCTCCTCAATGGAAAACTACCATGAAAAATTAATATAACTCTTTGATGAAAGCTGGAACATAGACTTTGGTAGAACTACCAAACGATCAAAAGAAAATTTCAAATAAATGGGTGTTTAAGAAAAAAATTGACACTAAAGAAAGTCTTGTGCTACATAAGGCAAGACTAGTCGTTAAAGGTTGTTCGCAACGTAAAGAATTCGATTATAAAGAGTCGTATTCTCTTGTAGTATGTTACTCTTCCAATTCATTTTTTGATTGCGTTGGCTGCTAAGCCGGGATTAAAAATCGGTCAAATGGATGTCGTGACGGCGTATCTGCATGGCGACCTCCAAGAAGCAATTTATACCAAGCAACGAAAACAATTTGACGACATACAGTTGGTTGTGGTGTATAAGGATATAGATTAAAACGAATAGAATCAGGTACTCCTTCCTTATATTTATTGAAAAAACTATAATTAGTAATGGCGACGACCATTGTCTCTGGTAAGTCGCACCTGATTGTCTCTACTTTGTTTAACCTGTTTTTTCTTATTTTAGTAACTAGATTAAGATAGACTTGATAACGATGCACGCATGCATCGAAACCAATGGTCGTCGCCATTACTAATTATAGTTTTTCAATAAATATAAGGAAGGAGTACCTGATTCTATTCGTTTTAATTTGACGACAGTTCCGAAAGGGTATGTTTGCTAAAAAAAGTCGTTGTATGGTCTAAAGCAAGCAGGCCGTGTATGGAATCAAAAACTTCATTTCGCCTTGAAGAGTTTTGGGTTACAAAGCTCAAAGTACTACATGTATTTACTTCGACAATACTGATGGCAATAAATTCTTAATCCTCACTGTTTATGTGGACGATTTGATATTGTTTAGTAATGATAGCGCAAAGAAGGAGAAACTGAAATCTTTCTTAAAAAATCATTTTAAAATAAAAGACATTGGTCCAGCAAAGAAGGTTCTTGAAATGCATATTTCAGAAAGTTGTTTATCAA